>QRDG01000400.1:165588-444325 GCA_012064385.1 Puccinellia tenuiflora
TGCGCCACAGAATCACAAATTTTTGTGGCGCATCCCCCCGTAGGTGCGCCACAGAATTATGTGGCTACCACTTACATGTGGGTCCGCCAACGCTGCCTCTTCATCGTTCCAAATTTTCCTAAGTTCGCGCGCGCGCAACTCCCCGTCGCCCTCGACGCCGCCGCAACTCCCCGTCGCCGGCGACCTCGATCCCCTGCGCCCCGGCCGCCCCCGCCCAAGCCGCGCCCCCACCCGAGCCGCGCCGCCGCCCACCACGCGGCCGTGCTCGACCGCGCCGCCGCCCGAGCCGTGCCCCGGCCAGCCCCTACCCCTCCCCTTCCCTCCCCTCCACAACACCGCCGTCACCTCCCCTCCCCTCGCCGTCGAGCCGCCCTGGGCCAGGCACGAGCCACCGACGACCTCAACTCGCCATCCTCGCCGAGGTACTGCCCCTCTCTCCCTCCCCTCCCTCTCCTGCCATGGTTGCACACTAGGTGCTTGATGAAATGTGCATGGTTGCCCCTCTCTCCCTCCCCTCCCTCTCCTGCCATGGTTGCCCCTCTCTCCCTCCTGTCATTGCTAGTGCTAGTGCTAGTGCTAGTAATTGCTTGCTGCAAGCAAGCACACTAGTTGATTAAAAATTAAACATAATTCGAAGCACACTTTGGATTGGGAATCTGGGATTAGCCAAAGGGCTTGGTTGGTTGGTTTCCTGTTAGTTAGTCTGGATGATGAGACCGGACCCTCCTCCTGTTAGCTAGCTACCACATTGGTTTTGGGCCAACTGCTCCATTGCTGCATGATCGTCTCCATGTAACTAGATTTGGCAAGTAGATGGCATGCTTGGTTGGTCTCTCCCCTCCCCTCCCCTGCCTGGCCTCCCTGCCATGCCCTCCCCTGCCATGCCCTCCCCTCCCCTGCCATGCCCTCCCCTCCCCTGCCATGCCCTCCCCTGCCATGCCCTCCCCTGCCTGGCCTCTCCCTCCCCTGCCATGCCCTCCCCTGCCTTCCCCTCCCCTGCCATGCTGCTAAGTCTNGTGTAGATTAGGCCCCTTTGCATGCAAATTGTGGAAAATCTGCTCAACCAAAATTTGTAAACTTCATATCATTAGAAAGAGCTAAACCTATAGATTCATAGGCATGAATTGTTTGTCCAAATTGAACACTATAGCAGACTAAATCATGTAGGCAAAATTGCTATGTTTTATCTGTTTTCTGAAAAACCTGAAAAAACTGCTAAGTCTGAAGAACAGTGTAGATTACCCCATTTTGCATGCAAATTATGGAAAATCTGCTCACCAAAATTTGTAAACTTCATATCATTAGAAAGAGCTAAACCTATAGATTCATAGGCATCAATTGTTTGTCCAAATTAAACAATATAACAGACTAGATCATGTATGCAAATTGCTATGTTTTTATCTGTTTTCTGAAAAACCTGAAAAAACTGCAAAGTCTGAAAAACAGTGTAGAGTAGCCCACTTTGCATGCAAATTGTGGGAAATCTGCTCCACCAAAATTTGTAAATTTCATATCATTAGAAAGAGCTAAACATATAGATTCATAAGCATTATTGTTTGTCCAAATTAAACACTATAGGAGACTAAATCATGAGGCAAATTTGCTATGTTTTATCTGTTTTAAACTCTTAATAACCTAAATTCTGTTTTATCATGTAGGCAGCCCGCCGCCACCGCCGCCACCGGAGGAGCTCATCGACAAGTGGTGAGAAATGTGTTGATGAATATATGTGTGTCCACGACCATCGTGTCGTTGTTGTTTGTGTCCGACCATCGTGTCGTCGAGATGTTGATACTATTTCAGAGATGCTTGTGCAGGTACCCCGTGAGGCCCTTGAGATTGCCGGAACGTCGATTAACTTCCGTTCCGGCAAATTCGGGTACTCCATATGTCCCTTTTTTAGCAAAGGTCATGCCGAAATTTTTCGTGAATTTTGGCATGACTTTGCTAAAAAAAGGGACATATGGGGTATTGCGACTAAGGCATGGGCCGGGTATCTTAGTACTAAACTAAGTGATGTTTTTCTTATATTTTGTTGTACTAACTTTTGCCTCTTTTTAATGAAGTGCAAAATGTCGGCCGACGCGCCCGGCCCTTCTAAGCACATGAGCGTCGAATTAGAAGAAGCACGAGAAAAGAACAAGGCGTTCTGGGACGTGTGGCCGGAGATGGGGGATGCGGAGGCCGCCGAACTGGCTCGTGACGGTGATGGTGACTTCCAATTAGAAGAGATGGAGATGGAGGATGCGGAGGACACCGACGGAGATGGGGACGCAACCACCACCACCGATGGCGGCGACCACATGGATGTCGGGGGTGACGACCACACGGATGCCGGTGGTGGTAACACGACCGCTAAGAAGCTTAAGAAGCAGAGGAAGGAGCGGACACCGCAAGCGGTCGGCACCGTCACCGACACGTTCACTAAGGTCTCCAAAAGTGGCCAACCCCAGGAGCCATGGGGCGTCGCAAAAGGGTACGGAATGCAACTAGGGTGCATCCTCCGGGAAACCGTGTCGATCAACACGTATGACCTCAGGAGCGCGGAGAATGAGGCTTTGCGCACACAACTCCTCAAGAGGCTCCACGAACGATACATTTTCCCGGATGATGGAAACAAAAGGGTGGACAGCTTCGCCATCACGAAGATGAACAATTGTTTGACCAGCTGGAGAGGCCGGGTGAAGGCGAAGATTGAAAAGGGTCTTAGCTGGGAAGCGATCAGTGCCAAAGAGCCGTACATCGACATAGAAGAGTTCGAGGCATTGAAGTTGTCCTTGGCATCTCCGGAGGCTGAAAAATGGACCGAGTGGGGGAAGCAAATGCGGGCAATGAACTTAGGCAACCACCATTTGGGAAGCGGCAGTTACATAGGAAAAAAGCCTGTTTGGGACAAGGAGGATGCCGAGGTTGCGAGACTTGGGAAAGAGAACCCTTGGCATAAAATCACGGACGAGCAAGTTAGGAACTTTGTTCGGTCCCGCTACTATCTGAAGCCGGGGACTGGGGAATTTGTTACCGACTACAAAGATGTGCTGGATTTCGAGAAAGTTCTGGTAAGGAACTTAATTACCGCGGATATCTCAAAGTCCATTTTCGTTGATTTCTATACATGGGTTCACGTTTATTTGCTTTGTCCGCAGGAGGCTGAGTTGAAGGCTGAGGCTGAGGCCGGCCCGTCGTCCCAGGAGGCAGCCGGCCCGTGGGACACGACTTTCAACCGGGCGATGAACGTTTACAAGGGGAGGGACAAGTCAAAGCCTCCGACGTCAGCAGGCCGTGTGACCGGCTTTGGTACGTCGATGAAGTTCATCGAGTACTACAGCACGGACACCGACACGAAAAGGGAGAGGAGGAAGCCGTCTAAAGATAAAGCCGAGGTTCTCGAGCTAAGGAAGAAGCTGGAGACACTACAGAAAGAAAAGGTGGACTCCAGCATGGTGGACAAGCTAGTGGCCGAGAAGCTGGAGGAGAGGCTCCGGACTTTCTTACCCCCTGGATTGTATGAGGGATTAGCTGCTTGGCAAGCGAGAGGTCAACAGGGGCTGATACACTTGCCCAGCTTCGACGGCAGCACCTCCAGCAATAACGTGTCGCCGGTCCTGCTGCCCCCTGTCGTGTCGCCGGTCCTGGTGACCCCACCGGTGCCCCCCCGGCAGGAGAATAATGACAATGCGCACGAGCGCCCGGACAATGATAGGCCGGCCGCCGGCACCGGCGCCCTTGTCTCGACATTAGCCGAGCTCAACGCCATCGACAAGGTAACTAATTAGTTAGTCCGCGACATCTTTTATGACTACATATGCCTTTGATGACTGTCATATCTCATGCATGCATGGTGCCCAACATGTGTTGACTCACAGGACACGCCTTGCATACTCCTGCATAGGGTGGGGGCCGGCGGAGAGTTGAAGGAAGTCGCGTTGGCCAAGATAGTACAACCTCTGACCCGCGATATACACAACACTCGAATGAGTGAGGCCGTGATGAAAGTCAATGTCACGGAGGTACTGCCTGAGTTCCGTGACATCGACCCCCCCACGCAACCTCCGGGAGCTGAGAAACACATGAAACTTGGCGAATGCGGAAAGTGGATGATGGAATGGCCGAAGACCCAGATTCGTCTTGGGGATGTTATTCATGGGGTCGGTCGCACCGGCGGCGCCACCTCGAGGCCTCGGCTCCCGCTCGTTCGGCCCCCGTCGAGGCGGCCGCAAAAAACTATTGCGGAGGAACCGGCACCACAAGTAGCCGTCGCCACCACCCAGAAGGAACCGCCGGTCGCCGCCCCCACCGGCCGGAAGCTACCGCCGGTCGCCGCCACCACCGGCCGGAAGCTACCGCCGGTCGCAGCCACCACCGGCAGGAAGCTACCACCGGTCGTTGCCGCCACCAACCGCCACAAACAGTTGTTGGGAACGTCTTCACCGGTTAGTTCTGACTTTCCGAATTCCCCGACTTTCCGACTTTCCCGACTAACGGATGTGCTATCGTTCATGTTTAGGACAAAGCCGTTGCACCTGAACTTGGTGGCAACGAGGATGATGATAATGATGTCAACCTCGATGACTACATCAACACTGGCGCCTGTAGGGATGATATGTACATGCCTCATGTGGATGAAGAACCCTTCCGCGACCACCGCGGTCAAGCTGCTCGTCCCACTTCATGCACACAACGCCTGGCCTTCACGCCTCCGGATGCCGGCGATCATCAAGCTCCCCCGGGTAACGTTTTCAGCCCTAACACTCTGATGGAAACTGTTAAAGCGGGGTTCACTGCACCCCCACAATCCCCAGAGAAGAAGAACAAGATCAAGAAGCATAGGAAGAGAAAAGGAGCCTCCACCTCTGCGAGCCAGCCAGCTCCTAAGATCCGGGGTCTTGAAGACACGATTCCACCCCGTGCGGATGGCTTCCCCCGAGTTCATGTAGCTGGTGAACCTATCTTGTCTGGGGACTTGCTCCGCCTCGCAGAAGGACCCATGGTTGCTTTGCAGCAAAGTATCTTGTATCTGGAGGAGCAGCTTCTTAAAGAAAAGCATCCGAGTTACCCGGCGTTCGCGGTCCACGTGCCAAAGGAGCTGGTGGACTTCGTCCAGGAAGACCCTGCGGATGTGTTCTTCATCGCGTACGAGGACGTCTTCAAACTCTTTCACACTCAACGGCTGGACTATAACATGGTCCGTCTATATGCGCTCGATATGGCGATGAAGATCAGGAGAGATGCGACCCCGTACGTCGCGATAGTGGATCCTTACTACATGCGCGACAGCCATCTGGAGGAAGGGTCAAAGACAAGGGAAACGGCCAAGGAGTACCTCGTAAGGGTCATGCTGGCCAACAAGAGGAAGACCACCCTTCTTCTGCCTTTCTTTTTCGAGTAAGTACACATCCGCTCGCCACCGTCGTATCTTATGCCTTCTTGTACATTTCTTCCATCGCTGATCCTTTGTCCAACATTCCGTTTCAATTGTGTTGAGCAGGGACAAGTACTGCGCACTCATCTCCGTAGCCCCGAGGTGGTCCATTGCCACTTATTTGGACTCGGGGAATAAATCCACGCCGAGACGATACACCAGAATAAAGGGTGTTCTAGATGACGCTCTCGAGGCCTATGCCCAAAAGGGCGGCCCATTCCATAAGAAGTCGGAATTTTTCACGGATGAAAACACACACAAGTTTCAGCATGGGAGCGGATTCCATTGCATCAAGCAACTGGATGGCAGCGTGAAGGAGGCCTACTACGCCCTCCATCACCTTAAAGGAATTGTCCGGGATTGCGAGAAAACGAAGTTTCCATCGGGTCTCGCAGAATACACCAAATCAGAGGATGCTCTCACCGATGCGGATTACAGAGCAGACTTCCATCGCATCCAGCTGCAGTTGACAATGATCATCCTCGAAGATGTCCTTCACAGATCAGGGGCCTACCACCACCACAGAGGTATTATATATAGAAGTGCATGCGTAGGGTTATCTATTATATATATGCTATGCTATGAAACCCAAATAGGATAGCCATATGATTGTCTTGCCTCTCTACTTAGATGAATAAATTATACTCTATTTTATATCACTAACCTATATATATATCCCAATTTATCTTCAGTGTTGTCTCAGAGGAGTATCGAAGAACGACTAGAGGCATAGTATGACACCAGGGAGTGGAGGACGAAACAAGGCTTTCTACCGTTGCCGGAGCCGCGAAAGTAGAGGACTCCATGATTATGCATGCTCCCGGATCATAGTTAGGCGGCGAACACTTGATTTGTAATGTGTAGTGTGAAATGTTGAACTTTTGGTTGTATATACATGACTAGCTAATTGTGTTTACATTCGGCACTTTTGTGACTATGTGTATATATATATGTATCTCGATCAGGGCCACTAATTAAGTAATATATATGTGTGATGACATATTGATTAATATCATTGTCTGTTTATATACCTGTCAAATATACCTGTATTTTCTATATAAACCTGTATAAATACTGTATATACGTGTATTTATACAGCAAAATAAAAAAATACAGTTTTTCTGGTTAACACTTCTGTGGCGCACCTTTTTCAGTTTTTGTGGCGCACCACTTTCTGTGGCGCACCAAGGGCAGTGCGTCACAGAAAGCCTCTCCATAGGGTCCTGGCGACCTATTTCTGTGGCGCACAGACAGGGGTGCGCCACAGAAAGTTGATATTTCTGTGGCGCATATGCCCTGGTGCGCCACAGAAAATATTTTTGTGGCGAGAATTCTGTGGCGCACCAGGCTAGCCCACAGATGCGCCACAGATAAGCAAAATGGTGCGCCACAGATAGCCTATTCTGTGGTAGTGGGAGCTTAGGACTTGTCAACTAGGACTCATGCCTGCTTGCTGTTTATGAAAAAACTGACTCCTGAGTAGCCCCCAAGCGCCAAGTTGTTAACTTGTGACGACTTGGAGCTCATGAGTTCGTTATTTGACTTGTGGAGCTCACTTGTGCTTTATGACTTGTAATTGCAGTGCATTGTCTCCAAGATGAAGAGAGATATGAAAGAACTTGAGGACCAGGCAGCTGCCAGTGCCAGATCTGCCATGGCCGAAAAAGAACACTCCCTTCAGCTTGAGAAGGATCTGAAGACTTTGGCTGCTCAACTGGAGCAGGTAAAGAAAGAGTCGGCTGAGGCCAAAAAGATTGCTCAGAAAGCACACAATGACCTACAAGCTGTGTTCAACACTTGCAAAAAAGGCATTGGTGCAATGTGTCAACATATATTTGGTGAGTTTATGACCTTTGCTTGCTTCCTTTTGCACCTTTCTGAACTGTTTTTCAACTGACAATGACTCCTTGATTTCCTTTCTTCAGGGGCTGACTCCCCAAAGCTTAAATTGCCCACAAGCAAACAACTATCTGAGATGCTTGATTACTGTCATGGGCTACAAGAGGGAGCCCGTTCTGTGGTCAAGTATTTGAATCATAAAGGCAAGTGCCCCAAAGAGCCTGAACGTCTGGTGGACGAGTTGTCCAGAGCACCAGGCTATATGCGTCTGTGGAAACAATCTTCAATGAGGAGATCTGCCATCAGGATCTTGGCCTTAGCCCACAGCTACTATCCCACTGTTCTTGAGCCAGCAATGCTTACAATGGGGAAGCCTGAGCAGCATGAAGATGGCAAACCTTTTACTCAAGATGATTTCAAAGCCGAAGAAAAGTTGGTGCGGCCATATGCTTGTGAGATTGCCAATAAGATGGACCCTGAGGTATGGGTTCATCATTATGATTTGGAGAACAAGAGAGTCGCTCCAGTAACTCCTGAGATAGTAAACTTTGGCCGCCCATCACAGGACCCATCTGGTGTATTCTCTTCTTCTGCCGGTCCGAGTTCATCGTCACCGGCGGCTCCTGTTCCAAGTGCCGAGCCTACCCTGAAGACTCCTGCTGTGCCCACTCCTTCCTGAGCTGTCTCTGGAGACACTCAGAAACAAGCAGAGCTTGCTAAGCATATGAAGAGTCCCAAGGGTACTGGATTTCAAACGAAGAGAGTCGCCACCAAGCCTCCATTGAAGCCGGCTCCTTCCTCCGCTGCTTAAGCACAAGGCAAATCTCCTGCTAAGAAGGTCTCCTCGACTCTGGCGAAGGAGTCAGCTCCTCTTGAAGACAACCCTCTGAATGACTTTTGATTACTATGTAATGCTGTGTTGTTGGTATTTAAACTCTGTAATGATGCACTACTGGTATTTTTAAACTTTGTAGCTTATTAGCTATTTTGAATTTGTGCCAATCGGCTTGGTTCTTATAACCCGTCTAATTTTTCACTGATGAATAAGTAGGCCCTGCATGACCTCTCTTACAGTTTGTGCTGACAGGTTCTTAACTCATATGTTCCTTAGGATCCATAAGAGAGAGAAACAAGTCATGCCTGTAGATAGATCATATTGTGCAGGATGCATCTGACTTACCAGCGAGAAAACTAGGAAAATTTGGCTACTGTGCCGGGTCCAAGAGTTTAAGCTTAACTTTTTTCACTGAAAAGCAAGCCCCCAAGAACCTGATGATCAAAATTTAAAGAACAAAGCGCACTCACTGGGTGACTCGACTAAAGGACTCATGTTCACAAAAGCTGGCTTTATTTCATTTGATCATGATAATTCAATTACATCTAGGCATGGCTCACTGGGCTCATTGCCTTTCCACTAATGAATCTATTACAACTTAGGTATAATATGGACGTAGCTGAGCTATGTTCCAAGGCCTCTTTGCCTCTGCATAAGGATCTAGAGTATGAGCTGTATCAGCTCCTTTGCCTACACTTGCCGGCTCTCGCACATCCATTAGATAGTACGACCCGTTGTTCAGATTCTTGCTTATGACGAACGGTCCTTCCCATGGTGGAGATAACTTGTGCATCCCTTCCTTATTCTGGACAAGGCGAAGCACTAAGTCTCCTTCCTGGAAAGTCCGGGTCTTGACTCTGCGTGCGTGATATCGCCGCAAGTCCTGCTGATAAATTGCTGATCTCTCAAGGGCTAACTCCCTTGCTTCCTCAAGTGCATCAACCGAGTCCTGGCGGGCGAGTTCGTTTTCCGTCTCAACATAATTGGCGACTCGTGGCGAGTCATGCAACAAGTCGCTTGGCAAGACAGCTTCTGCTCCATACACCATGAAGAAAGGTGTGAAGCCAGTAGATCTGTTAGGAGTCGTCCTGATGCTCCAAAGTACTGCTGGTAACTCCTCAACCCAAGACCCGGCGGCTCGTAGCAAAGGGACTCGGAGCCGAGGCTTAATTCCCTTCAGCAACTCCTGATTTGCCCTCTCTGCTTGTCCATTGGACTGTGGATGTGCCACTGAGGCTAGGTCGAGTCTGATGTTGTTCTCACCACAAAACTTGGCCATCTCTCCAACTGATAAGTTGGTACCATTGTCTGTAATGATACTGTGAGGATATCCAAAGCGTGTTGCTATTTTCTTGAAGAATCTCACTGCTGACGCACCGTCGACTCTGCTGACGGGTTCCACTTCCACCCACTTGGTGAACTTGTCAACTGCTACTAGCAGATGGGTCTTCTGACAAGGTGACTTTGAGAAAGGGCCCACCATGTCGAGTCCCCAAACTGCAAATGGCCAAGTGATAGGGATGGTTCTGAGTTCTTGAGCTGGCACGTGGTCTTGCCTTACGTACCTTTGACATCCATCACAGACTCGAACCAAAAGAACCCGTGTCTGAAAGCTTTTGACACCAAGGATCTAGTGGATGCATGATGACCACAATCTCCTGCGTGAATCTCTTGCAGTATTTGCTTGCCCTCTTCTGGAGACACACATCTCTGGTAGACTCCAGTAACGCTTCTTCTATATAACTCGCCATCAATGACTGTGTAGGACTTGCATCGTCTGATGAGTTGTTTTCGCTTGACTTCATCCTTTGGGAGTTCACCCCGCAGGAGATATGCTAGGTAGGGCTCTGCCCACGTTGGGATTGCTCGTACTGCTGCAACAAGTGCCGACTCTGGGTCTGGAAAAGCTAACTCCTCCTCTGTGGGCAGCTTGACTGAAGGATGATGAAGCTCGTCCAAAAACACATTTGGTGGTACTTTCTCTCGACGAGAGCCGAGTCGTGATAACGCATCAGCAGCCTCGTTCTTGCGCCTGTCAATATGCTCCACTTGATAACCAGAAAAGAACCTGGCTATCTGTTCGACTGCTCTTCTATAAGCCGCCATATTTGCATCCTTCGAGTCCCAAGTTCCAGACACTTGCTGGGCTACGAGATCCGAGTCTCCAAAGCACCTGATACGCTTGATGTTCATCTCCTTGGCCAAACGCAGGCCATGTAGCAAAGCCTCATACTCTGCCATGTTGTTGGTACAATCAAAATGTAACTGAAGGACATATGCCAACTTATCTCCTTTAGGTGAGGTTAACACCACGCCGGCTCCTGAGCCTTCTAACTGTCTGGACCCATCAAAGTGCATTGTCCAATATTTGGTGCAAGGGGTGCTTGGTGAAGATGTAAAATCTGTCCAATCATTGACAAAATCAACCAAAGCTTGAGATTTGATCGCTGTCCTTGGCTCATATGTGATATGATAAGGACCCAACTCAATTGCCCACTTGGCGACTCGCCATGTTGCCTCTCTGTTGCGTATAATATCTGCCAGCGGTGCTGAACTCACCACCTTAATTGGATGCTCTTGGAAATAATGCTTGAGCTTTCTACTTGCAAGAAAAAATCCATAAACTAGTTTCTGCCACTGAGGGTACCTTTGCTTTGACTCTGTGAGGACTTCACTGATGTAGTAGACAGGTCTCTGCACTGGGTACTCCTTTCCTTTCTCTGCACGTTCCACAACTACTACTGCACTGACAACTCTCTCGTTGGCAGCTACATATAATAACATGGGCTCCTTATCTGTAGGAGCTGCAAGCACTGGTGCTGTTGACAAAGTTTTCTTCAACTCCTCAAAAGCACGGTCAGCTTCTTCATCCCATAAGAATTTATCTGACTTCTTCAGGAGTCGGTAGAGAGGACCCGCCTTCTCCCCGAGTCTTGAAATAAACCTGCTTAACGCTGCCACACATCCAGTGAGTTTTTGAACGTCCTTCAGACAAGTCGGCTTCTGCAAGTTATGAATAGCCTTGATTTTCTCTGGATTTGCCTCAATGCCTCTCTCTGAGACGATGAAGCCTAGGAGTTTGCCAGCAGGGACTCCAAAAACACACTTGGTCGGGTTGAGCTTCATCTTATACTTGCGTAGGTTCTCAAACGTTTCTGTCAGGTCTGCTATCAGAGAGTCGGCTTTCTGAGACTTGACAACTACATCATCCACATAAGCATGAACATTCCTTCCAATCTGTTTTTTGAAACAGTTCTGAATACATCTCTGATATGTAGCTCCTGCATTCTTGAGTCCAAAGGGCATTGTTGTGTAACAAAATGCTCCAAAGGGCGTGATGAAGGACGTCTTCAGCTCATCCTCTATGTTGAGTCTGATCTGATGGTACCCTGAATATGCATCCAAGAAACAAAGCAACTCTGACCCCGCTGTGGAGTCGATGATCTGGTCTATGCGAGGTAGTGCAAACGGGTCCTTAGGACAATGCTTGTTCAGGCCCGTGAAGTCGATGCACATACGTAACTCTCCTGTCTTCTTTGGCACTAACACTGGATTGGCCACCCACTCTGGGTGAAAGACCTCCTTGATGAACTCGGCTGCGAGGAGCCGAGCCACCTCTTCTCCTATGGCTTTCCTCCTGTCATCATGAAACTTGCGCAGACCCTGCTTAACTGGTCTTGCATTAGGATTAACGTGTAAGCTGTGCTCGGCGAGTTCTCTCGGGACTCCTAGCATGTCAGATGGCTTCCATGCAAAGACGTCCCGGTTCTTACGGATGAACTCGACGAGCGCGCTTTCCTATTTATCAGAGAGGTGTGCCCCAATGGTGAACTGCTTGGAAGAATCACCAGGGGTAAAGTCGACTTGCTTTGTGTCCTGAGCTGACTTGAATTTCATCTTCTCCTCTGTGGCCGGCTTCTTAAGGACCGAGTTGTCCTCCGGGTCCATGTTTGCCTTGTAAAACTTTAGCTCCTCTTGAGCACAAGCTGTCTCAGCCATAGCTGCATCACCTAACTCACACTCCAATGCCATCTGTCTGCTGCCATTAACTGTAATAACTCCTGCTGGACCTGGCATCTTGAGCTTCAAGTACACATAACATGGCCTGGCCATAAACTTAAAATATGCAGGTCGACCAAAAAGAGCATGATATGGACTCTTAAGATCCACTACCTCAAAAGGCATAATCTCTGAACGAAAATTCTCCACTGTGCCAAAAGCAACCTCAAGGTAAATCTTACCGATAGGTTTGGCCGACTTCCCTGGTACTATCCCATGGAAAACTGTCTCTGTTGGAATTAGCTGTCTATCTTGCAGCTGCATCCTCTTGAATGTGTCGTAATATAAGATGTTGATACTGCTTCCACCATCCATAAGCACTTTGTTCAATGTATAGCCCCCAACTTGAGGTGCCACTACCAAGGCTAGCTGCCCTGGCTCGTCGACTCTTGCTGGATGATCTGCCCGACTCCATGTGATGGTTTGCTCTGACCACCTGAGCCATTGTGGAAGGGCCGGCTCTACTGCATTAACTGCTCTAACTTTCAACTTCTTGGAACGCTTGGACGTACTAGTTGTGAAGACATGGTAACTGCCACGACTCGGGTTTGGCTGCCGAGTTGTGACATAGTATTGCCCATTGCCATCATGAAGCTGCTTCGGGTTCTGCTGGAACCCGCCCTGCTGATTACCTCCTCCTTGAGGTTGGTTTGGGTTATTGCCGACTCCTCCACCGTTATTGCCGGGTCCTCCGGCTCCATTGTTTCCTCTATATCCACCATTGTTGTTACCTCCTCCTGGCCCTTGGAACCTGGCGCGCTGCAAATCTACGCACTGTCCCAAGGTATGACCGCATCTACCGTTCTTAGCATGTTTAGGGCATGGAATTCTCAAGACCTCCTCTGTGCTTGGAGTGCGGCCTTGGTACCCACCAGAATTATTGTCCTTGCGTCTGACTCCAGTGTTTGTGTTGGCTACTAGGTCAGAGTTGTCTCCATATGGCCTCTTGCCACCTCCTTGATTCTGGTTCTGATTCTGACCATTGCCACCTTGTCCTTTAGTTCCTTCCTCCTGATCCTTTACAAGTTCTTCCTCAAGGAATACCTTGATTCAGGCTTATTAGCACCTGCCATGATCTCACCAATCGTAAGGGGAATACCTTGATTCAGGCTCTCCTTCATACGACCTAGCTTCCAACTCAAAGAATTGTAACTGCAATTTCTCTCCATCGCCATTAACACTAAAACTGGTGGGAGTCCTTGTGAGGAGTTAATGATCTCTGAGACTCGCTTCATCCAGTGCCTTGCTGACTCGCCCTTCCTCTGGACACACCGCTCTAGGTCCTCGATGGTGCTGAGTTTTTTGCATGTGCCCTGGAAGTTCTGAATAAAAGCCGCCTTCAATTGCTCCCAAGAGCTGATTGACCTAGGAGGCAAGTTGCGCATCCACACCTTGGCTGCTCCCTCCATCATAAGATACATGAACTTGGCACACAGATTACCTGTGGCATTGCGAATACTCATTGCCATCTCGTATGTACCCAACCAAGAGGTCGGGTCCATGTTGGGCTCATAGTTTGGAACCTTGCGCGGCTCCTTGAAACTGCTGGGGAAGGACTCGGATCTGATGGCATCGGACAAACACTCTGGTCCTGTTAATGCTGGGGAAGCACCAGGAGAAGTCACCTCCTCGTGCACCCGGGTTGGCTGAGGCGGGTTAACTGCACCCACTAACGCTCTGTCCCTCTCTGCCTCCCGAGCTCTTGCTGCTTCTCTCTCTCGTCGTTGCCTTGCTTCATCAACCACTAGCTGAGCTTGTGAAGCGGTTGGTATGTTTGCACGATTCCTCACTAGTTCACGACGCCTTGCACTCGTAGAGTTTGCCGGGTTGGACTCGCCATGCCGACTCCTCGTACCTGAGTTAAAGGGTGTTGAATGTAGCCTACTTGCATCTGGAAAAGTTGGATACAAAGCTTGCTGAGTTAGAGCTGTCTTCAGCAGCTCGATAGCCTCGCGAGTCTCCTGTCCTGCTGGTCCCTCTGGTACCACAATATTCTCCAACCTCAGAGTCGCCGCATGAACGTTGTCCATAGGATTAGAGTAATGTCCTTCTGGAGTATGAAATCTGTTAGGCTGTGACCCTAAGCCACCAGATGCTCTTCCTCCGACTCCTCCTTCAGGCGGTGGTCCGTTGGCACGGCTGCCTCCCGATCCTTCTGGGGGTGGTGGTGGTGGTGGTGGTCCTCCGGCTCCTCCTGCGGCGCCTCCTGCTGCCGCTGAGCCTCCTAGTCCGGCTCCTCTGCCTGGACCATTGGGTGTGGTGAATAGATTGGTTGGATTGATGTGGACTCCATCATGCAAGCGACTCCTGGCTCGGCGATGCTGAATTGAAGTAAGCTCCTCGCGGCGCCTCCGCACGACCTGAGCTTCATCTTGGACTCGGGCCTGCTCTGCAGCTAGTCTACGGTTTGCCTCTTGATATCAGCTAGTTGCTTCTCCAACGCATCACGAGCGTTGGTTAACTCGGCCGCCCTCTCCGCGGCATTACTTGCATTAATCTCCTTTGTTAATAGAGTTGGATCAAACTGATTCCCAGTGTTTCCAGACATGTAGACTCCCACAACACGAGCGCGTACTGGCGACTCCTCATAATCCTCTTCCTCTATCTCGTACCCAAGCCGATCTTCAAACAAGGGTAGGATGGACTCTGAATCTGCATCATAATCTGAATCTGACTCTTGCATCACCCCTGGTTCCTCAGCTAGGGGTCCCTCAGACTCGGCGATGATGCCGACCTCTGAAGTTCCGACCGACTCCTCGCCGTCGGACTCGACGACAATGGTTGGCTCTGATACTGACTCCGCCGAGTTCATGCGAAGACCCGACGCGCACACCATCCCGACAAACACGTTGATTCCTCCAAAGACAAGCTGATAACCCTCGTCGACTTCGTTCATCTCCGAGGTCCAGCCTGAGTCATCGATCTCTGTCTCTCCATGCTCATCAGTGTAGACCCGCCCGATGGCGAGTTTCTCCATAGCTCGACGAGCAGCTCCAACGATCTCAACTCCTTTCGTCACCGTAGGCCCCACGGTGGGCGCCAACTGTCGTGGGGTTGTCACGGCAAGTTCTTCCTTAGGGAAGATGAGTTTCGGGGCCATTGATGACTGAAGTACGTAGGAACGGTTAATCTCGCCAAGGAACAAGGATTTACCCAGGTTCGGCCCCTCTAATTCGAGGTAAAGACCTACTTCCTGCTTCTATGTTATTGCTCTTGATTGTATCTCGATTACAAGGACCCGGCTCCCACAACTTAGGAGCCGGCGACTTCTCTCTGGTGGCTAGGGTTTCTCTCTACTGATTGATGCTTCTCTTACTACGATCCAGGACCCCGCTTATAAAGGCTGCCGGGTCTCTGGAATTACAGGCTATACCGAGTCATACTAGAACACGGAGTCCTACTCTACGTCTTGGTCTTCCAAGTTTAGACTCCGGGTTGTACTTGGACTCCTCTTTTGGACGAGTCTCTTTCTCCATACGGGCCCTGGTCGGCTTGTCTCCAGCCCAGCCCATGTGACTTGTCTCGTGACTCGGCGTTGGCCTTCTTGGTCTTGGCGGGTCTACTTTCCGGGTCCATGGGCCTACCTGTAAAGTATCCCCCCATCACCGGTGGAGATTGGTTTCATGGACCCTAATGTTATTCATGAAGTGAGCATAAGGAAGAAACCACAAGTTGTAAAGGGAGTAATGATAGAGGCTTTCAAGTGACACCAAGACAAAAAAGAAATATTTCTTCCTTATAACTTCAGGTAAGTGTTACTAATTGCTTGTACACATTCTATTTTTGCTCACCCGGTATCTTAAGTCTAATTGATGAGTTATATGCGCATGCCTCTGTATGTAAATTTGCAGCTACCACTTTATTCTCGTGGTCATTAAGGAGAGATCCTAGAGAGTACAAGAGCTTGTTTGATGTCATGAAAGAGTAATTTAAATTCTTATCACATTACTATACCGACCTCTCTTTCATTCATTTCGTGATATCAAGTAATTAATTAATAACAGATGTTTTGTTCTTTCTTTGTCGAGTAGAGAATGGCAGACATTCGTCAAGGAAGTACCCGGTAAATGGCACGAGAAGCTGGTATGGACTCTGAACCAAGTAAGTAGTACTATACCTATATCCATGAATTAATGTAGTTTGCAATACCATTACCAAACTTAATGTGTTGAATTCTATTCTCGAACAGTGGTGTCTGGAACAGCCAAAAGGGACCCTCTTATGTGGGTACTACGTTTGCGAGTACATTCATAGGATGACTTATGAAAAATTCGAAAATCGAAGAAACGCAGAGGTACGTAATTATACATTGTTCACAAGTTTTTTTGACAAAATAATATGCATATCAATTGTGTGGAGTTTCATTCATAATTGTTTAATTTTCTCCTTCTTTTAAAGATTGTAAGGAAGCGGGCCGGCCTCCTACCAGATGACCGTATAAGAGCAATTGGGGAGGAGCTGGCGGGATTTCTTCTTGATGATGTCATACTTGAAAATTCAGAGCACTATTATCTACATATATAAATGTACTATGATTTCATGCATGTATAATTAATGCATTTGAGTACTTTGTGTACGGAAACGTGACGACAAATTCATGTGTTACAATTAATTTGTAAGTGTGTTATATATATGCATCAACGTGTGATCATAGTACAATATAATTTATATCGACGTATCGACGTGTTTCCGAAACTATCCAAAACCCCGGCACTAAACACACACGACACCCGGTCCGTGCAATTCTGAAAAAAATTATAAAAGAAACAAAAAGGCCTAACGGTAGTCCCGGTCCGTGTTACGGACCGGGACTAAAGACATCCAGCCCGCGGGCTCGCCCGTGGCCACGTGGGAGGCACTCTAATCCCGGTTCGTAGCCAACCGGGACTATAGGGGGGGGGGGGGGGGGGGGCTCTAGTCCCGATTTGGTAGTCCGGGTTGCCCAGCCGGGACTAGAGGCCGTCTGGAACCGGGACTACTGCCCCGTTTTCCACTAGTGTAACCACCTCTTTATATACCTTGTAAGCCGCCGATTTGGAATAAGTAGAACAGTTGTAACCCCCGGCATTTGTAACCTGTCCCGGTTATAGTGAAGATTTGATGGTTGGCTCCCATCATTTTTTCTGTTCCTCCTTGGAAAGGTTTTCTACGTTAAAATCAAATGTCCCCTTGTGTTTGATCTTACGTTTCTGCATCGTTTATTAAGCCGTGTGTAGAATATGTGAGGGGAACCATATTCAAGATGTCTTCGTGCTCTTTTCCGACTGTATGTTCTAACTTTCCAATGGGATACCTTAGACTTCCCAGCCATATCCATCTTTCGCCTTGATTTGTGGATTTTCAGCACTTGTTGTAAGACAAGTAGACAACACATTGCCGCGAGAGGGAAAGACATCACCATGGTTGGGCGGTACTAACCTTCTCAATTGCCAAGGTACATAAACTCGTACGTACATGGCTAGCTTGCTATATACTCCCTCCGTTCCATAATATAAGATGTTTTAGGCCTTTTCCACATTCGTATTTGTACCACATGTATCTAGACATGTTTTAGTATATGTGTTCACCCACTTTCCATTCTTTTAGTCCGAATCTAGACAACATGTGAAACATCTAAAACATCTTATATTGTGGAACGGAGGGAGTATATAGAAGGGTTGAGCTCCTTCAAAAATGAAGTTCTTCACCTCAATTATCACTCCACCATCGTATTTTCATTGTTGGACGCAGATTAATGGCACATGGAGGCATGCGACGAGGGAATGTGGACGGCTATGGTTACTTCACGATCCGTGGACAAAGTAACGATTTTCTTAACTAAAATCATTAACAGCTACTCCCTCCAGTCCGCGAATAAGTGTACGTTTTCCTTTTTTGAAAATCAAACAATTTCAAATTTGATCAAAATTTTACAAAAAATAACAACATATGTAACTTCAAATTACTATATTATTAATCTATACTATGTCATGATGTATCTAGTGATATTAATTTAGTGTCATAAATGTTGTTACATTTTTTAAAAAAGTTAGTCAAAATTGATAAAGTTTGAGTTAAGGCATGTCTAAACGTACACTTATTTGCGGATGGAGGAAGTATACGGAAGTGAATACACATTTAATGAGCCGTGGAGTACGTGAGAAAAACAGCACGGGACAGTACGTAGCATTTAAGATCTTTATGGTCGACATTTGACTATCTCGTAGTACATGGGAGTTAATTGACATTTGAAGTGATGCTTTTTGTTCTAGATAAGAGAATCTATAATTTGGCTATGGCACCATTCTCTCCCGAGTCACCCTAGATGGGGCTAACGACATCAACATCCTTTACAAAATTATTACACTGAGGTCATCGAGTCCATCTTTCTTGTAGATTATTAGATAGTAGGAGTCGAGCGTGTGCAATGCGTCTAGTCACGCCGTGTGCACGTGACCTCCTGGGGTCTGCTTGCGTGACATCGATCACTCGCTCAACCCACACAACCTGGTGCAACCGCGACGCATGCCAATCAGGAAGCACGCCGGTGAAGGCGTACACCCAGAGACGAGGAGCCGAAACAAGAACGCCCTAATTCTAGCCTCGTTTCAGGACCCGAGGTTGCTGTACGTGGCCAGGATCTAAGCTCCACCGACATCACACTTCTGGCCCTCCTCCTCTCGCTCCATCCTTGAGCTTTTCCGTTGTACACCGTTATTATTAATATTCAAGCATCAGTGGAGTAACCAGCTCCAATGATAAAGGAGAAAAAACAACGCATAGTGTCATGCATGCACCAGAAATGCACGGCATGCGGGGACGCCATGCTGAGAATGTGGCTCATTTGAGACTCTGTGGCCCATGACACAAAAAACGAAGAGCTATGCCAAAACTTTAGTCCCACCCTGCTAAGGCTAGTCACAATGGAGAATAACTTAGACTAGTAACATACACACGTTACTACTCTATGTTACTACCTCTACAATGCATAGTAACATATGGATGGTGTCATGCATGTCTCTATTAATTAGTCTATAGACTCGTATTGCCTCGATTTGTGTGATGTTACAGTAACATAGTATGTTACCACAATCTCCTCTCTCCTCATTAACTACTTGCCACATATGCAAACTTGTCTTGATATGTGTGATGTTACTAACTAAGTTACCTCCATTGTGGCTAGCCTAAGTGAAGGAGGTTGACACCACCTTATAAAGAGGGCTTCCTATAGTTATTTAGAATAGAAGAATCACATGTAGTGCACATATATAGCATGTGCGCTCGCATGAATATTCGCGACTTATGACTTTGATGACGGCGCGGCTAGCCTGGCAAATAAATCTATATATTATATATTTCTCCCAGGCTTAAACTTGGTTTTTTTTTTCTCGAACTTTACAAAATAATGTTTGATTCTGGCTACTACTAGAGTGGGCAAAGATATTGATAATGCCAATAAGTTAGACCGTTATCTCCTATTACTTTTAGCGTTGTTGTTGATATGCCGACTATTCTTATTACTCGTGCAAAGGAAGATGCATGGTCAAGTTGGAGGCCTCATACCTCATTTGGTTGAGGGAGGGCCGGGTTTCTATTCTAAAATATGTTGATGATACTATTTTCTTCATGGAACACGACTTGGAGAAAGCGGTAAACATGAAATTAATCCTATGCATATTTGAGCAACTTTGTGAATTGAAAATTAATCGTCACAAGAGTGGAAATATTATTCTTGGTTCAGCTAAAGATAATGAACAACAATATAAATATATTTTTGGCTGTGAATATGGATCTCTGCAGTATAGAATGTTTTTACACATAGAACCAAGAACTTTGCATTACAAGTCTTGTACCTTGTATCTACAACATTCCAAATTATAAAATAGTATCCTGTTGTGAGAAATAACCTTTTTTTATACAAATAGAGAGCTAATAACAAAGTGGAACAAGTAGCCTAGTACTTTTTCTACAAAGGCATTATGACTTTGCTCAACATATTTTTTCTCTTCAAACATTCACATGTGCAAATCTTGCACTCATATGTATTCTCAAAGCCATAACACAAAACTACAATAAAAGTCATCATGCTTAGTGATTATTGCAAATTAAGACATTTCAATATTCAAATTGCTGCAAAGATGCATATCCATGTGGACAGTTCAACAGACTTAACATTTCAGTTATTAGGTGTGGACTCATTTACCTAAGTTGGAATATTGGTCTTTGTTGTTACCCATATGTAGCTTCAACAGGCTTGTTGCCATATTGCTCTTTGTTGTTATCCACCATTGTTACCCATATGTAGCCTCAAGTATCCACATTGCTCTTTGTTGTTACCCACTCAATATGGAACTACGAGAAAAATTAGAATATTGAGTCTTTGAATATATCACTGAAGAATAGACAAAGATGTAAGTATTGTACTCAGAAATACAAAAAAATCTATGAGAGAGTTTAACAATGGTGGATCTTAACCAAAATTGGGGGGGGGGGGGGGGGAGCGAATAAAAACATATGAGTGTTTGGGGAGGGGCAAAAGACTATATTTTCCATCTAAACCCTCCCCGAATTTTTTTCTTCACGACTTGGTCCAAAGTGGGGTGGGGCGGGTGGGTGGTGGTGGTAGGGTGTGGGGGCTATGGCCCCCTGGCTGCAGTATGCTCTACCACTGTAGTTTAAACACATTTGCTTGAAATTACAATAAGAATGGGATATTTCCGTCAAGTCCACATATCATCTGAAAGATGAGACTGAAGAAGCTTGCTCCAGGGGCGCGCAGAACCATCATAAACATGCGGCTCACGCAACAACTGGAACATGCTCTGGCAATCTGAGGTTCCAAATGAAGACATTCATGTGTGGCATCTCCTAAAAAAGTTCTCGTAGTGGGAGACAAGCTGCAGCGGTGACAGATAAGCCAGGCATATTCTGCATTATTTGCTTGTGGAAGGGTCGAATCTGACTGGCATTGAATGGATGTTAGACTGGATTAGGACGTCAGGATCGTTTGAGCAATCAGTGATGTTTACACAGCTGTTTATCAAATGTGGATTGCAAGAAATGAAGAGGGGGAGCCGACCAAAATTGAGCATCCTAAGTCTATTGCGCGTCGGGTCATGAACCTCGTGGATGAGTGGCAGACCCTGAAGATCATTAAATTTGTGAGATTGGATCGATGGTTGGAAACGTATGTCCATTTTTCCTCACTGTGCTGGTTACGTGTTGATATACTGGGCCAAGCCCTCAACAAATATACAAAAAGGTTGATACAATCACGAAGTTGAAAATCAAGAATCATGCGATCAATTTATATTCACACCGATCACACCTAACCATCTAACAACTTGAGCCTATGGTTTCAGCATCCAGGCTGAGGGAGCGCTCGTTTCCTCCTTCAACTCAGTGATACAAAGAAAATGCAGATGGACCGTTTTCAAAGGATCATAATAATGGAGGGTTCGAGATCAAGATTTAGTTAATTCTCAGCTAAGTTATGCATGCGATCCTTCTGGTAGCTTGCGTGTGGCGGAAAAAACTCTGGGGCGAGAGACCATCAAGTTATGCATCTCCTTCTCTCTATATACATGCGATCCTCTGCTCTGCTCTGCTCTCCCCCTCCTCCACCTCCTTCGTCGTCTTGTTGTCTTCAGTTCCACTCTTTTTTCCTCCTACACCTCCATGGCGGTGGACAGCCCGCACGGGAGCTCGCTGGACGACGTCGGCGACCTTGCGGTGTTGCTGCACATGACACGCCGCACGTCCTTCGCCGCCGCGTTGGCGCTCGTCCTACTCTGTGTTGCGTGTCTCGTAGTGTTGATCGTCCACATCTGCATCATCGCCGGCCGTAGGTGCGCGGTGCTGCTCCGATGTCGACGCGTCCACCCCGACGTGTGATCGTGAGATTATGAACTGTTAGTAATCCGTATTGCTATGATGCTTGTAATAATCCGTCTTGTTGTGCTGCTTGTAGTAATCGTTCTGTTGTGCTGCTTGTAGTGTCAAAATAGTGCTCCCTCCGTCCCAAAATATAAGGCGCACTATTTTTATGCTGGTCTTTGATGTTCAACTTTGACCAGTAATATATAATAAATGATAGGGATTGAGAAATCATATGAGTGTTTGGGGAGGAGCAAAAGACTAATATTTTCCATCTAAACCCTCCCTGATTTTTTTCTTCACGACTTGATCCAAAGTGGGGTGGGGCGGGTGGGTGGTGGTAGGGTGTGTGGGGGGGGGGCTATGGCCCCCTGGCTATAGTATGCTCTACCACTGCAGTTTAAACACATTTGCTTGGAATTACAATAAGAATGGGATATTTCCATCAAGTCCACGTATCATCTGAAAGATGAGACTAAAGAAGCTTGCTCCAGGGGCGCACAAAACACTACCACAGAAAGGGCTATCTGTGGCGCACCAAATTTGAATTCTGTGGCGCACCCCCAGGTTTGCCTGGTGCGCCACAGAATTCTCGCCACAAAAAATATTTCTGTGGCGCACCCTGAGTCGTGCGCCACAGAAATAGCTCGGCAGGACCCCTATGCAGAGGAATTCTGTGGCGCACTATCCCTAATGCGCCACAGAAATATTTTAGTGGCGCATCCCACTGCCGTGCGCCACTAAATTTTTTTTGAATTTAAAAAAAAAGGGCGGCCAGATCTAGATCCAAATCTGGATCTAGATCTGGCCGCCGGAATTTCGCCGGAATTTCGTCGGAGCTCGTCGGAGACCGTGTTGCCGTGGGTGGAGGAAGGGGTCGTCGGAGGTCGCCGGAGGTGGAGGTGGAGGTGGAGGAGGAGGAGGTCACCGGAGGTTGAGGTTGTGGAGGAGGTCACCGGAGTTGTGGAGGAGGTCGCCGGAGGTGGAGGTCGCCGGAGTTGTGGAGGAGGTCGCCGGAGGTGGAGGTCGCCGGAGTTGTGGAGGAGGTGGCCGGAGGTGGAGGAGGAGGAGAGAAGATGTGGAGGAGAGGAGAGGAGAAGAGAAGGAGGAGGGAGGAGAAGGGGAGAGAAATGGAGAGGAGAAGTGGAGGAGAGGAGAAGGGGAGAGGAGAAGTGGAGGAGAGGAGAAGTGGAGGAGAGGAGAGGAGAAGAGAAGGAGGAGGGAGGAGAAGGGGAGAGGAGAAGAGGAGAGGAGAAGGGGAGAGGAGAAGAGGAGAGGAGAAGGGGAGTGGAGAAGTGGAGGAGAGGAGAAGGGGAGAGGAGAAGTGGAGGGAGAAGTAGAGGAGAGAAGGAGAAAAGAGAGGGAGAGAAGGGGGTGCCGGCGGGATTCAAAATTTGGAATCCCGCCCAACAATTCTGTGGCGCATGGGCTAGACATGCGCCACAGAATTGCATTTTTTTTTGAATTTTTTTGATTTTGCTGAAAAATTTCTTCTGTTGGACATAACTTTTTTTTTGTTTGGAATTTTGAGAATCCGAAAAATGTCCAACCGGGTAAACCCAGGTGAGGGCGGTTTCGAAATTTTCTCTAGTTTTTTTTAAGGTATTAAACGCATTTTTTCGACGTCGTACGCAAAAGTTATGCCCATTTTAATATTTTTCACCTACTTTTGGAAAAAAATCAAAATGTGTATTTTAAATTTTTCCTAACAAATAGACCCTAAACCTTCGCTATATCTGAAAGGATTTTATTTTTTGATTTTTTTATCATTTTCTTTCACTTGGTGCAAAACTGAAAAGTCGATCCACGGGGGGGGGGGGGGGGGGTGCGTGGGGTGAAAAAATGCTGCACAATTCTTTCTGTGGCGCATGTGGAGCCATGCGCCACAGAATTGTGCAGCCCCTAATCATTGGTGCCGGGCCCACCATATTTCTGTGGCGCATGGGGCCAGATGCGCCACAGAAATGTCCACTTTCTGTGGCGCATCCAACACCATGCGCCACAGAATGTCGAGTTTCTGTGGCGCACGAGCCACGGTGCGCCACAGAATTTACCCAGATGGACTTTGGCTCAATGATTGCTCGTGGGACCCACCGAAATTCTGTGGCGCATTATCTGTAATGCGCCACAGAAGTGTGCATTTTTGTGGCGCATCGGAAGCCATGCGCCACAGAATTTCGGCTTTCTGTGGCGCATGGGCAAATGATGCGCCACAGAAAGGCGAAAATTTCTGTGGCGCACCAGCATCCATGCGCCACAGAAATAATTCTGTGGCGCACCGATTAACGGTGCGCCACAGAGTGCCAACCTCCCTATAACCCTTTTTGTGGTAGTGAAACCATCATCAACATGCGGCTCATGCAACAGCTGGAACATGCTCTGGCAATCTGAGGTTCCAAATGAAGTGAACATTCATGTTTGGCATCTCCCAGTGGCGGGGGACGGAAACTTTTTGAATTCGGGCGATATCTTAAGCATAAGAACATTTGCGCACAAAATCAAAGTGTTTAGACACATTATATGATCCTAACCATTATTACTTAGTGGTGGAAATAGAAATATATTTGAATCAAAATAGAACATACAAACATACTAGTAATAAAACTCTAATATCGTCTAGAAGTTCCACACAACGACCATCCTAGTGCCGCACGCACGGCTCAAACCAACAGAGTTGGACTTATTGTTTACGTTTCCTATCGAGCGATACGATACGGATGTATCCTACTAGCGTACATATACCAGATTTTTTGTCGCAAGCCAAGATACGGTGAGAGCTCCGCTACTGGCATCTCCTAAAAAAGGTCTTGTAGTGGGAGGCAAGGTGCAGCGGTGACATATTAAGCCAGGCATATTCTGCATTAATTGCTTGTGGAAGGGTCGAATCTGACTGGCATTGTCCACACTCAGTTGAAACTTGGATTCTTGGAAGGTCGTTCATGACACTGGAGGCCCTTCCTATTGTGTCACCTCCAGGAGACATATCCCCAGCATCATGGAGATCTGCAGAATTGATGTTAGATTGGATTAGGAAGTCGGGATCGTTTGAGCAATCAGTGATGTTTATCAAATGTGGATTGCAAGAAATGAAGAGGGAGAGTCTACCAAAATTGAGGATCCTAAGTCTATTGCGCGTCGGGTCTTGAACCTCGTGGATGAGTGGCAGACCCTGAAGATATTAAATCTGTGAGATTGGAAACGTATGTGCATTTCTATATATCTAAGAGCATCTCTAGCAGAACCCGCAAAAGGGGCAAACTGATGTCTACTACACACTTCTATTCTTGTAGACTTGTTGGGCCTCCAAGCGCAGAGGTTTGTAGGACAGCGGAAAATTTCCCTTAAGTGAGTAATCCAAGGTTTATCGAATCCACGGGAGGTAGAGGTCAAAGATATCCCTCTCAAGCAACCCTGCAATTAAGATACAAGAAGTCTCTTGTGTCCCCAACACACCTAATACAATTGTCAGTTGTATAGGTGCACTAGTTCGGCGAAGAGATGGTAAAATGCAAGTGATATGGATGGTAAAAGGTGATTTTGTAATTTTGTAATAAAAATGGCAGCAAGCAAACAAGTGACAAAAGTGACTAAAAACGGTGTATCAATGCTTGGAAACAAGGCCTAGGCTTCATACTTTCACTAGTGACTACTCTCAACATCATTAACATAATTAAACACATGATAGTTCCCACAAAAATACATGCATGATAGATGTTACTCGGAGATAATTCTTTTGTGGATCAAATAGGATGAGAATTGCGTAGGGCTACGAAAAGCACACCTTAAAGTTCGTATTCCACATCTATGGACACTTCATGCAGTCACTATCCGCATCCAAAAATAGTACTAACAAACACCACAACCTATTTCTTGAATAGTCTCTTTCTTCAATAACACAAGCATCAAAAAACCTCATGATCTATTCAATCCAACAAATAAAGAACAAACTCATGATGAAGATCCTTCCAATCTATTATCCATAGAGTCACACACGACACCCATCCTGTCACCGAGGTACCATGATCACAACGGTGGCTCCGGAAATTGTACTAAATAACACCACTTGAGCAACATCATATCCATTACACATAGGGAAACATCATGTATTCAACTACACTAACAAAGCTCATGATCACAACGAAGATCACATCACGGGAGAGAGAGATAACCACATAGCTACTTGTATAAGCCTCAGCCCCGGTGAGGGACTACTCCCTCCTCATCGCGGGAAGCAACGGTGTTGATGGAGATGACCCCGGCGGTCGATCCCCGTCCCGGCAGGGTGCCGGAACAGGACCTTCTGAACCCCCGAAACTTGTCGGCGATGGCGGCGGAGCTCTGTTGCATATTTGGGAAAATCCTTTGGGGGTAGGGTTTTTGCATCAGGGATGATTTTATAGGCGTCGGAGGCGACCGAGGGGCAGGGGCGACCTGCGGCCGCGGCCTCCCCCTGGGCCGCGGCTGGTACCCTGCGGGGGACTTCTGGGCCTCAGCTGGACCTGCCATTTTAGCTCCGGTCCTTATTTGTCCAATAAAAAATCATCGTAAATTTTCGTCCAATTACGAGAATATTTCCAGAAGTAACTTTCTGCAACAATTTCAGCACAAAAACAGGGAACTGGCACTGGGCATCTTGTCAATAGGTTATTCCGACAAAATGCATAAAAATGATGTAATATGATATTAAAAACATGTGACAACATCACAAAACTAGCATGGATCACTCAAAAATTATAGATACGTTTGAGACGTATCAGCATCCCCAAGCTTAACTCCTACTCGTCCTCGAGTAGTTAAGTGATAACAAAATAATTTTTGATGAGACATGCAACCAACACAAACATGATCAAGATAGTAATGTAAAGCATAGGATGTGAATGAAGTGATACAAAACAATTGTCTATAGTTGATAGCAAGAAAGCAATGAATAACCAAGTTGAATCATTTGAGCAAAACCTTTCATAAATAGTATGTTAAAGACATGAAAGCAATGTGATCCACATATTTGATTAATTATCAAAGTTAACAATTCCATGACAAAAGTGTTTGAGAATCAAAACAAAGAAGTTGCAAGTTTTAGCAAAAAGCTTCAACTTCCAACGGTAAAGTCAATATAAAGATTCATGTTTAATCTGATAATGCAATATGATCAATGATACCCAGGGTCAATGCTAGATGTTTGCTTTGGTGGAGATAGAAGGAAGAGGAAAACTGACTCAACATTAAAAGTAAAAGAAAGGCCCTTCGTAGAGGGAAGCAGGGATTAGTCATGTGCTAGAGTTTTTTTTATGAAACAGAAGTAAAACAATTTTGAGACATGCATGCTTTCGTCAACGACTTCACAACAGAGAAGCTATCTAGTCCCCCATAACAAGCAAGGCTTTTAGACTTGTGAGAGAAGCTGGTTTTTAGAGGAGCGAGTACGCTCCTCTTTCTTCTTGGTTTCACCACTGTCCAATGTTTTGAGCTGATTTCTCAGATTTTCATTGCGCGGAGGAGAATGGTGAGTTATATTTATATTTTGCTTAAGCTGCTCTCGGGTTGATTCAAGTGAAGACGTAATCCATCGACACCGGGTGAAAGGGGGGAAATGACCTTGCTCGTCACGAGTTATATCTAGCTCTCTACTGCTCCCTCATGAGCTTAAAAACAGAGGCACAAAAAGGAGTATTTTGAATTTTTAAAGATAGCACATGACAAATTTACTTGGAATGGCAGGAAATACCATGCATAGGTAGATATGGTGGACTCAGCTGGCAAGATAGTTTGGCTTTGGGATTTGGATGCACGAGTGAACCATACACTCAGTACAAATTTTTGGGCTTAGCAAAGAAGGTGTTTGAAGCAAACATCTAAAATTAACCGGTAACAGAGTAGCATAAGACATTTATCAATCATAACCATAAAAGCTCCACATCGTCTCCAATGTTGACCAAACAATTCTTTTGATGGAAAGATTAGCTTAATGAATTAACAACTACGAAACACCACACAGTTTCAAGTTTTTAACAGTATTTTTTTACTAATCAATTCCACTCAAATAACCAGCAAGTTTAAGCATTCATCTTAATATCTCAAAACAAATGAGAAGTATTAATTATCCACATAATGATCTACAATACTATGCAGGCTTTTGTTTCATTCCAATATCACATGCATAGCATTTTATCATTTTAACAAATCTACCAAGCAACCAAAACAACTCTCTAACAAATATACGTGAAGAACAATTGAGTTTAATATCAACTACTAGCAGCTCTAAACAAGATAAAAGCTAAAAGCGAGAGCTTACTAGCAAACAAACAGTAGCTAAGAATACTCAACAAGATATAAGCGAAGCGCATGAGTATTCAAATGAAAAAGTGGAGCGTGTCTCTCCCACACAAACAAAGCAAGGATCCAACAAGCATATGACCAGCAAACAAACAAACAAAACTGAAAGTAAAAATATGCTCCAAGCATAGCACATAATATGTAAAGTGATAAAAACTTAGTTCAACGAAGACGACCTCATGATAGTCGATGAAGAAGAGGGGATGCCTTGGGCATCCCCAAGCTTAGACGCTTGATGGTTCTTGATATTCAGAGGGGGTGACATGGGGGCATCCCCAAGCTTGAGCTTTGATCCATCTTCAATTTCTTCATGTTCCTCTCCTTTGGAACTTAAAAACTCCCTTCACACAAAACTTTTTCATAAACTGATTAGAGGGTTAGTGCTCATAAATTAAAATGCACATGTGTTCAACTCAAGACAAATTGAAAAAAACTTTATTGGGCATTAGATACTGTTTACTAAGCCTCAGTGTGTCACTCCTTTTCTAGAGTATCACATTTGACGATAGTAAAAGAGACAAATACAAATAAAAGCAGAATCTGTCAAAAACTGAACAGTCTGTAAAGATCGAATTGTTCGAGGAACTTCTGTAGCTCAAATCGGAAAAGTCAAAACTAACGAAAGATATCTAAAAGTATCAGGCTTGCTGTCTAAAAATTGCAGAAAAAGATAAAATTCAGAGGATTTTTAGATTTTCGAACAGTGAAGGATAAAATTCTGTTTCTGGACAGCAAAACAACACCTCGCACTTTCAATGCATTAGAGGCTAAACTTGGCACAAAAAACCAAAAGAAAAAGATACAATGAAATTGCTACAGAGGCAACAACTTCATGACTCAAGAAAAACAAAAACAAACTGAAAGAAAAGAAAACATGGGTTGCCTCCCAACAAGTGCTTTTCTTTTAAGCCTTTTAGCTAGGCATGATAATTTTAATGATGCTCTCATAAGAATAAGAGTTGAAACACAAAATAGAGCATCATGAAGCAAATATCAAACACATTTAAGTCTAACTCTCTTCCTATGCATAGGCATCTTGTAAGAAAATAAATCATTGGAGCATAAAGCATTAAGCATAGGAAGGCAAAGCAGGTGCAACATTAAAACATTCAACATAAAGAGGGGAAACTTCATAAGATGAAAATTTATATAACCACACTTCCCTCTCTCATAATAACTTTCAGTAGAATCATAAGAAAACTCAATAACATAGCCATCACATAAAGCATTTTTCTTATGATTCACATGCATAAAACTATTATTACTCTCCACATAAGCAAAATCTTTATTATTAGTAGCATTGAGAGTAGGACTATCATATAGAACTTGGACATGATAGACTAATTGTGTATTAGAAAGATGATGTTCAGTAGGAGAGTAATAATTATGACGATTCTCGTAGGGATGATTAAAATCATTCTTTATGGCATAGTTATCATCACAATAATCATCAAAAATTGGAGGCATAATATCATCATAAGCAAGGGGATATTCATCTTTCCAAGCATATATTTTTGTAAACAAATCATCATGACTTTCAATACCAAAAGGATTTTTAAACCCATCATCCCCAAGCTTGGGGTTTTCCACATTATGATTAGAAGAAACATGAATATTCCCAACAGTATAACAATTATCAATATCATCATTTTCAAAATTGGTGCCAAAAAGATTTTCAAGATCATAAGTAGTATTATTTTCCCAATCATGATCATCACAATAAGTGACAGGCATAACATAATCTTCTTCAATAGTGCCTATAGACTTAACATCAAGATAATAATGAATAAAATTAAGCGGATCATCTTAAATAATTTTTGATTCATGCTCATTAGGAACAACCATGATGGGAGAAATATGCTTAGGGGATGATACCGTTTCCTCTTTATTTTTACTCCTCCCTCTCTTCTTCTTCTTCACCACCTTAGGAGGGAGTGGTTGGAAAGGAAGCTTCTCCACATAATCTGATTCATTATTAGAAAAGACTGGAGAAACTTGGGAGAATCTCTCCCTTTCATTATCGGCAACATAAGAAACATATGTCCTTTTATACTTTGGTGAAGTGATATTCTTTCTAATTTTTACAATGTAAGCATTGTCACGGCAATTCACAACACAATAATGATAAGCTCCCTTGAGAATGCTATTTTTCCCAAAAGTACTACTATCTAACCAAGAAGTTTTTTCTGATAACTCTTCACACCCCAAAAATAAATTAAGTTTATCACAAAGACTAGAGGTGATCATGTTATCACAAAACTGGCTAATAATTCTATCATTAAAGTACGAGCATTGGAAATTAAAATGACCTTCTTCATTGCAAAGTTCACACATAAAAGGATAGAGGCCATTTAATTCACTAGCAAATTTATATAAATCCTTAAGCCATTTGCTAGTTCTTTCATGCTTATGTTGCTTACAATATTTATCTTCTTCAACCCGAGTGCTTTCACAAGGTCTATGCACTCCACAAAAATTAACATGCTTATATGGAACATTATTTGTAGAGATTGGATCATGTCTATTGCAATCATCATTAACAATTTCATTTTGTTTGCAAATGTCTTTGAAAGGTTCATGATGCTTAGACCATTTCTCTTTAGGAATATTAATATGAGAAGCAAAAGATTTATAGATGTCAACAACTATATGAGAGTCAAGTCCAAACTTAGCACTAAGCTTATTAAAACTATCAGTTTCAACAAAAGACTTAATGCAATCATACTCATAATTTATACCTGACTCTTTACCTTTGTCGATCTCCCAATCTTCAATGTTGCGTTGAATCTTTTCAATAAGATCCCATTTAGCATCAATGTTCTTACTTGTAAAAGAACCCATAGAAGAAGCATCAAGTATTTCCTTGTCATGACGAGATAGCCTTGCATAAAAATTGTTAACAATAATATCCTTGGAAAGATCATGGTTAGGACATTTAAGAATTAATGATTTCAATCTCCCCCAAGCTTGAGCAATGCTCTCTCCGCCAAAAATTGTAGATATAATTTCTATCTTGATGAATTTCATGAAGAGGATAAAATTTAGAATAAAAGAGAGACATAAGCTCCTTCCAATCCAACAAGTGAGAATTGTCTAGCAGCCTATACCACTCCAATGCTTTCTCCTTAAGTGATAAGGAAAATAATTTCCTCATGATCACCTCTCTTGATACACCTGCAATCTCAAACAACCCACATAATTCTTTAATATAAAACAGATGATAACTAGGATGTATAGCTCCATCTCCTGCATAGCAATTACTCATAACCCGATCAATTATCCCCATCGGTATTTTGAAAGAAATACATTCAGTATGTGGAGTAACCTTATCCACCATAGGAGTAATTTGGCATGTGAGGTACCTATATGGAAACAACCACTTTTAACACATTTGATGGTTCAATCTGCCTTTGGGCTTCCTTTGTTCTCGAAATGATATTTGATGCGGTCAACTTTCACCTTTTTTTGTGCTCTACAAATTTCAACCAAAACCTGTGCTCTATTCAATCGCCCATTTGTTTTGTAAATGGGCCAGTATCACTATTTCCTGGGATTTATATTTATCATATGCATATTTTTATATAATTGGAAGATTGGATTTAGCCTAGCTTATGTTGAATACTTGATTTGGTATTCTATCTCTTCAAGCAATCTGTAATTATATGTTTCCTCTTTGGTTGCATCATTCAGATATTCTCCTTGGTGTTATGTAAGTCCAGCTCTATTATTTTCTCTCCAATTGATAGGTTGAAGCTACAGGGGTCTCGGCCACATTGTCAATATCTCCATCACCAACTGCACTGCTGTTGTGATTTATATGGAGGTATGCCACAGAACGAATCCATGTATCCATTGTGCGGATGATTACATATTACTTCTTTCATGACGCATGCTACAAGGTGTTGCTGTTTTTTAGGTTGTTTGTTTGTTAGAGATGAACGTTGTCGCTGGTCAGGAAGTCAACATCCAAGTCCATTCTCTGTAAATGTCCGAGCCGAAACTTAGTCACAGTAGAGTTTCATGTGGAAAATACTTGGCTTATGACTATTCAATAATGTGCATTTCTTCGATTTCTAAATTGGAGCTTTTATCACCTCTTTAGCGATCTGTTGGGATCATTTTTTCTACAGCACCAAGTCCAATATATCTTTATGTTTGTAAATTCTTCAGAGTTATTTCAAAACTGGAAAAGTGTATATTGATAAGCCTTTTGTCATTCTTATACAATTATTCACATTAGGAGGCGAATTCAATTAGTCTTTAATCTTCAAATTCCGAGAAGGCAATTTTCTTTACCTTACTGTTAGCTTCAGTTCTATATCCTAAAAATTAGGATCCTACCTGAGAGGAGGACTATGCATATTGGAGGAGGGAAAACAGTTTCACCATCTGCATCCATGTGGAAAGTAACTATTGTTGTTCTTTACCTTTCCACTTCATTTTCATCTGCATTATGCAGCATAGATGCACATCCACTTTACTCTTGGTTTGCCACGGTAGGAGAGGCCTTTTTATGCTATTGTTGCAAGTCCAGTTCGGTTAAGTTTATTTGTCTGATTATATGCTAAATAATACGTGTGTTTTCTCTTGAAACAATGCGATATGGAGAACCTATACTGTCCATAATGAACTTGGTGTTTCAGTTCAAACAAAGATGATAAACTCATTATACTTTTAATTTGGTTACTAAAATTCAAAATTGTTTCTCATTTATGTTTTTTGCTTTTTGAGGTTCAGCTACTTGATTATGTTTCAGCTACTTGCTTCCCTTTATGCTGCTCGGAAGTCTGAATATTGATTTACCATATGATTTATGATACATTTTCCCTCATTCCTAGAGCCTTCATATCTGAAAGGTGGTTTGTGAGATTGCAAACAATCTGATATATACTTGTGTTCGAGCAGGAGCTTTCATGAATGGAACTGTTATCGGTAATATGAGGATGCTAACTAAGATATAAATTGAGTGCCTCTTTTCCGAGATTTTCCATGTTATGTTCAGGCCTGACCGCATATATTTAGTTTGCATTTCGTTCAAAAATATCTCATTTTCTGTGTTATATTGGGAAAGCTTACAAGCAACTTTTGTCATCTAATAGTGACGCTTCATTTATCATGCTAATGAACCTATTGGCTTATTACTCCTGATATTGTTGTCCTAACCTTATATACGATAGCTGGTGCTTTTCTGTTAGGACAACTATTTGCATCTATGCAAGGATACATCTCCAAGCACCCGTCTTCTTCTTTACCTGTCATTTTTATTGTCAGAGAGACCTGCGTAAATAAGTTCATTATGCATTAATATATATGCCAAGGCCAACATGAAATAAGAAACTGAACATTAGACAACCTCAATGAGTGCATTTGCAATTTCATGGAGTTAGGGACTGAATCTGGACACTTTTTTTTGAGGGAAGTGAGTTAAACTGAAATAAGCTAGGAACTGTTATTATCTTCCTTTTGTCTCCCATATTCTTTGCTGGCTTATTTCCCAACTAATGCTTTTAGAAACTACATCCCACTTCACTGTGCTCATATCTACAGCCTACCGGGAAAAGCCTATGATCTTTAATTTCATTTACATTATTTGAAAGGGGTGCTTCTGAAAGCCCTACCATATGAGCTTGAAATCCTCCTATTTGTGTCTGCAGTCTTGGCGAAGTTTTAGAGCTTATTTACTTTATTTGATGTTTCTCTGATTATGCTCATGCTTGCTTGCCATTTTTTATATCTTACCATTCAAACCCATGCGTATGTTCTATTGGATCGTCACAACCATAATATGTAGTGTTCTTTTTTGCACTGCAGCTTGACTGTTGGATTAGATAATTCCATATGCTAGGATGTTTTCTAGAACACTATGTCTGGTTTTAAAAAAGAAAGTTTTGTGAAAAGTTGTTTGTTTGAGTGCTATTAGTTATAGTCATTGCTTGCATATTTTCTATATTTTTCATTTAGTGAGTTCATGTAAACATTTTCTCATAATTTCTTGGTCCATATTCACATGTTTTAGCTGTGCATACCTCGACTGCTCTACCTTTGGGTCGCCTGTTCTCTGTATGTTATTGGTCCAATATAGAACTAAGAGGTATACCCCTTCTTTTTCATTGATGTACTGCTAGATGTCCTTTGAGGCTCTGTATCTCTTGGTACCGGTGTATGTATTGCCCTGTGCTGTCAGTGCGCTTGGTAGTCGGCGAATCAACCACATGTAGTAATCCTTAAAGATAATCTACGACATTTGTGACCAATTATAGAAGACTGCGTTGCTCCCCTGTTAGTTTGTAGGGCGGTCGATTTACTTGAATTTGTGTTTCTCAAAATTTACTTCTAAAAGAGAAATCTACAATATTCATTGTCAAAGAAAAAAAATGTCTACTCAGGTTGCTACTGTGTGAATAATAATTCTTGGTATAGACAAGTCGGCTTTGTAGTTCTGTATAGCAACAATAGATGATGCTATCTATTTTTTCAGGTTTCTAATCAACTCGGTTTGCCTCAGAATTAAGCTAAGCTAGATTTCTGGACCCAATGCATCAGCCATAGCCCATAGGTATCTATTTTTTACACTCGCATGGCTAATTGGTATCCTCATTCATATCAGACGGCCACACTATCGGTATGGCTACAATGACCAAAAAAGGATGCTAGAAGTATATACACTGGCATATAAGGTCACACCATGTCCTCTATATTTGTTTATTCTTGGAATAGCTGCAATTTTTTTAAAGTTTCCAAATGCATGGTGATATGGTGGGAATTCAGATATGGAATAATACATTTCTTCGTGTCTCCTGCTCTTTTTAGGCAAAGAAACAAAGAGCCAATTATTCTCATGGATCTTTAGAAAAATGAGTCATATGCTGCTTCTGCTATATCTAATGCTTGAATTTGGGAATTATGATTCTTTTCTTCTCTGGTCGGTATAGGAGGCTGCACGTTTCATTGTATTGTTTCCTATGAATTTCAAAAACCTACTAGGATGGATATGACATATCAGAGGGAGTCTCTGCACCTAATTAATGTTTGGAATGTTGGTATTTATGAAATCTACTTTGTTTGACATTTGGAGCTTGAATAAATGCATGTGCTGCTTTTAGTCATAGTTTTTTTTTTAATTTAGTGTTTCCTCCTCTGCATATTTCCTTGCTGATCATATTTGTTGTAGAATAAATCTCATGCCGTCTCTTATTGTAATTCATCCTTTCCATTTGTTTGTTAGCAATTTCTAATATTTGCCTTGAAATAGCGCCCATAATATTTGTCAGGAAGGTTTCGTCGAATTCAGGTGTGCGCAAGCCTTTGTTTCAGGAAACTTGGCATTAGGAGCAGACTGAAATGTGCTCGGTGAAACGTCTATGGAGGCATATCTACCCTCCAGCCTTTATAAGGTAAATAGCTCGAAGACTATATCTTCAGCTGAGCCAGATGTTACTAGCACCATATCTTGGAATTAATGCTTTGGTCAGCTGGAACATGGTTTCCCACCACATTATATCACCTTGCACGAGGCAGGCCGCAGTTAAAATTTGTACCAACTGTGTGTACTCGAAAGTACTACTCCCTCCGTTCCACTTTAATTGACTTACTATCTAACACATGTGGATGTACCTATACATGTAACATGTCTAGATACATCCATATTTGGTGAATAGCAAGTCAATTAAATTGGAATGGAGGGAGTATATTACATTGCTCTGATCACATAGCATTTGATCCACCACCATTCAGTGTGGTCTTTTCTTACTAATACTAGACATTTTTCTTGCCGTTCAAGAGTTTATGGCTTAGGCCTTGAATCAGTTTGCATTAGAACTACCATCACATTAGCTTATTGATATTTTGAGTTTCCTTTATCTTTTCTATCCATATTCATTTGTGTATTGAATGCGGTGTGAATTTCTATATTACTTCCCATGTGTGCTTCAGCATTGGTTTGATCTTCTTGTTTCCTTTATCTTTTCTATCCATGTTAGCTTATGTATTGAATGTGGTGTGAATTTCTATATTACTTCCCATGTGTGCTTCAGCATTGGTTTGATCTTCCTGTTTCTTAAGATATTTACTGTATAATGTTATGACTATTGATTTCATAATATGTAAAAAATATGCATTCAAATCTATAAACCTGTGATCAAATATGTATGAATATAAACTATCCTTTTAATAATCTGTATAAATTGTGGGAACCACGGGCAAAAAATTCAAAGAATCAACATGTGCCGCGCGGCGAGCCGCGCCGTTCGAATCTAGTATAATACATGCGATCCTCTGCTCTGCTCTGCTCTCTTCTCTCCCTCTCCTCCACCTCCTTCGTCGTCTTGGTTGTCTTCAGTTCCACTCTTATTTTCTCATGCACCTCCATGGCGGCGGACAGCCCGCACGGGAGCTCGATGGACGACGTCGGCGACCTGATACGTCCCAGACGTATCTATAATTTTTGATGTTCCATGCTTGATTATATATCAGTGCCACATATTTTTATAATGTTTTTATATCAGTTTGGCATGATTTATTGAACTGACCTATTAACAAGATGCCTAGTGCCAATTCCTGTTTTCTGCTGTCTTTTTGTTTCAGAAAAGTTGTTCGGGGAAGTTTCTCGGAATCATCTGAAATTTTACGTGCATTATTTTCGTGAAGGAACAAAGACGGAGCTAGGAGGGGAGCTGCAGGGGGCCCACAGCCCCCAGACGCCACCCAGGCGTGGCCCAGCTCTTGGCCGCGCGTGGGTCCCACCTGGGCGACTTCGTCGCCTCCTCGACTCCTCGACTCGCCCTTTCGCCAATAAATTGTCTTCGATACCCGATCATATTTTCCAGAAAACATCCGAGGCCGCCACTGTCGGCAACCCTAGACTGGGAGGGTTCTGAAGCTCTTCTCGTCACCCTACCGGAGGGAGTAATCGTCACCGGAGGCATCTACACCGCCATGCCCGCATCCGGAGTGATACGTGAGTAGTCCACCACGGGACTACGGGTCCATAGCAGTAGCTAGATGGTTGTCTCTCCTACTTGCACTCCATTGCTTAGATCTTGTGAGCTGTCTATCATGATCAAGATCATATTATCTGTAACTGCTACATGATGTGTTTGCATGGATCCGATGAATTGTGAAAATTATTACTCTTGTTCATCTATGTGTTATGTTTTATCTATGATCTTGCATGCTCTCCGATGCTAGTGGATGCTTTAGCCAATTAATTGTTAGTATCTTCAGAAAGGGTATTTATGCTACATAGTGGGTTCATGGCTTTGTTTGCTGAGTGCGATTGACAGAAATGCTTATGCTCGTGAATGTGTTGTTGTCACTAGGGAGAAAACAGCAGTATTATTTACTTGTGTTATTTACATTGCTTACATTATGCAATTTGCTTATTGCAATAATCTGTTACTTGCAACTTAATAGCATTGTTATGCGCCCAAAATTCTGTCAATTGCCATGCTGTATTTTGTTACCCATCATGTGTATCTTTTGAAGAGACACCACTAGTGATCTGTGGACCCCGGTCCTATTTTCCTACACTGTTCACAACCGTTTTAATAGCTTTCCATCATCATTTGCTCGCTGGTCATATTTCAGTTTAATCATATTTTACATCTGCACATTTAATTCTTTGTGTTCAGCAATCCGGAGAGATTGACAACCTCTCTGTTTCGTTGGGGCAAAATAGTTTGTTTGTGATTGGGTGCAGGTCCACGTCAATTGTCGTAAACGGCGTCATTGACACCTTGCTAAGCCTTCTCCAAGTCCTACTGGATTCGATAACTTTGGTTTTGTAATCAAGGAAAACTGCTGCTTTGCTGCATCATATCTTCCTCTTGGGTTCCCTAGCGAACATGTGATCCACGTCATCATGACCTCGCGGTGTCGCTGCACATGACACGCCGCGCGTCCTTCGCCGTCGCGTTGGCGCTCATCCTACTATGTGTTGCGTGTCTCCTAGTGCTGATCGTCCACATCTGCAGTCGCCGGCCGCCTGTGCGCGGTGCACCTCCGACGACGACGGCCGCCTGTGCGCGGTGCACCTCCGACGACGACGCGTCCACCCTGACCCCGACGTGTGATCCTGAGGACGGCATTGGCGCAACCTGGCCGGATCTGTCGTCAGATCATGTAGCATCTTCGTAATCCGTCTTGCTCTGATGCTTGTAGTAATCCGTCTTGTTGCGATGCTTGTAGTAATCGTTCTGCTGTGCTGCTTGTAGTGTCAAAATACGACTGATATTTTCTGTTGTGCTGCTTGTAGTCTGAATATTTTCTTGATCACCATTTGCATGTATAAGTATTTTCCGTCTTTCATAGAAGTTGAACATTCAGACCTTGTCGTCCGAATATTTTCTTGGTCACCATTTGCATATATTAGTTTTTGCCTCATGGAAGCAACTAAGTACAGTTCTGACCCGGACGCATTTATAACTCCACATCAATGATCCGTGTTCTGCTTGAGCTACTTGTTCGTTGACCGTAAATACACGGTTGCTCCCTTATGTAAGCAACTAAGTACAAGTCATGTTTGCTATTCTGTAATGAATGTGTATTCTTTAGTGTACTATGAATCTCCTAGTGTATGATGCACGTTGTATCGAGCTGAAGATTCTTTTTGTTTACTGGGGTGGATGAAAACCTGCAGATTCATAGTACACTAGGAGCCAGTATGCTCTCAACCACGGAAAGTTGCTATGGAATTGGAGAACGGGCTCCATGGAGCCCCCTTTTTTTTTTATTTCAAACAAATTGTAAGTTGCTTTGGAGCACGGGCTCCTCAGCCCTGCCGGTATTGGCCTCTAAGGGGTCGTTTCATCATTTGTATGGAATTCATTTTCAGATTTCATGCTCAACCTGTTTAGATGTCATGTAATTGGAATGTCATTTCATTTGGAATTTCAGAGAATGTCTTTGCTATGTTAAATCAATTCTTGTCCCTAACCCTGTCATTTGTCTGGAATTCATTTCATTTCATTTAGTCCAAATAAAATGAAATGACGGGTGCCAAACAGACCCTAAGTGAAGGTAGAGTAGTACATGGGTGCAGTCCGTAGGTGCGACTAACTACTGCTTTTACCAGCCCGATTCTCATTTTTCTGTGGTTTTTACTACGGCGACCAACCCCTCATAGATAACCAAACAAGTTGGTAGGCAAGTAGTTTAATTTCTATAGACAAAGTAATTTCCTTGCCTGATATATTTGTAAGTTTCCAGCAGCTTTCCTAATGAGCGGACCGTCGGAAAATACATATCTGAACCTAGGGGCATCTACCCCGTTTTCAAAAAATGTATTTCTACATGCTAAAAGAATTTGAAAAAAATTCCGGGCATACACATCCACATTCTATGTGCACGCCGAAAGTTTCGTCAAAAAATGATTATTATTTTGGTCTATGTAAAAAAGACAAAAGAATGTCTCCAACAAGTCTTTTTTTCCAGCACCAAAATTGGTCTTTTTTGCGGAGGCAAAACAAAAGTTTTTTTTCCACAAAACTTTATACCGCACACATATTCTGCCGATATATACACATACAATTTATTTCCGAAATTTTTGGACACATTAAAACATGTTTTTTTAAAACAGGGGTAGATGCTCCCATGTTCAGATAATCCACTCTCGCGGACCGTCCTGATATATTTGCCGACCATTCCAGCTTTTGATAAACAAACGAGTGTACAACTGGTGCACACGGTTGTGTGGACTGAAACTGGAAAGCCTTCGTCAGAAAGGTTGTTGCCTTTCGATGGATTACTTCATATGTTAGTGGGTGTGTCATTATTAGGGATTTTGTGGTTGCAAATTGCTAAGATCGAAAGACGTAACAACTAAAATTGTATGCAAGGATTAGATTCCACACACTTGTATTTATCATCAGGCAGTTGAGTACGTTTATAGGGGAGAGGCACAGCCGAGAGTAGAACGTGTGATACCCACCAGTGCGAGCATTTACGTAGAAGATTCTGGACCTGCAACTTGTAGGAGAAGGCTGCTTTCTAGATCCCCCCCCCCCCCCCCCCCCCCGCGACGCTCCCTGCGAGCGCCACGGGGGAAACCCTAGCCGCCACCTTCTCAGCTCCTCCCCATCCCCTTCCTCCCCTCGCCGCCGCGGGAGAGTGTGGCCGGGCGAAGCCCACGCGACGCTGGCGGCGGCGAGGTCCTTCTTCCCTCCCGCATGGAACAAGGGCGCCGCGGGGCAGCCCCCCATGGCAGGGACGCGGGTCCCGTGGTGGTCACCGGCGGCGGCGATGAGCGGGTCTGGCGACGGCGACGCAGGGTGGCGGTGGCTTGGCGCTGCGGTGGTGGCGTCTGGACGGAGGTGGCGGCCGGCGCGCAGTGGCGGTCTGGGACGGCAAAAGGCGTCCTCTTCCCTTGCGCGTCGGTCAGGGCGCGGCGAGCTCTGCCCACGGCGCGCGGAGGGTCACACGGCGACGCATCGGTGACGATGGTGGTAGGCGGCGCTGCGACGGCCTTGTGCTGCAGCACGGCAGCGGGAACTTTACGGGCCCGATCTGGGCCCGGCCGGGCCAGAGTGGGCCTGGTATGATCCTGCTGCTGTGTCCGGCCGGCAACCGCCTCTGGCGGTGGAGGGTGGTCCCCTCTAGTTGGCTGTTGCGCGCTAGTCCTTGCCGTCTGATCCGTCGGCTGTGCGGTGTGCTGCCTCGTACCTCAGGCTTGAGTTGGAAGATGCCGGGGCGGCGGCTCCGGGGGGCGGGTCGCATGGATGGCTCTCCGGCGAGCAACATGGCGACGGTGGTGGCTGCGACCCTTGGTTGTGTGGGCAGCAATGGATGCAGCGGCGGGTGGCTAGGGTGCGGTCTTCCGGCGGTGCTCAGATCTGGAGCTGGATGTTTGCTCTTGCCGTGTTCGCCCCTCGGCCCTCTTTGTGTCACGGTGGAGCTACCGAGTGAAAGCTCTGTGCTTCGGCACCGACGACGTCGACGCCCGTGGGTGTCGTTCTCCTCCTGAGGACGTCGTCAAGGTGCTCCCTTTCGTGTCAGAGTTCCGGGTGAAAACCCAAGTCCGTTTGGACTTGGCGGCGGCGACGCTATGCGCCGTCACCCTCTTGAGGGCGCTGTCGTGGAGCTCAGGTGTCAACGGGCATGGCGTAGAGTTCAAACATCCCGGAGTACATGTTCGGCTTCATAGTCGTGTTGGTTCGCCTCTGGCGTTTTCGGTGTGACTTTTATTGTCCGGTTATCCTATAGGATCCTCTTTGTAAGAGGGCTAGCTCACTACCTTGTATCTTGTACCATATCGGCTTTATTTATAAAGCGGGGCGAAAGCCTATTTCGAGATACCCACCAGTGCTACAACTGTCTAACATGTAGTGGTAATCGTGTGTGCTGACTGAACAGTGAACACAAAGCTACAGACACGCACACACACATGTTATGCCGACGAAATGACTGGAATGAAACCTCATGAATGGAGTCAATTTGTCATTAGGAGTATAGCCATCATGTATCGTCGAGTTCATCGGATAGTTTAGTCTGAAAAATAGAGAGTGTCTACCAAGATTGTCAACTTGCCTCCAAAGAAAGACGCTAGGTCCAACCAAGTTTGGATCCTTTTAGAAAACATAGATAGGATATAAAACTCACGTAGTTTAGGCCCATTTAATTATATTGTGCTGAGTGTTTGGAGGGTCATATGGGCGAGACACAACAGTCACACCGGCTGATCTCTTCATAGAAGATCATCAAGCGCTCGTTGTCGGCTGATTGATCGAGCAAACAACCATCTGCCACCGGGTAGTTCCTTCCATTCCTGCTGCACTGGTGATGAGATTGGAGACAAAGCGTTATTTCTCACATTCTTATTTAACAATGGCTTTGTTCATCGTTCATACTCACAGTAGGATAATTTTTCTTTTTTGCCAATTACTCTATCTACGTTGTTCATTCATGGGTACAAATCGAGAGTCCGGTCATTGGCTTGTAGAAAATAAAAATAAAACAGAAATCAGGAAACTCGGCTTCATCGTGTTAAGTTTCATTTGAGATGACGATGAAATATTTCATATGTGACGATAGCACAGAGTTAATCATTTAGGAATACATGCATATACTAATTGTTTTTTGGAGGACAAACAATAATAGTCATAAACGAGTTCATTAACAACAATTGTTGATTCATGTTCAGTTAAATAAATGTTGTGATCATTCAGTCATATGATAAATGAAATGGTAATTTAAATAATGCATTAATTCAACTATAATGTATCGTGTATGGGAGTGAGATTCAAATGTTTTATAACATATGGATTTAAAATTACCATCGCGTGCAGGATCTCAGTAGTAGTTGGACCGTCAAACAAGTCCACCACAAAAGAGATGTCACCGTGTTCGATGACATCACGGTACGTCACACACGCATTGAGGTGGGCAGAGCTAAGAAATCTCCACTATCAGTTGCCACCTTCTAGGTATGGGCTCCCTCGTCGAACAAGGCGACGAGATTGTAATCCGTGAAAAGCATGTCTAGACTTTGTGGGCACTTCGCAAATTACAATTTTCATCAAATCCAGGTATGCGAGCACCTTGTCGAACAAAGGTGGACTTGAAATACCTTTCACGATGACTGCGAAGCACATCGTCGGTGACACCGTTGCGCCAAATAATGCAAGTCCTCGTCGATGGAAGATGGATTTGTTGTCGGGTGTAAACGTTTGGGAGGAACTAGTTCCCACTAATATTGTCGACATCGGCGAACCAATCGTCGTTCATGCCAATCTAGTATTTGTTGTCCGTGAACAGTAGGGTGGCGGTGCGCCGAGTATGGTCGTGGGGTGCAACATCGAACACCATGTCCATCACATAGTTCACATCACAGTAAAAATGGGCAGGATCAAGCATCATCGGGAACGGTTCATCCAATGGTGTAAACCATAGCGAATGCTACAATGCGACACAAATCCTTGCAGCATGCAGCCATCCGAACTGCAGATTCTCAATGATGAGGTCAAACGAATCGCCATTAAGCTCCCCCAGACGCCGTATTGATTGTCACTTGATGTCGTCATCGATTCTGAATAGATTTAGGAGGATGACGGATGTAAGTGTGTTTGGCATTTTGAAGAATAGGTCGAGCAAGGGGCGGAGCCATGTATTAATATTGTTTTTCCTTTATATTAGATAAATTGTTGATTTTTTTTAAGATATAGACTAATTACAACACTTCATATAAATTTAGTCTTGGGCTTAGTTGGATTTTGGCTCCGCCAGTAGGTGCACAATGGAGAACATGTCTTGTCTTCTCTTACTAAAAGATTATCTCTTAGGAGAAAACTAACCTCTTTTATAGATGTTTTTTTCTTCCACCTCGTCAATTATTCTACGTGGCATTGAAAAAGGACGCGACTATACGTAGGGCGCCCTATATTTGGCAAAAGTGTAGACAGTAGCATAGGACCACGTCCTGACGGTGGCATGCGCGTTTCATGATCCCAATCGAGCGCATGAATGCACTAAATGACGGAACTGCTGATATCATCCAGCATTAAATGTAAAATGCGGAAATTTAAAACATTTTATAGCTCAAACCGTTTATTCGATTTATGATCCGTTTTCACCGTTAGACTAGTCACGTCGAGATCTTTAAAACTAGATCCCATGTTGATATGTTTCGATGATATTTTTTTTGACCCGAAAGTTACCAACGACTTAACACGTAAGTTACCAGGCTGTAATACGTAAGTTACCACCCTACACTATATAATGGATGGTAATTTCATCGGTCTAGAGAGGGTTACTCTATCGGTTTAGGGTGGGTAACTCCATCACCATTGGGTGGTAACTCTATCAATTTAGAGTGGGTAACTCCATCGGTTTAGGTTGGGTAACTCCTTCAGTATAGGATGGTAATTCTATCAATTTAGAGTGGATAACTTCATCGGTTTAGGTTGGGTAACTCATTCAGTATAGGATGGTAACTCAATCAGTTTAGGGTGGGTAACTTCATCGGTTTAGGTTGGATAACTCCTTCAATATAGGATGGTAACTCAATCAGTCTAGTGTGGGTAACCCCATCACTAATATGTGGGTAACTCCATCACTATCGGTTGGGTAACCCTATCAGTCTAGGGTGGGTAACTCCATCACTATTGGGTGGATAACTTCTTCAGTCTAGGTGGATAACTCCATCACTACTGAGTGATAACTCCTTCAATACCGGGTGGTAACTTCATCAGTCTAGGATAAAAACTCCATTAGTCTACAGGGTAACATCTTTAGTACTGGGTAGTAACTCTATAGCTATAGGGTGGGTAATTTACATGTTATGGGGTTGGTAACTTACTTTTTACGGGGTTGATAACTTTCGGGTTCAGAAAAAAATTTATCAGAACATAGCAACATGGGATCTAGTTTCGAAAATCTCGACGCGACGAGCCCAACGGTGAAAACAGATCGTAAATCGGATAAACGGTTTGTGCTATGAAAGTTTTTGAAATTTCGAATTTTACATTTAATGCAGATGATGTCATCGGTTTTGTCTTTTTCTGCATGCATGCTAAATAGACTCTATACAGACTTTTTTTGGGTTGGTAAATTATGTGTTAAAGCCGGGTAACTTACATGTTATGGGGTTGGTAACTTTTGGTCCCGAAAAAAATTTCGTCGAAACATATCGACATGGGATCTAGTTTCGAAGATCTCGACGTGAGGAGTCTAACGGTGAAAACGGATCATAAATCGGATAAACGGTTTGAGCTACAAAACTTTTTGAATTTTCGAATTTAGCATTTAATGCGGGGTGACATCCTCAATTTTGTCTTTTCCAAACACTCAAACATGAGCAATTTTCATTGAATTGGTCTGCATAGATCTCAACCATACATTCGGTTATCTACGATCCACATTGCGTCTGAAGATTTGCCAACTGTAGGGCGCCCTATGATTTGATTTTCCCTTGATAAAATATCACCACTGTACATGGCGATGATGCGTGTGATAGGTCCACTGTCAGTGCTTACAAACGAGGAAAGGTTATATTTCCTCGGACTAGGGAGGTCATAAGTTAGAATTTTAGAGGAGAAAATTATATGTAAAGTAGCACTATTTTTATCGCATAAGAAGCTAGGAACAGATAAAACACGTGCCACTTATTTTTACAAGTCCGGCCAAATTTCGTCCGGCGCGTCTAATAGGGCTATTGGCGGACTTATCGGGGCCCAGCTGAAAATGGGAGTAGACGACTAACCTTTTTTTTATGGATTATCTCTATGTAAATGTAATTAGTAGCACTATTTTTATCGCGTAGTAAGAAGCCAGAAACAGAGAAAACACGTGCCACTTATTTTTACAAGTCAGGCCAATAATAGCTCATGCTAGTTAAGCATGGGATTAGAATTGTTTAGGTTGCATGCATTGCATATACGTGCTAGCTAGCTCCCGTTCGTCGAGGCCACCCGCGCGCGCGCTTACATTCTCGCCACCGGTGGCCGGAAGAGGAAGAAATTGACCCGTCAGCCGGTGCAAGCCATCAGCAACCATATAAATGGACGCCGCCGAGGCGAAGCCAGCGGCAGCGTCGTCGGCGGCTCTGCCGTCGCACCCGCATGTGCGCGCGCCGGCGCCGGTGAACCCCTGGTCGACGGGGCTGTTCGACTGCATGGAGGACCGCGGCAACTGCTTCCTGACGTGGTTCTGCCCGTGCATCACGTTCGGGCTGGTGGCGGAGATCGTGGACCGCGGGTCGACGTCGAGCGGCGCGAGCGGGGCGCTGTACATGGCGACGGGGATCCTGACGGGGGGGCAGTTCCAGTGGATCTACTCCTGCTTCTACCGCACCAAGATGCGCGCCCAGTACGGGCTCCAGGAGACGCCATTCCCGGACTGCTGCGTCGCCTGCTGCTGCGAGCCATGCGCCATCTGCCAGCAGTACCGCGAGCTCACCAACCGAGGCTTCGTCATGGAAATCGGTACGTGCGCGCTGGGTGCGTGGGTTCCAATTTCATAGCAGCCAAACATGTTGGATATGAGATCGATCTTGATTGAATTTCATGATTCCAACCCAAAATGATTGCTACTAAACCAACTCTTATATGTTTCCTGACGCATGTTGCAGGGTGGCACGCGAACATGGAGCTGCTGCAGCAGCAGCAGGGGCGGGGCGGGGGCTTGGCGACCGTGCCTCCCGCCATGCACGCAGATGGGATGACCCGCTTATAGCTGTGCGCAGTTGTTGGACCCACATATGCAGGTGGTCTTTGCTAATTAATTGAATTTGGAAACCCGTCCGAGAGCGCGTGTTTCATGATGTAGTATCAGCTAGCACTAGTTCTCTGGTGTAAATTACTTTATCCAAAAATGTTATGGTCAGATTATCACATGCACATTTGTTTCCCTTTTATGTAAGAAAAAGATATTTGTTTTCTGTTTCTCCCATATAGCTATCTTCTTGCTTCTCCATTCATTTATCTACTCTCTTGCGATTACATATTCCCTCCGATCCATAAAAGGTGTCGCTCATTTTATACTAAGTTAGTATAAACTTTGAATTAAGTAGGCGACCCTTTTTATGGATAGGAGGGAGTACTATTTTTACATTGGACCGGCAAAATCCGACGAATCCCCACGGTGGAAGTTGTATTTGGCAAACTCGTTGCCTTGCCCTCGATTCTACGTTTTACTATGTTGGTATTATTCACTTTAGAGTCTTCTTGTTTGGCATTGCTTCGTCATGTCGGAAAGTTCATTTGGATCCCGGGCTACAAGGAGCCCAGGATTTCAAAAAAAAAAAGCGACATTTTTAAGTCTCAAAAAATTGTGAACCACATAATAAAATTCAGGGCTGGGTCTCTCAAACTTCACCAAAAACTGGTTGCCCCTATATAACCACCAGTTCATAAAATAGAGAGGAGAAACGTGAATTGGATAATATGTGCACTTGCTGCAGGCCGGAAGAAATCACAAGTTGTAAATCAAAGAATTAAAACTACGACATCAACACCTTCCTGGAAGCGTGAAGACCAGACGGACCATGTAGAGCTACAGCATATCCACTAAAATGACCCAAGCCAAGGTATCTTGACAAGCTTCTAATAATGCACACTCGTGGCTTCAATGCACCATTTTCAATGGTAATGCACATTCGAATGTAGAAGAAGTATAAAGTCACTATATATGGTTAGATAATCGACAATTAAAGACCTAGCTTAGTACATCCAGATCTAATTGTGGCTTAGTACATCCAGCAAAATATACGAATCTCAGGAAGCAAATATGTAAGAAAAACTATTGTATAATGTGTCCTAGTACATCCATACAAATACAGGAATCTCAGCAAGCAAATATGTAAAAAAAAAAAAACTATGTACAGAGCATCTGAAGCAGATCTATCAAAACAGCAAAACCACACAGCTCCAGGCTAGATTGGACAGAGGCCTCCACCCATGATAGATCTATCAAAATATTAAAACTACACAGTTCCAGGTCCAGATTGGACACAGACCTAAGAAGAACCGACTACATGGCTCTCCGGGATTGCACAATCACCAAAGAACAGTGGCAAAACACGGATCAGCATATACCCTGGGAAATATGGATCGAAATTAGCCCTCACCTCAATCTCTGGCACAGCTACCCGTCCTCATCACGGCAGGTACACGCGACATCCTTTTCACTGCAGAATGAGGGAGTGAGAACAGAGCAGAGAGGAAGAAGAAATTCGGGACTGCACAATCACCAAAGAACAGTGGCAAAACACAAATCAACATATACCCGTGGGAAAATATGGATCGAAATTAGCCCTCACCTCAATCTCCGACACAGCCTCATCACGGCAGGTACACGCGACACCCTTTTTCACCGAATGAGGGAGTGAGAAACAGAGCAGAGAGGAAGAAGAAATGCAGAAACGTGGCCTCAAACCAGATCGGACACACACACCCGTGGGGAACACAGATTCCTCCCCAATCTCCGGCATATGCCGGCAGGCGTCATCGCATGGAGAAGCAGCGGCGTTGGCGTCGGATCCTGCCGAACGGTGGCCGTCCGTCTGTGTGAGCTTTCCCGATGGCGGCTGCGAGCTGGCTGGAGAGGACGAAATCGTACGGATCGAGAAATTAGGGTTATGGTTCATCTGGGAGGAGCGATGGGAGGATATAGGCAAGGGCAGGGGCAAAGCACCGGCCGGAGCAGTGCACTGCCTGTAGCAGAGCGTACCCACCGGCGAGCCCCAGGTCCGCCACGCGCGTACGGCGCACCTCGCCTGGGACGCGAAATCCCAAAGCAGGGCCGGTGCGGGCTTGGGAATTACAGCCCTGCCACCGCGCCGCGTGGGCGTTTGTCCATTGTTACGCGTCCTGTCGTCGACCCAGTCTCCGACTGCCGGGCCCCAGGTGATCTCTGGCCCAGACGTCAGTCGCGATGATGCGTGAGTGCCCGCGTGAGGACACATGGACGCAGAGAGCAGAGGTGGAAACGAGCGGCTCAGATAAGGCACGCGATCGATCGGACGGTCTAGAACGCTTCAATCGGGAGGAGGGCTGAGAGGCCTCAGTTTCTCACACCAATTGAACAACTAGATGACCCGTTGCGCCGCAGGCGCAAATGCCGAAAGTGAGACTATATTTAACCATATGTTTTATGTATTTTCATGTATATGCTTTGTCCGGGTTGAGATTTCTTCGACTCTCATGCCGCTACCCTTTATACATCTATGCCACCACTGAGGCAGACCATCAGGGTTTTGGCGGCTCATGCGTTATGCCCATGTAGCGCCCCGACCCCGGGATTATACAGTGAGGCTATGTAGTTAGCACAACCATCAAGGTATAATACAAAGATCGAGACTTGTGGAACAGAACTGGCACAAAGCATGACTCTACGACACAAAACATTTATATAGCAACTCATATAACGAGGAGAATACAAATATTACAAGGCAAAAGGATCACAGATCCTACAAATTCAACAAGCGGAAGCGAAGTAGCGTTGTCTAATACAACAAGAAGCAAAATATGGCCTAAGAGGCCTACACATACACATCACCCAAGCCAGCTTGTTCCACGGTCCCAAGCTGCCACCTGGGAACCCCAGACTAGTAGTCGACGTCAACGAAGAACCCACCTAGATGCTCGGTGTCGTCCTCCTCTGAAATACAAATACATAAAGGCAGCAAAGAGAGACTGAGTACGATGTACTCGCAAGTTTAGTAGGGCGATATAGGCCCAATGACTGACGGAGGCTCTAAAGCTGTATAATGTAGTTCTTTTGCATAAAGCTAACTTTCATAAACAGAAACTTAAAAGACACATGGCATTCGTCTACTCAGAATATTTTTATAAAGGGATAAGAGAGTATCATTATCAACTTCGGTTCTCGACGAACCTACTCACAACCATCTCCACTTATCTCACACAAAGGCACTCCCTCGACTCACCCTCGAGGAAATGAACCTTTATCTCATGTTTGTTATGCAACCTCTAGCTGCCATATCAATTAGGTAAAAGTTATCTATGGTCTCGTATATCCGTTCCCAAGTCGTCCATAACCGCGGACACGGCTTTTCGAAAANCTCATCGAACCCTTTTGTCACCAACCACTCTCATCTCTACCAAGGCACCCCCTCGAATCACCCTCGAGGAAGTGAACCTTTACCACACGTTGATTAATGCAACCTTTAGCTGCCATAGCAATTAGGTTAAAGTTATCTATGAGCTAATCCGCCTTTCCCAAGAGTTTGTCCGTAACCGTGGACACGGCTTTTCGAAAAGATTAACCCTGCAGGGGTGTACTATTTTACCCATTGGTACCGTCCGGCTCACCTAGTTGGCCCTCTTCCGGGGAAGGCCGGCAAGCGGGCGCGGTTAGACCTTTACAATGCATGAGACTTACTCAAGGGCCATCAGTGGCGGAAGGACAGGTTCAGCGCTCCCAGCGCCCTGCCCCACCGTCACATCCTACACACCACCATCATCGTTTCCTTTTTCCACCAACACCACACACGCGCAAATGGAAATAGCAAACTAGAGGACCCTTGACAAGCCCCTCACAAATTATTCGGTCAGCGAGGCGCCCATACACCCACCAATGGAGCACGCTCGGTTCTTGGTTCTAGCTAAAAGCACTATCAACCTAGGCGGCAAGAATGAGGCAAACCACCCTCCCCGAGGGCAACTCATCCAAGCCTTAGCATTTTAATTAAGCATCCCATTATCCACCATGCCGAAACATTCCATCATATCAACAATTATGGAATTAAATAACGGACATAACTAGCAATTCCACTAAGCATGGCTAAGCATAGCTAAGCATATGAACAACAATTATAATTTGTCTCCGGCCAACACATCAACTAGGTTCATAGGTAGGATACATGCGATTGGCTCGGGGAAGAGACATGCATTCATAGGATTCTCTATTTACCAAAAGAGACCTTTGAACCGCATGCAATATTATGGTGGATAAAATAATTTGATCAAAACATAGGATGCTATATGCCAAGAAGGTTAGGTTATCTCTTGCCTTGCTGCCCGGTCGTGAAGTACTGCTCGTCGGGTAGTTAGAGAGACCCTCGACTCCGGATCTATCGATACCCAAAAGAAAATACAAGCACACATAAATCACAAGAACACAAGGTGCAATGCTCAATCACATGATGGCATGTCAAAATTTATGCAAGGATTCCATTATAAAACTTAAGGGCACAATTAAATGGGGTGCCAATAATTAAGGAAATTATTTGGAAAACACCTCATATTTGACTTAATGTCCAATTGTTCATAAAGATTCCATCATTTTAGAAATTGCTCAATTAGGCATGAACATGACATGAATTAAAGAGGTTTGGTTTCTTATGTTCACTTAGGTGCCTTATTGGTAGTTTTCGGGAGTACCGAGGACAATTAGCAATTCAAAGGTTATTTGGATTTATATCCTTCAACCAAGTAAAGATTAAACCAAGGGCAAGTTGTTGTCATGGGGTGATTCTAGCCTATCTAGATAGCATTTGAAACACTGAACAAATTAGTAGGTCATTTGCAAGTTTTAACAGAAGGAGTTAAATTACAAAGTTCACAGTTTCCAGCTTGGTTCGGAATTCATCCGGATTGGGCCGGAATATTCCGGATGGTCCGGAATAATCCGGGCTAAATCCGAACCAAATCCGAGGTGACCTCAAATCTTTCGGTTGGGGTTTCGGATTCGTCCGGAAAGGTCCGGAAAAAATCCGGTCGACCCGGAATCGATCCGGAATAATCCGGGTGATTCCGGACGACTCGAGTCTGGACAGAAACGACGGTGACGGCGGAACTTGCTCGACGCGAGCGAGAAGGAGAGGGAGAGGGAAAAAGGGAGGAGGCCTAGAAGGTCACGGGGCTCACCCTGAGTACGTGAGCGCGGTTGGTGAGGCCGGAGAGGGAGAGACGGCGGCGGATTTCGTCGGGGACGAGTACGGCGAGCGGCGGACCGAACTCGGGAAGCCGGGCTCGATTAGCTCGACCCGGGGACTCCCAGCACGCGTCCTTCGGTGGGGAAGGTGGAGGAGGAGCAGGCGGAGCGAGTGGTGGCTTCGGCTTGCCCCAAGGTGGCCGGAGTCGACGGCGATGCACGGAGGACGGCGGCGGTTGCTACGGCGTGCGGTGAGAGGAACGAGAGCTCTCCCTCGATCCGGGAAAAGGGGAGGGACGAGGAGGAGAGAGGAATACGGGGCAGGTGAGGCCGGTCACGGGCTTGCTAGCCCTCCATTTGCCACGGCGGCGTGCGGCATGGGCGCGGAGGAGGTGGCGGCATGGCTCCAGTGGCCATGTCGTCACTGTGCTTCGTCCGGAATTTTCCGGATGGGTCCGGAAAATTCCGACTGGCCCGGAATTGATCCGGAAAAATTCCGGGTCATTCCGGATGACCACAGTTTTGGCAGAAAAACCAGAATTTGAAAGGGCTCCAAAACAATTCCAGAAAATATGCAAAAATTCTGGGAGCTTTTCCACAAGTTAAACTAGCTCAACATACATGTACTTGGCCTTTGAGCATCATAACGTGGCTTACCAATAACCAAGGCTAGGAACCACAATTGGAGTTTGAAGTTGAAAACAAATTGGAGGCCAACCATTTGGTTCCTTTGCAAAAGAGGGAACTTAGGTGAATTTCCTAGACCATAAGGTCACTTGCCATAACATGGGTTGTAGAAATTGGTGCATTTCAAGAAGTAAAGGTTTTGGGAAGTTTTGGCTTCCCTTTTTATTGTTTTCCCATTTGATCACTTAGTTAACATTAGCAAATTAGAGACATGCCATGATGCAAACAAGAGTGCAAAAAGTGGAAAATTCTTCGTATTTTCATTACCAAGGTAGGGATGTTATAAATCTACCCCCCTTACAGGAATCTCGTCCCGAGATTCTAGGCTTGAGTGAAGAAGGCGGGGGTACTCCTGACGAAGACTAGTTTCTCTCTCCCATGTGGCTTCTTCCTCGGAATGGTTAGACCATTGGACCTTGAGAAACTTGATGGACTTGTTGCGGGTTTTCCTCTCCGCTTCATCCAAGATGCGGATAGGATGCTCGCGGTAGGTCAAATCCTCTTGGATGTCCAATGCCTCATGATCAACCCCACGGATGGGATCCTTGAAGCACCGGCGGAGTTGGGAGACATGGAAAACATCATGGACATCCGGGAAATTGGAGGGCAACTCAAGTTGATAGGAGAGATCTCCTCGCTTGCCTAGGATGGTGAAAGGGCCGACAAAGCGAGGTGCTAATTTGCCCTTGATTCCAAAGCGACGAACGCCTCGGAGAGGAGAGACTCGAAGATAGGCCTTGTCACCAATTTCATAGTGGACCTCTTGATGGTGCTTGTCATAATAGCTTTTCTGACGGGATTGAGCGGCTTTGAGGTTTTCCCGAATAACACGGACTTTCTCCTCGGCTTCATTGATCACATCAGGACCGAAGAGTGACCTCTCCCCGGTTTCAGACCAATTGAGAGGAGTCGGCATTTTCTCCCATAAAGGACCTCGAAGGGAGCCATTTGCAAGCTGGCTTGATAGCTATTGTTGTAGGAGAACTCGGCAAGAGGGAGGTACTTTTCCCAACTCTTGCCGAAAGAGATGACACAAGCCGAAGCATGTCCTCAAGAACTTGATTTACCCTTTCAGTTTGACCATCGGTTTGAGGGTGGTAGGCGGTGCTGAAGTTGAGACGGGTTCCAAGAGCCTTTTGGAAGCTTTGCCAAAACTTGGACGTAAAACAAGCTTCCACGGTCGGAGATGATCCTCAAAGGAACCCCGTGCAAGGGAACAATCCGGGCCATATAGAGCTCGGCCAATTGAGCGGAGTTGATATCCTCTCGAACCGGGAGGAAATGGGCGACTTTGGATAGACAGTCAATGACGACCCAAATGGCATTGTTACCCTTTTGTGACCTAGGAAAGCCGGTGATGAAATCCATTCCAACTTCATCCCACTTCCACTCAGGAATAGCTATGGGGCGGAGGGGTACCGGCTGGCCTTTGATGTTCAGGCCTTCACTCGGCGACAGACGTCGCATTCCGCAACATACTCGGCGATCTCGCGCTTCATGCAAGACCACCAGAACTGAGGGACGAAGATCTTGGTACATTTTTGTGCTACCCGGGATGAATAGAGATGGGTGACTCATGAGCTTCAGAAAGGATCAACTCCCTCATAGTTTCCACTCTTGGGCACCACTAGACGGTCACCAAAATAGACCACACCATGGTCATCAACCAAGAAACAATTGGCCTTTCCATTAGCGATCTTCTCTTTGATCTCAAGGATTTCAGGATCATTTTGTTGGGCGGCCTTGATATCATCCTCGAGAGTGGATTTGATCTCAAGGTTAGTAGAAAACCCGAAGGAACAATTTCCAGGTTCAATTTAGCAAATTCCTCGTGGAGAGCCGGTTGCGCCTTTTCAACCATCACGGTATTGCAATAGGCTTTGCGGCTCAGAGCATCCGCCACGACATTTGCCTTGCCGGGCTGATAATTGAGAGTCACATCATAGTCCTTTATCAATTCCAGCCATCTCCTCTGCCTCAAGTTCAGATCCGGCTGGGTGAATAGATATTTCAGACTTTGATGGTCGGAGTAGATCTCGCAACGGTTGCCCAAGAGGTAGGGCCTCCATTGCTTCAGAGCATGTACCACGGCGGCAAGCTCCAAATCATGAGTTGGATAATTTTGCTCGTGTGGCTTGAGTTGACGGGAAGCATAAGCGACCACATGGCCCTCTTGCATCAAGACACATCCCAAGCCTTGGAGAGATGCATCGCAATAGACGACAAAGTCCTTGGCGGTATCGGGAAGGACAAGTACCGGGGTGGTGGTGAGCTTGACCTTGAGGGTTTGGAAACTCTCTTCAGCCTTGTCTGACCACACAAATGGCTTGCCTTTCTTGAGGAGTTCAGTCAATGCCTTTGCTATTTTGGAGAAGCCCTCAATAAATCGACGGTAATAACCCGCCAATCCAAGGAAGCTTCGGATATCTTTGACGGATTTGGGAGTTGGCCAATCCAGGATTGCCTGAATCTTGTCGGGTATCACCGCTACTCCGGCAGCTGACACCACATGACCGAGAAATATGAGCTCCTTCAGCCAAAACTCACATTTAGAGAACTTGGCATATAGACGGTGATCTCGAAGCTTGGTCAGGACAAGTCGGAGATGTTCAGCATGTTCGTCTTCGGTCTTGGAGTACACAAGGATGTCATCGATGTAGATGATGACGAACTTGTCGAGGTACTCGTGGAAGATGGAGTTCATTAGCCTCATGAATGTAGCCGGAGCATTTGTGAGGCCGAAAGACATGACGGTGTACTCGTATAACCCATAGCGAGTAGTGAAGGCCGTCTTAGGAATATCCTCCTTCCGAATCTTTATCTGATGGTAACCTGACCTCAGATCCATCTTGGAGAACACCGTGGCTCCAGCTAGTTGATCGAACAAGTCGGTTATTCGAGGAATTGGATACTTGTTCTTGATGGTCACCGCATTAAGAGGGCGGTAGTCAACGACCAGACGAGGAACATTTGTATCCCTCTTCTTGACAAAGATAACCGGGCAGCCCCAAGGTGAGCTACTCGGCCGGATGAATTCTTTTTCCAGCAGCTCATCAAGTTGCTTCTTCAATTCAGCTAGCTCTTCCGTTGGCATACGGTAGGGCGTCTTGGAAACTGGGGCGGTTCCCGGAACCAACTCAATCACAAACTCCACGCTGCGATCGGGTGGCATGCCGGGCAATTCCTCCGGAAAGACATCGGGGAAATCACACACCACAGCGACTTCAGATATATCAGGCAGGGGTGATTCCTTCCAGGAAATAAAGACTGATATCCGGCGAGAGAGGAGTAGCTGCGGAAGGAGTTGCAGATGTTGGGGACCAATAACGCACTTCCCCATACCTTGGGTGGAACACTGTGACAGTCTTGGCAGCACAATCCAGGTTGGCCTGATATTTCACTAGCCAATCCATGCCCAGAATAACATCGATACCCTCTGACCTCAGGGCTATCAATGAGAACGGAAAAGGGACTGACCCTACGGCTATTTGAACATCGGGAGATATCCAATTGGTACGCCAACTAGAGCCGGGTGTCTTGACCACTAACGGAGGATCCATCATCACAAAAGGTATTTGATGGTTGTGTGCATATGCTATGGATATGAACGAATGCGAAGCTCCAGAATCAAATAGCACTGAAGCTGGATAAGTATTGATTTGAAGCGTACCCATAAGAACTCCGGGGTCCTCCTCAACGCCTTCAGCCGAGACGTGGTTCAGGCGGCCACGGCTGACGGGGGTAGCCTTGGCGGCTGGAGTAGAGGGTGCTGGTGCAGGTGCTGAGGTAGCCGGTGCCTTCTGGGGACACTCTCTGGAGTAGTGCCCCGGCTGGCCACAAGCGAAGCACGTGAGCTCCCGGTGGTGCAGGCTAGTCGAGGGCGAAAACCGCCTCCAGCCGCACCCAAGGTCGAAGTAGCTGGGCGAGGCGGAGGTGGCAGGTACCCGGTGGGCTTCGGCGCGAAGGGCGCCTTCGGCACGGCGCTGAAAGGCACGAAGACCTTGCGCTTCTTGCCCTCAGAGGAGGAGGAGCTCTGGTGGTCGGTGGAGACGGGCCTCTTAGAAGCCTCTAGCTCCTTCCTACCTTGCTCCATGGTGAGAGCCTGGTTGTAGAGCTCTTGGTAGGAGGTGAACTTGAAGGGCAGGAGCTCGTATCGGAGACGAGGTGCGAGCCCCTTGCGGAAGAGATATTGCTTGTCCTCATCATTCGTCACGTCCCGAGGGGCGTAACGGGAGAGGTGGTTGAACTCCCGTCCATAGGACTGGACGTCCATGCGTCCCTGGGTTAGGTCCAGGAACTCCCGCCTCTTGAGCTCGAGGATGGGCTTGGGGATGTACGCCGCACGGAAGGCGGTGCGGAACTCCTCCCAAGTGATAACATGGCCCGCGGCGACCATTGCCACGTGGCTCTCCCACCAAGAGCCGGCGGCTCCTTCCAGAAGGTAGGTGGCGAAGTTGACATGTTCTGCCGCCGGAACGTGAAGAGCGGCGAACTTGCGCTCGATAGCCCGAAGCCAATCATCCGCATCAAGCGGCTCCTTAGCCTCGGAGAAAGTGGGAGGTTGGGACCGCAAGAACTGGTTGAGAGTGGTGCAGTCCGTGTTCCTCCTGGCCCCTTGCTGGACCAGCTGCTCGAGCAACCGCTCATTGCGCAGACGGTTTTGCTCGATAGCCATCATCACCTCCGCCATTGAGGGTGGCGGCGGTGGGTCAGGGCTGCTATGTTCCCCACGACGGGTAGGAGCCATTCTGAAGAATTGGAACAACGACAAGTTAGTAACCAATTCTGACAGTTAAGATAGATCATTGGTTGCTTCCAAATATAGATATTTAAGAAGCAATAAACACCAAAGACAGATTTAGGCAACCACAGTGACATCACGTCATCGTGGCGATATCAAACGGATATAACGGACTCGAGGTACAACTGGACGGTAAGAACCCAAACCCCGAGAACCTAAACATCGACACCAAGCACAAAACAAATAGAGGTAAGAATCAGAGTAGAGCGAGTTGGATGAGAAGCAAAAAGAATCCTAAGAAGGTTTTCACAACTCATTTTTAGGTTGAAAATAATTTTCACTAGACTCGACATCGACCAAAAGAAAGGGTTTCCTACAGGCAGTCCTGCTCTGATACCAACTTGTAGCGCCCCGACCCCGGAATTATACAGAGAGGCTATGTAACAACACAACCATCAATGTATAAAACAAAGATCGAGACTTGTGGAACAGAACTGGCACAAAGCATGACTCTACGACACAAAACATTTATATGGCAACTCATATAACGAGGAGAATACAAATATTACAAGGCAAAAGGATCACAGATCCTACAATTCAACAAGAGGAAGCGGGTAGTGTTGTCTAACAACAAGAAGCAAAATATGGCCTAAGAGGCCTACAATAAACATCATCCCAGCCAGCTTGTTCCACGGTCCCAAGCTGCCACCTGGGAACCCCAGACTAGTAGTCGACGTCCACGAAGAACCCACCTAGTTGCTCGGTGTCTTCCTCCTCTGAAATACAAAATCATAAAGGCAGCAAAGAGAGACTGAGTACGATGTACTCGCAAGTTTAGTAGGGCGATATAGGCCCAATGACTGACGGAGGCTCTAAAGCTTTATATGTATTTCTTTTTGCATAAAGCGAAGTTCATAAACAGAAATATAACTGACACATGGCATTCGTCTACTCAGAAATACTTTTCAAAAGGGGTAAGAGAGTATCATTATCATCTTCGGTTCTCGGCGAACCTACTCACAACCATCATCACTCATCTCACACAAAGGCACTCCCTCGACTCCCCCTCGAGGAAATGAACCTTTATCACAAGTTTGTTATGCAACCTCTAGCTGCCATATCAATTAGGTTAAAGTTATCTATGAGCTAATCCGCCTTTCCCAAGAGTTTGTCCATAACCGTGGACACGGCTTTTCGAAAAGATTATCCCTGCAGGGGTGTACTATTTTACCCATTGGTACCGTCCGGCTCACCTAGTTGGTCCTCTTCCGGGGAAGACCGGCGAGCGGGCGCGGTTAGACCTTTACAATGCATGAGGCTTACTCAAGGACCATCAGTGGCGGAAGGACAGGTTCAGCGCTCCCAGCGCCCTGCCCCACCGTCACGTCCTACACACCATCATCCTCGTTCCTTTTCCACTCACACCACACACTCGCAAATGGAAATAGCAAACTAGAGGACCCTTGACAAGCCCCTCACAAATTATTCGGTCAGCGAGGCGCCCATACACCCACCAATGGAAGCACGCTCGGTTCTTGGTTCTAGCTAAAAGCACGCTCAACCTAGGCGGCAAGAATGAGGCAAACCACCCTCCCCGAGGCAACTCATCCAAGCCTTCTTAGCATTTTAATTAAGCAACCCACATATCCACCAAGTCCGCATCATTCCATCTTCAACAACAATTATGGAAATAAACAACGGACATAACTAAAATCATTAACTAAGCCTGGCTAAGCATAGCTAAGCATATGAAAGCATCAATTCTATCTTTATCTCGGGCCAACACTTCAACCCTAGGTTTCATAGGTAGGGATACATGTAATTGGCTCGGGGAAGAACATGCATTCATAGGATATTCTAATATTTACTAAAAAGGACATTTGAACCGCATGCAATATTATGGTGGATAAAATAAGTTTATGAAAACATAGGATGCTAGATGCCAAGAAGGTTAGGTTATCTCTTGCCTTGATGCCCGGTAGTGAAGCACTGATCGTCGGGGTAGTTAGAGAGGCCCTCGACTCCGGAATCTATCGATACCCAAAAGAAAAGCAAAGAACACATAAATCACACAACTCAAGATGCAATGCTCAATCACATGATGACATGTCAAAATTTATGCAAGGATTCCATTATATAACTTAAGGGCACAATTAAATGGGGAGCCAAATAATTAATGAAATTATTTGGAAAACACCTCATATTTAAATTAATGTCCAAATGTTCATAGAGATTACATTATTTTAGAAATGGCTAAAATATGCATGAACATGACATGATTAATATAAAAGGGCAAGTTGTTGTCATGAGGTGGTACTAGCATATTTAGCTAGCATCTGAAACAATGATCAAAAAGGTACACCATTTGCAAGATTTAACGAAAAGAAGTCAAATTACAAAGTTCACAAGTTCTCAGCTTGGGTCGGAATGCATCCGGATTGGGCCGGAATATTCCGGATGGTCCGGAATAATCCGGGCTAAATCCGAACCAAATCCGAGGTGACCTCCAAAACCTTCTGTTAATGTTCCGGAATCTGTCCGGAAAGGTCCGAAAAAATCCGGTCGACCCGGAATCGATCCGGAATAATCCGGGCGATTCCGGACGGCTCGAATGTGGGCAGAAAAAACAACGGCGGCGGTGATTTCGCACGGGCGAACGTGCACGAGAGGGAGAGGGGGAGCGGGACGAGGCCTAAGAGGCGTGTGTGCTCACCAGGAGCACTCCCGTGTGGTCGGAGAGGACGGGGACGACCGCGGTGGCCGGATTTCGCAGGGAACGGGCACGGCGAACGGCGGGCCAACTCGGGAAGCCGAGCTCGATTAGCTCGACTCGAGGCCTCCCAGCAAGCGTCCTTCGGTGGGGAAGGTGGAGGAGGAGCAGGCGGAGCGAGTGGTGGCTTCGGCTTGCTCCAAGGTGACCGGAGTCGACGGCGATGCACGGAGGACGGCGGCGGTGCTACGGCGTGCGGTGAGGGGAACGAGAGCTCTCCCTCAATCCGGGAAAAGGGGAGGGACGAGGAGGAGAGAGGAATACGGGGCAGGTGAGGCCGTTCACGGGCTTGCTAGCCCTCCATTTGCCACGGCGGCGTGCGGCATGGGCGCGGAGGAGGTGGCGGCATGGCGCCAGTGCGCCCTGTCGCCACTGTGCTTCGTCCGGAATTTTCCGGAGGGGTCCGGAAAATTCCGACTGGCCCGGAATAGATCCGGAAATTTCCGGGCCATTCCGAATGAACATGACATGGCAGAAAAACTGAAATTTTACAAGGGCTCCAAAACACTTCCAGAAAATATGCAAAAATTCTGGGAGTTTCTCCACACGTTAAACTAGCTCAACATACATATACTTGGGCCTTTGAGCATCACGACATGGCTTACCAATAACCAAGGTTAGGAACCACTTTTGGAGTTGAAGTTGAAAACACAATGGAGGCCAACCATTTGGTTCCTTTGCAAAAGAGTGAACTTAGGTGAACTTCCTAGACCATAAAGTCACTTGCCATAACATGGGTTGTAGCAATTGGTGCATTTCAAGAAGTAAAGGTTTTGGGAAGTTTTGGCTTCCCTTTTTATTGTTTTCCCATTTGGTCACTTGTTAACATTAGCAAATTAGAGACATGCCATGATGCAAACAAGAATGCAAAAAGTGGAAAAATTCTTCGTATTTTTCATTACCAAGGTAGGGATGTTACATGAGTCATCGCTGTCTTTAGCATCTCAATAGCACGGCGGGTCTCCTGTCCCGCTGGTCCTTCTGGTATCTCAATGTTCTCTAGTCTCATAGTTGCCGCATGAACGTTGTCCATTGGGTTAGAGTAATGCCCTTCTGGCGTACGAAACCTGCCAGGTGGAGGTCCCATACCACCTGTTGATCCTCCTCCGACTCCTCCTTCAGGTGGCGGTCCGTTGGTACCGTTGCCGCCGGGTCCTTCTGGTGGTGGTGGTGGTGGTGGTGGTGGTGTTGCTCCTCCTCCTGCGCCGCCTCCTGCAGCTGATGAACTCCCTAGCACGGCTCCTGCGCCTGGACCATTGGGTGTGTTGAACAAAGCAGTAGGGTTGACAATGACTCCGCCACGCAGGCGACTCCTCGCTCTGCGATGCTGAATTGAGGTGAGTTCTTCCTGGCGACTCCTCACAACCTGGGCCTCAGTTTGGACTCGGGCCCGCTCTTCCGCCAATCTGCGATTTGCCTCTGTGATTTCCGCTAGCTGCCTCTCTAACGCAGTACGAGCACTGGCTAATTCAGCCGCCCGCTCTGCTGCATTGCTTGCATTGATTTCCTTTGTCAATAGACTTGGATCAAACTGATTTCCGCCATTTTCAGACATATAGACTCCAACGACGCGGGCACGTACTGGCGACTCCGCATAATCTTCCTCCTCAATTCCATACCCAAGCCGATCCTCGAACAAGGGCAAAATAGACTCTAAATCGGCGTCATAATCTGGCTCCATACATGGCTCCGCCAGCGACTCCTCTTCATAGTTGACAGCAAGTTGTTTCTCTGGCTCGGCGATGGTGCCGACTTCTGATGTGCTGACCGACTCCTCGCCATCGGACTCGACAACAACTGTAGGCTCTGATACTGATTCTGCCGAGTTAGCGCGAAGTCCTGATGCGCAAACCATGCCGACGAACATGTTGATCCCTCCAAAGACAAGCTGATAACCCTCGTGGACTTCCTCCATCTCTGGAGTCCAGCCGGAGTCATCGATCTCGGTTTCCCCGTGCTCATCAGTGTAGACTCGCCCGATGGCGAGTTTCTCCATGGCCCGGCGAGTGGCTCCCATGATCTCGACTCCTCTCATCTCCTGCCCCACGGTGGGCGCCAACTGTCGTGGGGTTGTCACGGCAAGTCCTTCCTCTGGGAAGGTGAGTTCTGGGGCCATTGATGATCGAAGTACGTAGGAGAGGTTAATCTCGCTAAAGGACACAGATTTACCCAGGTTCGGCCCCTCTGGATCGAGGTAAAGACCTACTTCCTGCTTCTCTTTATTGATTGGATCTGATCTCGATTACAAGGTTCCGGCTCCTCTCTGGGGAGTCGGCGACTATGGGTTTGGTATTTCTTGATGGCTTCGCACCTGTTCGCCCCCCCCGATCTAAGGTCCAGGACCCCGCTTATAAAGGTGGCCGGGTCCCTGAACTTACAACTTACACCGAGTCATCCTTGAACACGGAGTCCTACTCTACGTCTTGGCTTTCCAAGTTAGAGCTCTGGGTTGTACTTGGACTCCTTCCTGGCGGGTCCCTTTTCCGTCATGGGCCTTGGTCGGCTTGTCTCCAGCCCAGCCCATGCGACTTGATGCGTGACTCGGCTTTGGCCTTCTTGGTCTTGGCGGGTCTACTTTCCGGGTACATGGACCTACCTGTAAAGTATCCCCCCATCAGAGCTTCTAGAAGTGGGCGACCCAGCTGGGGGAGTCTTTAGACGTCGTGGACTATAAATGGTGTAGATATATAGGAATGGTCTAAACCCACTTATATCTGACAGTAATGAATCCACCTTCGGGCTCTGTTGAACAAGATTTTGTACCCGTAATTCCAACATTCAGTCGTGCTCTGGCCTTTGATGGCTTCCATGACTCCTTTGACACCCGATGCCCCTCCGAGTATGGTGTACCTTTTGTGGCGCGTATAACTCATAATTATTAATCAACGAGACCGAGAGGGGGGACGCCACCCCGGCTTGTCATTAAGTTAGAAGTTTGACTCGAACCCGTGACCTGGCGCTTGGCGCTTTAGCCTGCCGACCATCTGTAACATATATTTTGTCTATCAAATTTTGATCAAAATAAGACTCCAAATTATAGAAGATTTGGTACCCGTAATTCCAACATTCAGTTGTGCTCTAGTCTTTGATGGAATGATGGCTTCATCGCTTCGGGCTGTTTATCTCGGGCGGCGTACGTGTGCCTACCGTGGGTTTACAGTTTACACACGGCCGGGCGCTCAATCATTGGTTGCCCAGCATAAAATTCATGGTCAAACGATCTAAAAATGAAAAGATGGAAATGCCGACTGAAAAGATGGAAATGCTTCGCTGGTACAGTATGTCGCCGCCAGTACTTGCAGCTAGGGCACGCGACGATCGACTTCTTGATTCTTCAGAGTTCAGCTCACACTGCTAGTCCTGCTACCACGCATACTGTAAAGTGGCTAATCGAACTAGCTTTTCTTGCTAGCTAGCACATTTTCAAAGATCGTTATTAGGCCTGCATTTTGATTCGATTCTTTGCTAAGCTGCCTGGCTTCTCACGTCTCTGACATGTAATCCAAACACGGCAGTGCGAAAGAATAAGCCGTCGAGCCGATTTGGCCGGCCGGTCCAAGTCGAAATCTCTGACCAACCCTTGTGCTTACATATATATGTGAGTTAACAATCCTATCCGTTTGCCACCTCTCTTACCTGCAAGTCGTCGCGCGATGTGCGCCCTGCTTTCCGACAGATCATGCATACACACGTGTCATAGCACTTCGCGTTTCAGAGGTATGCAGGATAGAGGAAACAGGAGGCCTTGGCCATGACTTTGTTGTATATAAAAAGTGTCATGTGGGTAGTTTAAAACTGTAAGAAACCTCATACACGTCACCAATGATTGTTGCTCACTAGTAGTGGAGTAGTTGGTAAACCTGCATCATCAGAAGTTTCAGAGTGGGTATGGTGTCTGCTACTACCTATATACTAGGCAGCTAGAGCTAGGCCGAGCTCCATGGAGCTCGGTTTTCAAAAAAAATTAAAACCGTATTGTTTTGTTTTAAAAAATTCTGAAAAAATTTATGGTCATAGATAATATTGTGATCCACCACTGTGAAAATTGCCAATCAGAAATTCCTTGTATTCTGTTCTAGGCAAAAAAGAGAAATTTGCAAATCTGAATCGGTGAAAAGTGCGCAATCTTAAAAATTTGAAATCTGGCCATATTTCTCTTTTTTGCACAGATCAAAATATAACGAGTTTGTGGTTGAAAATTTTCACATTGATGGATCATAGTATTCTCCACCACTATGATTTTTTTCATAATTTTTTGAAACGAAAATTTGTGGATTCGAAATTTTTTTGGAGACCCGAGCTCCATGGAGCTCGGGCTCCATTTGCACTTTCCGGCTAGAGCTAGCTATGTTTTGTTACTTAGACTAGTTACAATGGGTAGTATAATGCATGTTATGTTGGTAAAAGCTGATATATCACTGTAATTAATGATGAGAGAGATGGTAGTAATACTACTATCATAGTTAGATATCGTAACATAACGTATTCCAATACGAGATGAGTCTACAACCTAATAAATATATATGATACCACACATATGTTACATATGTTACTATCCACTAGCAAAATGCCCGTGCGTTGCAACGGGAGCGTATCAAACCGACAAGTACAAAATAAAAAAATATAAACAAATGATATTGAATTTAAAAGTGTCATCCCGTGTAAATACCATTAGTCCTGTAGAATAGCAATAGAAAGAACCTAGTTTCATCAAGATTATGCTCTTATACTCATTGAAAATATATATATGGTTTCACCCTAATTTTAGTCACATATTTGTTCTTATGACCGGCTCTCTAATTAAAAAGAAACAATGGCTACTGAATTTTCAAGATTTCAGTTAAGCTTCCTTCCGTCATGGGCAAAGTAATACGCAAACCAAAATAAATGTTATATAAGACATAAGTTAATTGGTACCTATTTATTTCCTTAAAATAGCCAAGGTTATGAAGAACTTTAAAGATAATAGATCCGTCTAAGTATTAGGATCAGCTTATTTGAGAAAACGATGACTGCACAAGCATGGCAATCAACCATACGTATTGGACAAGTATGACTGAAATATATTTTGACAATAACAGTCCGTAGCAGGTGAAATCGAGTAGACAAAAAGGCTTGCAATATGCCCAGCAGTGTGCTTCCGTGAGAGACCGTGGTGGCAGGGCCGTGGAAGAAGGCTGAAGGGTCAAAAGTAGTGTTGCGCCTGGCCGCTGCTAGTGTTGGGCGTGCTGTGACAGAATGAGGCAGCCAGCCCAACAACATGCGCTGCAAGCCTGCAAACAGCTCAAGCGCTCAGCGAGCGGGGGCGCCGCAGAAGACAGGCAACGCTCGTGGGAGCCTGAGGCGGGGCGGGGATGCCTGGGAGGGGGAGGGGGAGGTGAACATTACAAAGCGACTGAGTTATCAATGACAGTTAGAGAGCGATGAACACGCCTTAGGTGATGTCGGGAAGGGAATTGTGACCGTGGATCCGCACGCGGGCAGGCCAGGAGTGCTGTGTACAGCGCACCCAGCGCATGAATTGGAGGAGCGCGGCCGGATCCGGAGCTCGACGGCGAGGCGGCCTCGACGCGGACGGTCGGCGAGGGGATGCGGGAATGGCGATTGGATCCTTGCTGAAGACTGGTCGCGGTGGACTCCTTGCCGAAGAAAATCGATCTGCTGCTAGAGATGAGGAGGATCTGGGCCCCAACTCCTGATCTCAGCGAAAGAACCACGTCCGTGTGCAGGCGAGAGGCGAACTGCCGATGGATTCATGGGATGCAGGGGACGGTGTGGCGCTGCCGACGCGCGCGGGATTCAGGGGAGCGTGGCACAAGGTTTTTTTTTTTTTGCAAAGTGCATAGCGAATCGGTAAGCGACTTAAAAGGAGTGCGGGTTGATTTTCAATTTTTGAGGGACTAAAATGAAAAGTAGCCATGACGTACCATCACCACCTATTGCAATATTATAGTATAGATTGTGTAACTAGTAACATATATTAGTATCATATATGATACTTCCCACTGTGACTAGTCTTAGATCAGACTATATTTTATAATTGTTGGCACTGCCCAAGAAAGAATTTATTATGGACTAAGATGTTGATTAAGTAGCCGAATTAAACCTGCATGAGCTGCTTTGAATGTAACCACTACACACACCATTGAATCCGGTGGTACTGCATAATTTCGTATGTGCTTAGGCTGGTCATAGTGGGGAGTAAATATGTTACTAGTCTTAGTTACTACCATTATAGTGCAAAGTAACATAAAGAGAGTAACATATATGGTCTCATTTATTATCTTATAAACTCATCTTGTCTAAAAAACGTGATGTTACAGTAACTAGCTATGTTACTCTATTTGCTTCTCTCCTCATTAATTAGTTGCCACATCATCTTTTTTGCTTAGGTGGCATGCAAGTTACTAGTTAAGTTACTCCCACTGTGACTAGGCTTACTTGCTGCTATATCTTACTTCTGACTTCTGAGTGGCGGCTTTGAGCATTTGACTTCTTCAGATACACCAGCATCAGAGAACCAGACAAGAAAATTTCATTACCAAATGGTAGTCAAGTGCTAATAAAATACACGGGGTTCAAACAAGTTGTTCCGTACACATCGTCACTGGCTTACGGTTCTGAAGAAGGAACGAGCACATATCGTTAAGGAAGTCAGTATGTCACCACATACGTCGGCTTATAAGATATAAAAACACAGATGATCGAGCTCCTGACCATAATACTGAATCTTCAATGCATGTGTGTTCGTCTGTGGGACTGTGACAAATACACATTTATTACTTTATTATCGACTAGATGACTAGGAAAGATCGCAACCACTTCAGATCTGCAGATCTCACCATGGCTTGGACACTTGGACCCTATAGTTCTGTTCCATGCAAAATACTGTTACTTTTGTGCACGAGGCCGTGTCGTTTTATTTGAAATGTGATGCTCATATCAGTAGAAAGTAAAGATAGTCACTCTATAAATTTATGATTAAGTGGTTTGTAAACACATGTTCAAACAATATTTGTTCACAGTATAATGTGGTCCAGATCTGGAATAACCATATATTGTTCAAAGTATCAGACAAATTCAAATGTGGTTCAGTGTCACCTGTCACAAACACATCATTCAAGCTAGAACAAACTCTTACTCCAATCATGGTTTTTAACGTGAAATGAGAAGTATAATTCTCATATGTGGGTATTGAAAACTATGCCAATAACCAAAACGATAAGTAAAAGGTAACCAGTGAAATTAGTCATCGTCTTATATCTCTACAGAGTTAGGCCAATAATACTAAACATGCTCCATTTTGCTTCTTTTCCTCGACAATGCATTTTCATATCACAAAATGTCCCGTGCAACTACCATCACACTTCTTTTGCAATAAAAAGAACTCATCACTGTATGTCTGAATAAAACAGTTTCACTGTGTGCGGCCGATTTTATTGTAAGTTATGATATCAATCATTCTCTCATTTCCATCTACGAAAATGTTCCTTTGATCTTCATTAATATCATGGGACTATTCTCCCACTCAAATTTGCCTCCTTTCTTCGTTGTCAGGTTGATATATATGCTGTTTTCCTGTTTTTCGTCTGAAACCATTGAGAATCATTAGAAAGCTGCAGACACCGGATATTTGTACTTCTTGTATTAATTGATAATCTCCTCTGGCCGTAGAATTCTTTTTCCTCGCTCATGATTTGCAAATTAATGGAGTCTAGGACTGAAGTTTCCTTGCTTGCTGAAGAAAAGTACAAACTGGATTTCAATCCCTGGTGCTGGGTTTCCTTGCTTGCTGAAGAAAAGTACAAACTGGATTTCAATCCCTGGTGCTGGAGGAGTCAGTCAGGCTGCGCAATGTGCAGTGTTCATAATTTGCCGTACCATTGCAAAGACAAGTGAAACCGGCATTCCCGCGTGAGCAGGCCGGTGCTTGAGCTTAACTAACAGAAACTCAACAGGAACAAGGTGGATTTATCTTATACTATTATAGAACAAACATAGAAATGCAGCATCAGGAGTTGTTCACATATGTGGATACTATTAATCTATAGTTCAGTTTATATTCAGTAGTATCACACAACAGCAAACATGGTGGATCTCATCTTATACTGTTACACAGAGCATAAGGAGTTGTTGGTCACATCTCAGGACATTATTAATCTACAGTTCAGTTTATCTTCAGTAACACAGAGAACCAAACATGGTGGATCTCATCTTATACTGTTACACCACAAACATAGCATCAGGAGTTGCTGGTCACAGCTCAGGCCATTTTTTTTGCTTTCTTATCCTCCCACTCCTTGCGATTAGCATCAATCATCTTTTGTACGTTCGCATGAAAGCCAGGATATGGTTCGTACCCAGAAAACTTATGAAGAATCTGAAGCAAATGAGAAGATTATCATGACTCGTTAGATAATCCTGTTGTCAATCACTAGGGAAGGCAACACATGATGATGCTGAATGTTTACCTCTAGAAGCACAAAGTATGGGGCCATCAAGAAAGCCTGGACAAGATTGTCAAGTAGAGCAGGTGCTCGCTTCTACAATCAGAATAAGTGTCAAATATAATACTTGGGCAAGAACTTACACAACTAGTGCTTATCTTAATACTAATAGCATGATAGAGACTTGCCTCAAAAACCCCATGGCCAATGAATTGCATAGTCCAACAAAACAGCTGAGCTACCAGTACCACCTGTGGAAAAAGAAAGAATTTACGTTTGATCCATTAATGTTTTCTGAACTTCTAGTTTATTAGCTACAAAGCATCTTGAACAGTGCACACTATGCATCATCCTTCATCCTAAAAGCAAACGTTGTCGGGATGAAAATTTCAGAAGTTAACAAAGAAAGGAGATTCCCCATGTGGGCACCTGCAGTCTAGGTTCTCAAACTATAAGCCTCACTGTCTCACTGACCTAGGCTCATCAAGACCGGATTGTGAATTTTGTGGGTGCAGCAAGATTAGCTGATAAGCCCCAACACCAGGGAGCAACAAACATGCTATGACATCTGACACCTTCTTGCCATCATATGTGTGCAAGTCCACATACAGGAAAATAATTGATCAATATCATGTGTACTGACAGTTAATCGTGCAGCAACCAGGAGTAGATGGATCAAGCAAACATCTAATGCAGTATGAACAATGATCATATCAGTACAATCGATACTATAGTTTCTAAGGCAGATGCATAACTTTTAACAGGTGAGCTTCCCTCAAATATAACTTCTCTGGTACACTACAAAAAATAATTGATGTGTCAAATGATGAACACTTCAACAGTCTTATCTTCTGCCAGGAATTTCATCAGACAGAACTACAAGTTTTACTATTTTTATATAGGTTTTGTACATTCTGATGCATTTCAAAGTGAGTGCATTGTAGTGTTTAGACATTTGCAGCCATCAAAAGATTCTGAAGCTGCCTTCATTTTTTTCGTGGAGTTTTTTTTTAGCGAAGTATACATGTAATCGAGAGATAGCTTCAACCCTTCTCTCTAAATGAAAGGGAAGTTTTAGTATCCCTTTTCCGCAGTAATTATCTCTGATGATATTCAACCAAGATGATCTACAGAAAATAACAACGATTTTTTTAATTCGAATAATAACCATAAATTCTCAAAATTTTCTTTCCCCACTAAGAAATTTAGTGCACATGTCCTAATCAATCCAACTGCAAATCAATTATTTCTTCTCATAAACTTCACCAATACCCCCAAACTAGAGCAGGATGAATATTGATCATGGCATGACCCCTAAAGTAATAACAACCGCACCACAACAAACTGGAATAAAACTTCGGCCACACAAAAAGAACTGGCTAGCATAGAGTGTAATCCATTTGCATATTCAATACAGTTAACCGACACTCCAAGATCAGGAAAAAGGTTTTCATCCCTGATCCCTATTAACGACATCAAACCAATGTCTGTACCAGCAGAAGTTTCCATAAACACAGCATTTAGACAGCAAATATTCATTAATTATCACCATCTTGGTTGAAAAAAATATATTTTTTCCTAAATCGAGCACCATTTGAACTGAGATCTTTTTTAACTACAGTATAACCGAATCTACAAATTATTAGGACGATAACTCCTCCAGTATCTCAGTTACTACTGAACTAAGCAAAATACCTCAGAAAAAAACTGAAAAACATAGTTCTAGCGGTAACCAGTGGCATCCAAAACAGCGAACTGCACTAAGAGTCCACTACACGAACTAAAACCTAAACAGGGTCATGAATTTCGTAGGCGATAAGCCGCATAGGCCAACAATTAGACTGACAAAAGACCTAGTCATTTACTTACCGAACCTGCAAGCACGGTGCAAAATAGATCTCATCCCTAGCAGGATATACAAGAGAGATAACCAAAAAAAAAAGCCCAATCAAAGGAACAATCCAAAAGGGGCGGAGTTATGTAACCTTGCATCCGACGGAGTAGCCAAGGCGGGCGGCGAGGGCGGCGCTGGCAGCCCAGCAGAGGAAGCAGAGGACAGCAGCGACGGTGCCCGAGCGGCGGTCAAGGGAGATGTAGAAGGCCCCGTAGATCGCGGCGCCCACCGCGGCGGAGTGCAGAGACGGAGCGGTGAGGTGGAGGAGCAGGAGGGCCGTGAGGAAGATGGGCCAGACGAAGAGCGCGTGGATGAACACGTTTACCGGGTTGCTGTGGTACGCGCCGTAGAAGGCGAAGTGCCGCTCCAGGTCGAGGAAGCCGCCGCCGGGAGCCATCGTCGCCGGGTTGCCCGGGGTTTGCTTCAGTGCTTGTCAGTTTCTGTGCAGAGGCTGTGTCGACCCTTTTCTTCTCGGGAAAGCGAAGATAGAGGACCACGCTAAGGAAAGCTTCAAAGCTGGTATTTCATATTTGTGCCACGGGAGGTCAACGAGATGGCACCTAGTCACCTACTACTACATATGGGGCGTGTTTGGTAGCCCACGCACTCCTCAACCAGGCCCTGCAGATGCAGAAACGAGGCGTTTGGTTGCCTGGCCCAGCCCGCGTTCCTGCATGGCACGAACCTTAAAACAGCGTCGGGTCAGGCCTGATAGGAACGGCCGAATCGGCCGTTTGCACCGATCCACCATCTTTTGCTCTGATCCGGTGCAGGTGTGGGGAACGCGGAGCCGAGCTCGTCCGCCCCTCGGAGATGGCGCGAGCTCGCACGCGCAGCCGAAAAAACGGCGGGACAAATTTCTGTCACCGCCCATCGATTTCGCTCCCCTATTTCACCCCCTCCGCCTCTCCGCCGGAACTCCCGCCACCATTTCCCACCCCTCCTCCGAGCTCTCCTCTTTGCAGATCTAACATAGAGGAGCAGGAAAGCAGTAGTGTAGCGCCCCGACCTCAAAATTATACAGAGCGGCTATGTAACCCACAAGCTATGCTACATAATCGAAGGACATGGAGTTACCGCTCCCACGCAACACATCGATCATGTCATAAACACTGGCATAGCTATCAATATATAATAAATAGATCAAGACTTGTGAAACAACTAGCACATCACAGACTCTACGACATAAAAGATCTTATAGCAACTCATATAACGAGGAAGATACAAATTACACACATAGGTCACAGACCAACAGTACATCATGCGGAAACGAGGTAGTTGTCTAGTACAACAAGATCCAAAATATGGCCTAACATGCCTACAGATAAACATCCCCAACCAGCTTGTTCTACGACATCCCAAGCTGCCACCTGGGAACCCAAAACTACTCGTCGATGTCAACGAAAAACCCACCTGTCTGCTCGGTGTCGTCCTACTCTGAAACAATTAATAATCAACAAAGAGAGACTGAGTACGATGTACTCGTAAGTTTAGTAGGGCGATATAGGCCCAATGATGACACGGCTCTAAATATGTAATGTAGTTGTTTTGCATAAAGCTAGTTTTAATTTTTAAATACCCAACTCAAGGCATCAACTACTCAGAGGGTTTTCTCAAAGGGGTAAGATAGTAAACACCTTTCTTCGGTTCACCTTGAACCCATAGTAGCCAGAAACATCACTCGTCTCCACCAAGGCACTCCCTCGAATCACCCTCGAGGAAATGAACCTTTTAACACACGTTGAGTTGCAACCTCTAGTTGCCAAATTTTAATTAAGTTCAAAAGTTTTCTATGATCTCGTAATCCGTTCCCAAGGCGTCCATAACCGCGGACACGGCTTTTCGAAAAGATTAAACCCTACAGGGGTGTACTAATTTACCCATTGGTACCGTCCGGCTCGCCTGGTTAGCTCTCTTCCGGGGAAAGCTGGCAAGTGGGCGCGGTTAAACCTTTAACTCGCATGAGACTATCCAAGAGTCATCTGTGGCGACATGACAAGTTTATCTAGCCTATTTCAGCCCCTGCCCCCATCGCCACACCCTAACACCACACACACCCTCTTCATCGCGCCTCATCTACCTGCAACTCACACGCAAATGGGAAACGCAAACTAGAGGACCCTTGGATACGCCCGCACAAGTTATTCAGTTAGTAAGGAGCCCATACCCCACCAATGGCAGCACGCTCAAATCTTGGTTCTAGAGACAAGAACTCGCACCTAGGGGCAAGAATGAGACAAAACACCATCCCCGATGGCAACTCATCCAAGCCTTTTAAGCAATTTAATTAAGTACCACCAGTAACCATCATGTCCGAACATTCCAACAACATCATAATTATGGAATTAAATCACCGGACAATTTAGCATTCGGCTAAGCATAGCTAAGCATATATACAACAGGTATGTCTTTACTTAGGCCAACACATTAACCCTATGGTTCATAAGAGGGGAAACATGTAATGGTTTAGGGGACCATGCATTCATAGGATACTCTAGCATTGACCAAAAATTGACATAGAATCGAATATAATATTACGTGGATAAAATATTTGTGTAAACAATAGGATGCTATATGCCAAGAAGGTTAAGTTATCTCTTGCCTTGCTGACGGGGCGTGTAGTACGGATCGTCGGGGTAGGTAGGGGAACCCTCGACTCCTGAATCTATCGATACCCAAACAATCACAGAAGAACAAATAAATAACACGAAAACAAGGTTCAATGCACAATCATGATGACATGTCAAGTTTATGCAACTGATATCATCATATAGATTAGCTAACAATATTAAATGGAGTGCCAAATAATTAGTGCAGTTATTTGGAAACAACCCCATATTTAACTTAATGACCAGATTGCTTATGAATTATTACATTATTAAAAAGGTGATTTAGATATGCATGAACATGACATGATTAGATAGGTAGTGTTCTTCTGATCATTTCGGTACCTTGTTTGTAATTCTTCCGAGTAGCGATGAATGATTGGTGAATTAAATGATTATTTGCATTTAATTCTTTTAATCAATTAAAGAATAACATCAAAGTAAAAGTTGTTGTCACGAGGTGACATTAGCATAGATGGATGGCATTTGAATTGCTGATCAATTTGATGTAGCATTCACAAGATTTGAATTAATAAATTTTAAATTAAGAGCTTCTCAAACTTAAATTAACGCTAGCCGGTACTTCCAGTGAAGATCCCGGTAGTACCGGTTTGCCGGTAATTCCGGTAGTACTTCCGCCTATAAGCACAAATGTCCAGTACCGGAATTTCTTGGTCGGTACTTCCGGTAACGTGCCCGGTAGTACCGGTAAAGCGGTATTTCCGGTGCTACTTCCGGTTATAATGCTGGGTATCCAGTAGCGAAACTTATTAACCGGTACTACCGTGTCTACTTCCGGTCAATGGATTTGAGCACGACCGCGGCGGGCGCGCGCGGTGACCGCGGCTTTGTCGAGCAAGCGCACGGCCACGAGGTGGTTCGGGGGGCGAGCTACTGGTGCATCCTACGCGCCGCACTACGGTGTACAAGGGACGGGCGGCGCCGCTACTCCTGTGTCGCCGGAACGACGGGAAGGACGACAACCTGCGGCGGTCTATGGAGAGCTACGGCAACGGCGAAGCTACGGCGAGAGAGAGGGAGGGCGGAGAGGTCCCTGAGGACCAACAACTCACCAGGAACAAGAATCCACAGACGGCGAGTCGTGGGGAGGTCGGACGGCGTCGCTAGCGTGCTCGAACGGTGGCGGCTGGAGGCGGCGAAGAAGCGGACGCCGGCGGCGATTTCGGGCACCTCGGCTCGATTCCTTGCGCGCGGACGAAGAGGACGACGAGGCGGAGGGAATGACCGTCGTCGATCTGCGCTGCGGGGCTCCACGCGACGGCGATTTGGCGGTGGCGGCAGCGGCGATGCGGCGTCGGTCGAGGGGAGCTAGGGGGTTAGTGGCGATCCGGAAAAACAGGGAGGAAAGGATAGGGAAGAGAGAGAGGGAGCAGGTGAGCGTCGGTCGGGGTCTCCTTAACCCTAGGTGGGCATAGCAGCTTGCGGAGGGAGCAGGTGCGCGGCATGGCGACAGTGCCCGCACTATCGCCACAGGGAAGACGACGATCGGTACTACGGGCAAGACTACCATAATACCGGCCAGGCCAGTTAAAACCAGCAACACTAGAATTTGATTTGGCACTTTAAACAAGTCCAGAAATTACAGGTAAATTCAGGGATGCTCAGAATAAGATAAGGAAGCTTCCCATAGTTTCTTTTTTTTTTTGAATTTTTGAACAACTTAACATGGTTTCACAAATAGGAGTTGTTTTGAACCACATTTGAAGTTTGGAAAAGTTGGAAACAATTCGGTGGCCATGCCATTTGGTTATTAGGCCTTGTGTGAACTTTGGGGAACTTATTGGACAAGAGGTTCACTTGCCATGTTGTGGTTTGAACCATTGATTGCATTTCATGGTTTGGAGGTTTGGGAAGGGTTGGCTTCCCCCTTTTATATGTTTTTCCAAGTGGGGTTTTCTCAACTTTAGCAATTTAAACATATGCCATGATGCAAACAGGAGATGCAAAAAGTGGAAAAATTATTCATATTTTCAGGTTCCAAACTGGGGCTGTTACAAATCTACCCCCCTTACAGGAATCTCGTCCCGAGATTCTAGGCTTGAGTGAACAAGGCGGGATATTCCTGAGGAAGACTAGTTTCCCGTTCCCAAGTTGCTTCTTCTTCAGAATGGTTAGACCATTGGATTTTGAGGAACTTGATGGTCTTGTTACGGGTCTTCCTTTCCGCTTCATCCAAGATGCGGATAGGACGCTCACGGTAGGTTAGATCCTCCTGAATGTCCAACACTTCATGATCAACCCCACGAATAGGATTTTTGAAGCAACGACGGAGTTGAGAGACATGAAACACATCGTGCACATCCGGGAAGTTTGAGGGTAGCTCGAGTTGGTAGAAGAGATCTCTTCGCTTGGATAGAACGGTGAAAGGACCAACATAGCGAGGTGCCAATTTTCCCTTGATTCTGAAACGACGAACACCTCGGAGGGGAGAGACTCGAAGATAGGCTTTGTCACCAATTTCATAGTGAACCTCCTGATGATGTTTATCATAATAGCTCTTCTGCCTGGACTGAGCAACCTTGAGATTATCCCGAATGATACAGACTTTCTCTTCAGCCTCATTGATCACATCAGGACCGAAGAGTGGCCTCTCTCCGGTTTCAGACCAATTCAGAGGGGTCCTACATTTTCTCCCATAGAGAACCTCAAATGGAGCCATTTGCAGACTAGCTTGATAACTGCTGTTGTAGGAGAACTCGGCGAGGGGGAGATACTTTTCCCAACCCTTACCGAAGGAGATAACACATGCCTGAAGCATGTCCTCAAGGACTTGGTTCACCCTCTCAGTCTGACCATCAATCTGAGGATGATAAGATGTGCTGAAGTTTAGGCGGGTTCCCATAGCTCTTTGGATACTCTGCCAGAATCTGGATACAAATAAACTTCCACGGTCCGATATAATTCTCAGAGGAACACCATGGAGAGGAACAATGCGGGCCATGTATAACTTAGCCACTTTAGCGGAGTTGATATCCTCGCGAACAGGGAGGAAATGGGCGACCTTGGATAGACGATCAATGACTACCCAAATGGCATTGTTACCCTTGGGTGACCTCGGGAAACCAGTGATGAAATCCATACCAACTTCATCCCATTTCCACTCGGGAATGGCTATGGGGCGAAGGGTACCCGCTGGCCTTTGATGTTCAGCTTTCACACGGCGACAGACGTCGCATTCAGCAACGTACTCGGCAATTTCTCGCTTCATACAAGACCACCAGAATTGTCGGCGAAGATCTTGGTACATTTTGGTACTACACTGATGAATGGAAATGGGTGATTGATGAGCTTCTGAGAGTATCAACCCTTTGATATTCCCACTTTTGGGCACCACCAGACGGTCACCAAAATAGACAACACCGTTGCCATCGACAGAGAAACAATTTGCCTTCCCACTAGCTATTTTCTCTTTGATTTCGAGGATGTCAGCATCTTGATGCTGGGCTACCTTGATTTCATCCTCTAGGCCGGTGGATTTGATTTCTATGTTAGCTAGATATCCGGAGGGAAGAATCTACAGATTCAACCGAGCAAATTCTTCATGGAGAGCAGGTTGAGCCTTTTCAACCATCAGAGTGTTGCAATAAGCCTTGCGACTCAGAGCATCTGCCACGACGTTGGCCTTGCCGGGCTGATAGTTGAGGGTCACATCATAGTTCTTGATCAACTCCAACCATCTTCTCTATCGGAGATTTAAATCTGGCTGGGTGAATAGATATTTCAGACTCTGGTGATCTGAGAAGATTTCACAACGGTTGCCCAACAGGTAGGGCCTCCATTGCTTCAAAGCATGAACCACGGCAGCAAGCTCTAGATCATGAGTTAGATAGTTGTGCTCATGCGGTTTGAGTTGTCGAGACGCATAGGCTACCACATGGCTTTCTTGCATTAACACACAGCCCAAACCTTGGAGTGATGCGTCACAGTAGACAACAAAGTCCTTGTCTATGTCAGGAAGGACAAGCACAGGAGTGGTCGTGAGTTTGACTTTGAGAGTTTGGAAGCTCTCTTCAGCCTTGTATGTCCACACAAACTGTTTATTTTTCTTGAGGAGGTCAGTCAATGCCTTGGCTATCTTGGAAAAGCCCTCGATGAATCGGCGGTAATAACCCGCCAACCCAAGGAAGCTACGGATATCCTTGATGGACTTTGGAGTAGGCCAATCCAGGATTGCCTGAATCTTGTCAGGTATCACCGCTACTCCAGCAGCTAACACCACATGACCTACGAAGATGAGCTCCTTTAGCCAAAACTCGCACTTGGAGAACTTGGCATAGAGGCGATGATCATGAAGCTTGGTCAGAACCAGCCGAAGATGCTCAGCATGTTCTTCTTCGGTTTTGGAGTAGACAAGGATGTCATCAATGTGTATTATGACAAACTTGTCGAGTTACTCGTGGAAGATGGAGTTCATAAGCCTCATGAATGTAGCTGGAGCATTGGTGAGGCCAAAGGACATGACGGTGTACTCATACAACCCATAGCGAGTAGTGAAAGCCGTCTTCGGAATATCCTCTTTTCTGATTTTGATCTGATGGTAGCCTGACCTCAGATCCATCTTGGAGAATACTATTGCACCAGCTAGCTGATCGGATAGGTCATTTATTCTGGGAATAGGATACTTGTTCTTGATGGTTACCGCATTCAGAGGGCGGTAATCAACAACCAGATGAGGAACATTTGAATCCCTCTTCTTGACAAAGATGATAGGCCAGCCCCAGGGTGAGGTACTAGGCCGAATGAATTCCTTCTCCACCAACTCGTCAATTTGCTTCTTCAGCTCAGTCAGCTCTTCTGCTGGCATGCGTTAGGGCCTTTTGGAAATAGGAGCAGTTCCTGGAATCAAATCAATGACAAACTCCACACTTCGATCAGGTGGCATGCCAGGCAACTCTTCGGGAAACACGTCCGGGAAACCACACACCACATATACCTCATGCATTTCAGGCGGGGTGATACCTTCCATGAAGCATAGACTGATCTCCGGAGAGAGAGGAGTGGCAGCGAAGGGAACTGCGGATGAAGGCGACCAGTAACGCACTATCCCGTAGATTGGGTGGATCACCGTGACAGTCTTGCTAGCACAATCCAAATTAGCCTGATATTTGACTAGCCAGTCCATGCCCAGAATAACATCTAGACCATATGACTTCAGGGCTATCAGCTGAAACGGAAAGGGTATTCAACCTATGGAAATTTGAACCTCAGGAGTAACCCACTTGGTTTGCCAACGAGACCCTGGTGTTTTAACCACTAGAGGGGAGTCCATGTTCTCAAACGGTATTTAGTGGCTATGTGCAAATGATATGGATATGAAAGAATGTGATGCTCCAGAATCGAATAAAACTGAAGCTGGATATGCATCAATTCGAAGCGTACCCATGAGAACACCGGGGTCCTCTTCAACTCCTTCAGCCGAGATGTGGTTCAGCCGTCCACGGCTGACAGTCGTAGCCTTGGCGGCCGGTGTGGAGGGAGCGGGTGCCTTCTCAGGACAATCCTTCGAGAAGTGACCCGGCTGGCCACAGTTGTAGCAAGTGAGCCCCGGTGGTGCAGGCAGCCGAGGTCGAAAACCACTCCCAACCGCACCCAAGGTCGAAGTAGCTGGGCGAGGCGGAGGTGGCAAGTATCCTGAGGGCCTTGGCGGGTAAGGAGCACGTGGCACAGCGCTGAAAGGCACGAAGACCCTGCGCTTCTTGCCCTCAGAAGAGTAGGAGCTCTGCTTCTCCATTGGAGTTGGCCTTTTGGAAGCCTCCAACTCCTTCCTACCTTGCTCCATTGTGAGAGCCTGGTTGTACGGCTCCAAGTAGCAGGGGCGGAGCTGCTTGGTGTGACCCTGATGCACAGGCATCAGGGTGCAAGATTTTTTTCAGCTTTCCCTATCACATAAAAAGGAATTGTGAATCAGGTTAACACACTCTAATTGTTCACTGTTTCATAGTGCATCAGGGGTAATGTTAGTCCAGCTCCGCCCCTGCCTGGTAGGACTGGAACTTGAAGGGTAAGAGCTCATATCGGAGCCGAGGTGCAAGCCCCTTGCGAAACAGATACTGCTTGTCCTCGTCGTTTGTCACGTCCCGAGGGGCGTAACGGGAGAGGTGGTTGAATTCACGCCCATAGGATTGGATGTCCATGCGTCCCTGGGTCAAGTCCAAGAACTCCCTCCTCTTGAGGTCCATGATGGGCTTGGGGATGTAGGCCGCACGGAAGGCGGTGCGGAACTCCGCCCAGGTGAAGGCATGGCCAGCATCAAACATTGACACATGGCTCTCCCACCAAGAGCCGGCGGCTCCATTTAGAAGATAGGTGGCGAAGTTGACTTGTTCCGCCACCGGAACATGCCAGGCCGCAAACTTGCGCTGGAGGGCACGAAGCCAGTCATCCGCATCAAGCGGCTCTCTAGCTTCAGAGAAAGTGGGAGGTTGGGACCGCAAGAACTCAGTGAGAGTGTTGCAGTCATTGTTCCTCCATGCCCCTTGTTGCACCAACTGCTCGAGCAGACGCTCATTGCGCAGTCGGTTTTCCTCGATAGCCATCAGAACCTCCGCCATTGAGGGTGGCGGCGGTGGCTCAGGATCGCCTGGGTTACCACGACGGGTGTCGTGGGGTTGTCACGGCAAGTCCTTCCTCTGGGAAGGTGAGTTCTGGGGCCATTGATGATCGAAGTACATAGGAGAGGTTAATCTCGCCTAGGGACACAGATTTACCCAGGTTCGGCCCCTCTTGATTAGAGGTAAAGACCTACTTCCTGCTTCTCTTTATTGCTCTAGATCTGATCTCGATTACAGGGTTCTGGCTCCTATCTGGGGAGTCGGCGACTATGGATCTCGCGATTCCTTGATTGCTTATCGATCTAAGGTCCAGGACCCCGCTTATAAAGGTGGCCGGGTCTCTGGACTTACAACCTACACCGAGTCATACTAGAACACGGAGTCCTACTCTACGTCTTGGTCTTCCAAGTTAGAGCTCCGGGTTGTACTTGGACTCCTTCCTGACGGGTCCCTGCTCCATCATGGGCCTTGGTCGGCTTGTCTCCAGCCCAGCCCATGCGACTTGATGTATGACTCGGCTTTGGCCTTCTTGGTCTTGGCGGGTCTACTTTCCGGGTCCATGGGCCTACCTATAAAGTATCCCCCCATCAGTAGCCCCCGAATTTATCTTGGGTGCAGCTTTGCGGCTTCCTCTGACTCCTTGGGTCGACTCCTTGGTTCGACTTCTTCAATCTGGGTCACCAACTCAGAAGCCGCCTGCTGCTAGCTCCAAGATGAATTCCTGCATAAAAACATAACACACATATAAAATGAATCCATCCTCATCCCTTGTTTGAGTCACCACTCTTGCCTTTGCATTAGCTGGCCGAGTTTGTTATGACTTTCGTGAACAAGTTCTGAGGAACTTGACTCCTTTCAATTTCCACCGTCACAGGACTCGCCTTTCTGAGACAAGCCGGCTCCTTCCACTTCTGTGACTTGTCTTTCCCTTTTCATTTCCTGTATGACTCTTTAATCACTGAACCGTTATCCACAACTTAACTGTGGACCGTTACTGTAACTTTCTAGGGTTTTTCCCCTCTTATAAATCGCGAAGGGTAGGGTCCAGTGCCTTCACTTGCCCCTTTCGCCTCCAAAAATTCTCTTTCTCCTCTGCTCTTTTCTTCCCGCGCGCAGCACACCCCGCACGCTCGCCATGGCTCCCAAGCGCGCCAAGACTGCTTCCAAGGGCAAGGCCTCCACGTCCAGCAGGACGATCGACATTGCCGCCGCCGCCGCCGCTAGAGCTCCATCATCGAAGCGGTCGATCTCCGCCGATTGGGGCGGATCTATGATTACAGCTGAACAATTGAAGATGCACCGGCTCACCGGCCTTATTCCTTCCAATGCAAAAGCTCGGGCCCCAGGGGATGAGGTGGTGCCTGCTCCCGCTAAGGATGAGGTTGTGATTTTCACGGAACATCTGTTCCGCGGATTTACGCCCCCTGGTAACCTCTTCTTCCGCCAGCTCCTTGACTTTTATAAGCTGCGGATTCATGACTTGGCTCCCAATTCTATCCTCACGTTGTCCAATTTCGTCACTTTGTGTGAGGACTACCTCCAAATCAAGTCAGATCTTGACCTCTGGCTTGAGCTCTTTTATTGCAACCCTCAGCCTGAAACATCCGGCGGCCCCCTTCTGCAATGCGGCGCCGTCGCTCTTCAACGGCGCCTCCATTCTGTTTTCCCTAAACCTATTTTCCCCAACCGTGTCAAGGACTACACAAGACTTTCTTCTACTGCAAGGACACTTCTCCTGCAAATGAACCTAAACTCCCTTTATTCTCTGAAGATCGCCTGGAGGCGACTCCCCTGATGAAAGCCAGATGCTCAGAGGCCGCCCGGCCAAAAGTCGAGTCTTTGATCTCTCGGATTCGGGCCCTTCTATCCCACAACCTGGAGAATATGGACCTAGTCCGCTGCTGGACAACTTGGAGGATTCAGCCGCTGAGTCATAGGACTCGGCTTATTTGCACGTATACTCGCTGCGCGGGCGACGACCTCCGGGTGACAGAGCAACTGTTAGATGGTCCTGAACTCGGTCGGCTCATCAAAAAGCTGACTGGGAAGCCGGTGAAGGACCAAGCGCACTTTGGGCTCCAGCCCTTCTGCTCCACCAACCCAGCTCCTGATGTAAGCTTTACACTTTACCACATTTCTGACTTGCTTTTATCTGTATCGCTTGTTAACTCATTTTATCTGACTCTCTTGCAGCTCACCGACTCCTTCTGGAAGCCGGCCTCTGGAGCTGGCACTAGGAATGAAGCTGAAGCCGAGGCTGAGGTTGAGGAAGAGACCCCTGTCACAGAGCAAACCACTGTGGCAGAGGATGCTGATGATGATGACGATGCAGACGAGGAGTCCTCTCAGGAGGCCCCGGCTGCAAATGATGGTGATGATGACAATGAGGATGAGGAGTCCTCTCCAGAGGCTCCTATTGTGGATGATACTGATGAAGACGAGTCTTCTCCGGAGGCTCCTGTCACTGAGCAAGCTCACACAACTTCTGAGATTGCTGCTGCTCAGCCATCCCTATCTGAAGAGTCCTCAGCCAAAAGTCACTCCTCTTCCTCCCCGGCTTCCCATAACAACGGGTCTCGAGAGGCTGTTCCCAAGGTACCCCTTTCTCAAGTCCTTGGATCAACTCGCTCACCTGCTAAGCCTGAAGAACGTGTGCAGAGTGTGGTTGCTGCTAGGAAGAGGAAATTACGCTCCGATGGGCCTGCAGATGCTCCTGAGCCTCTGCCAGTTTCGCACCAACGGAAGTCGGCTTCTCCTGCTAGCAAAGACGACTCTTACCACTCCGGCATGTCAATGCCCTCTTCAGACTCTCAGGCCTCCTTGGACCTGGAAACTAATGCTGGGTAAGACTCCTCTGTTTACTGTATTTGGATTCAAATGACTTCTGCTTTTTTCCTTTTCACTAGATTTATTGCTGACTTCTGTCTTTGTATATTTCAGGGCTCGGCCTTGTGTCAAGGTGACCAAGCTCCCAGGCATGACTGATGTCACCTCTGCTCGTGGACCTGTCCCTCCTTCGGCTTCTCAAACAACAAGCACGAGGACAGGTCCCTCAACTCCTGCATCTGCTGGTGCAACCACAGCTCCCACTGTTCTCGAGTCCCCTTCAAGGACTCGGGAGGCGACTCCACTAGTGGCCCAGCCCTCATCTGGGACTGGGACTCCTGTCGCCGCACATCAAACTCATCTGGCTCCTCCGAAGGCGACTCCCATTGTTCAACCAAACGACAAGCCGGCCAAGTCTTCTATTGACTACAGTCGACTTCGAGTGTCTGACAACATGTCTTTCTCTGAGGCTTATGCTCAGGCTGTCGACTTGAATGATCAATCCGCCAGGCTAAAAGATGATGAGCAAGCAGCCCTTAGGTCTATTCACATGATTCATAACGTAAGCTTTTGACTTCTATCCTTTATGCTTTCTGATAGCCTCCTATTGCAGTAGCCCCCAAGCACCTGTCTGTGGTGACTTGTGACTAGGATAGGTGCTTTGCTTTGAAATTGAACTCAACTGCTGTGTAGAAAAAATTTGCACACTGTAGCCCCCAAGCACTGAGTCCTTAGCTCTACTAGGACTCGGGGCTGCTGATTTGCTATCTGTCGGGTCCTTGGACGGAAAAACTTTTCCACGAGTAGCCCCCAAGCGCCGAGTTGTTAGCCTGCGACGGCTTGGAGCTACAAATCAATGCAATTTATTGGTACTTAACTTGTAGAAAAAAATTCTTGCTCTGCGAGTAGCCCCCAAGCGCCAAGTTGTTGACTTGTGACGACTTGGAGCTGATGACTTGTTGACTAGGGCCCATGCCTGCTGGTTGTAAAAGAAAATTTTGACTCCTGAGTAGCCCCCAAGCGCCAAGTTGTTAACTTGTGACAACTTGGAGCTCATGACTTCTCTGTGCTGACTTGTAAAGCCTGACTTATCAATTCTAACTTGCAAGCTATGACTTGTCAATTCTGACTTGTAAGCCATGACTTGTGATTGCAGAGCCTTATCTCCAAGATGAAGAGGAATATGAAGGAGCTAGAGGACCAGGCAGCTGCTAGTGCCAGGTCTGCTCAAGCTGAAAAAGAGCACTCTCTTCAATTGGAGAAGGAATTGAAAGCTTTATCTGCTCAACTGGAGCAGGTGAAGAGAGAATCTGCAGATGCTAAGAGGGTTGCCCAAAAGGCACACAATGACCTGAAAGCTGTCTTTGACACCTGCCGCAAAGGCATTGGGGCCATGTGCCAACACATATTTGGTAAGTTTCTGCCTTTGCTTGCTCCTTCTTTGCATTTTTCTGAACTACTTTTATACTGACGATGACTGACTTCATTTCTGCAGGGGCTGATTCCCCAAAACTCAAGCTGCCCACTAGCAAACAACTTCATGAGATGCTTGACCACTGTCATGGGCTGCAAGAGGGAGCCCGTGCTGTGGTGAAATATCTGAATGCTAAGGGCAAGTGCCCCAAAGAACCTGAGCGTCTGGTGGACGAGTTGTCTAGGGCACCAGGGTACATGCGGCTATGGAAGCAATCTTCTTTGAGGAGAGCATCCATCAGAATCCTTGCCCTAGCTCACAGTTATTATCCCACTGTCTTAGAGCCGGCACTGCTTACTATGGGAAAGCCAGAACAACATGAGGATGGCAGACCCTTTACCCAAGACGACTTCAAGGCTGAGGAAAAGCTGGTGCGGCCATACGCTTGTGAGATTGCCAACAAGATGGACCCTGAGGTATGGGTTCATCACTATGACTTGGAGAACAAAAGGGTTGCTCTAGAGACTCCTGAGATTGTAAAATTTGGCTGCCCCTCACAGGACTCAGCTGGTGTCCCCTCTTCATCTGCTGCACCAAGTTCCTCATCACCGGCGGCTCCTGCTCCTGGTGCCGAGCCTATACTGAAGACTCCTGCTGCGCCCACTCCTTCAAGAGCTATCTCTGGCGATGCCCAGAAACAAGAAGAGCTGGCTAAACACATGAAGAGTCCTAGAGGCACCGGTTTTCAAACTAAGAGAGTCGCCACCAAGCCTCCTGTGAAGCCGGCTCCTGCCTCTGCAGCTCAAACAAAGAACAAGTCTCCTGTGAAGAAGGACTCCCCGATTCCATCTGAGAAGTCGACTCCTCTGGAGGATCATCCCTTGGATGACTTTTGAATTTTTGTAGTAATGTGCTACTGGTGTTTAAACTTTGTAATGATGCACTGCTGGTGCAAAACCTTTTTAGGTATTTTGAACTACTTGTTCTGAAATTGTGCCAATCGGCTTGTAATGACTTGCTGGTTAAACTTGTGAGATTGATATGTGTTATCTATGCAAGTCATTTTGTGGTTCTTATAACCCATCTAATTATCCACTGATGAATAAGTAGGCCCTGCATGACTCCTCTTGCAGCTTGTGCTGACAGGCTCCTGACAACTCATATCCCTTAGGATTCATAAGAGCCGGAGACAAGTCATGCCTGTAGATTAATCATATTGTGCAGGATACATCTGACTTACCAGCGAGAAAATTAGGAAAAGTTTGGCTACTGTGCCGGGTTCAAGAGTCTAAGCTTGACTTTTTTCTCTGAAAAGCAAGCCCCCAAGAACCTGATGATCAAAGTTAAAAAATAAAGTGCACTCACTCAACTCATAAAAGTATTACAACTTAAGTATAATAAGGACATAGCTGAGCTATGTTCCATGGCCTTTTTGCCTCTGCATAGGGATCTAGCGTATGAGCTGTGTCAGTTCCTTTACTTTCACTTGCCGGCTCTCGTACATCCATTAGATAGTACGACCCATTGTGCAAATTCTTGCTTATGACGAACGGTCCTTGCCATGGTGGAGATAACTTGTGCATCCCTTCCCTGTTTTGAACAAGGCGAAGCACCAAGTCGCCTTCCTGGAAAGTCCGAGTCTTGATTCTGCGCGCGTGGTATCACCGCAAGTCCTGCTGATAAACTGCTGATCTCTCAAGGGCTAACTCCCTTGCTTCCTCAAGTGCGTCCACCGAGTCCTGGCGAGCGAGTTCATTCTCTGTCCTGACATAATTGGCGACTCGTGGCGAGTCATGCAGCAAGTCGCTAGGCAGGACGGCTTCTGCTCCATACACCATGAAGAAAGGTGTGAAGCCAGTGGATCTGTTAGGAGTCGTCCTTATACTCCAAAGTACTGCTGGCAGCTCCTCAACCCAACACCCGGCGGCTCTTAGCAGGGGGACTTGGAGCCGAGGTTTAATTCCCTTCAGCAACTCCTGATTTGCCCTCTTTGCTTGTCCATTGGACTGCGGGTGTGCTACTGAGGCTAGGTCGAGTCTGATGTTGTTCTCACCACAGAACTTGGCCATCTCTCCAACTGATAAGTTGGTACCATTATCTGTAATGATGCTGTGAGGATATCCGAAGCGTGTTGCTATCTTCTTGAAAAATCTCACTGCTGATGCTCCGTCGACTCTGCTGACGGGTTCGACTTCCACCCACTTGGTGAACTTGTCAACTGCTACTAGCAGATGGGTCTTCTGACAGGGCGACTTTGAAAAAGGACCAACCATGTCAAGCCCCCAAACTGCAAACGGCCAAGTGATAGGGATAGTTCTGAGTTCTTGGGCTGGCACGTGGTCTTGCCTTGCGTACCTTTGGCACCCGTCACAGACTCGCACTATCTTTTCTGCGTCCAGATGTGCTGTTAACCAAAAGAACCCGTGCCTGAAAGCTTTTGACACCAAGGATCTAGTGGACGCATGATGACCACAATCTCCTGCATGAATCTCTTGCAGTATTTGCCTGCCCTCTTCTGGAGACACACACCTCTGGTAGACTCCAGTGACACTCCTTCTGTACAACTCGCCATCAATGACTGTGTAGGACTTGCATCGTCTTATGAGCTGTCTCTGTTTGACTTCATCCTGTGGTAGTTCACCCCTAAGGAGATATGCAAGGTAGGGCTCTGTCCATGCTGGTATTGCTCGTACTGCCGCCACCAGTGCCAACTCTGGATCTGGGGAGGCTAACTCCTCCTCTGAGGGCAACCTGACTGATGGGTGGTGAAGTTCATCCACAAATACGTTTGGGGGTACTTTCTCTCGACGAGAGCCGAGTCGTGATAGCGCATCTGCGGCCTCGTTCTTGCGTCTGTCAATATGCTCCACTTGATAACCAGAAAAGAACCCGGCTATCTGTTCGACTGCTCTTCTATAAGCCGCCATGTTTGCATCCTTCGAGTCCCAGGTTCCAGATACTTGCTGAGCTACAAGATCCGAGTCTCCAAAGCACCTGATACGCTTGATGTTCATCTCCTTTGCCAAACGCAGGCCGTGCAACAAAGCCTCATACTCTGCCATGTTGTTTGTACAATCAAAATGCAACTGAAGGACATATGCCAACTTATCTCCTTTTGGTGAAGTTAGGACCACGCCGGCTCCTGAGCCCTCTAGCTGTCTGGACCCGTCGAAGTGCATTGTCCAATATTTGGTGCAAGGTGAACTCGGTGAGGATGTGCAATCAGTCCAATCGTTGACAAAGTCGACCAAAGCTTGAGATTTGATTGCTGCCCTGGGCTCGTACGTAATATGGTAAGGACCCAACTCGATTGCCCACTTGGCGACTCGACCTGTTGCATCTCTGTTGCGTATGATATCCGCTAGCGGTGCTGAACTCACCACCTTGATTGGATGCTCTTGGAAATAATGCTTAAGCTTCCTACTTGCGAGGAAAACTCCATAGACTAGCTTCTGCCATTGAGGGTACCTTTGCTTTGACTCTGTGAGGACTTCACTGATGTAGTAAACAGGCCTCTGCACTGGATACTCTTTTCCTTCCTCTGATCGTTCCACAACTACTACTGCACTGACCACCCTTTCATTGGCAGCCACATATAATAGCATGGGCTCCTTATCTGTAGGAGCTGCAAGTACTGGTGCTGATGATAGGGTTTTCTTCAAGTTCTCAAAGGCATCGTCGGCCTCTTTGTCCCATATGAATTTGTCTGATTTCTTCAGGAGTCGGTAGAGAGGTACCCGCCTTCTCCCCGAGTCTTGAGATGAATCTGCTAAGAGCTGCTACACAACCAGCGAGTTTCTGGACGTCCTTTAGACAAGTCGGCTTCTGCAAGTTGTGAATAGCATTGATTTTCTCTGGTTTTGCTTCAATGCCTCTCTCTGAAACAATGAAGCCAAGGAGTTTGCCTGCAGGGACTCCAAAAACACACTTTGTTGGGTTGAGTTTCATCTTGTACTTGCGCAGGTTATCAAAGGTTTCTGTCAGGTCTGCTATCAGAGAGTCGGCCTTTTGAGACTTGACAACTACATCATCCACATAAGCGTGAATATTCCTTCCAATCTGTTCTTTGAAACAATTCTGGATGCACCTCTGATATGTAGCTCCTGCGTTCTTTAGTCCAAAGGGCATTGTTGTGTAACAAAATGCTCCAAAGGGCGTGATGAAAGACGTCTTCAGCTCATCCTCTATGTTGAGTCTGATCTGGTGGTACCCTGAATAGGCATCCAAAAAACAAAGTAACTCTGACCCCGCTGTGGAGTCGATGATCTGGTCAATACGAGGCAATGCAAACGGGTCCTTAGGGCAATGCTTGTTAAGACCCGTGAAGTCGATGCACATCCGCAACTCTCCTGTTTTCTTTGGCACTAACACTGGATTGGCTACCCACTCTGGGTGAAAGACTTCCTTGATGAACTTGGCTGCGAGGAGCCGAGCCACCTCTTCTCCGATGGCCTTCCTCCTGTTATCATGAAACTTGCGCAAACCTTGCTTAACTGGTCTTGCATTAGGGTTAACATGTAAGCTGTGCTCGGCGAGTTCTCTGCGGACTCCTGGCATGTCCGATGGCTTCCATGCAAAGACGTCCCGGTGCTCACGGATGAACTCGACGAGCGCGCTTTCCTATTTATCAGAGAGGTGTGCCCCAATGCTGAACTGCTTGGAAGAATCACCAGGGGTAAAGTCGACTTGCTTTGTATCCTGAGCTGACTTGAATTTCATCTTCTCCTCTGTGTCCGGCTTCTTAAGGACCGAGTTGTCCTCCGGGTCCACGTTTGCCTTATAAAATTTCAGCTCCTCTTGAGCACAAGCTGTCTCGGCCATCGCTGCATCCCCTAGTTCACACTCCAATGCCATCTGTTTGCTGCCATTGACTGTAATGACTCCTTCTGGACCTGGCATCTTGAGTTTCAAGTAAACATAGCATGGTCTGGCCATAAACTTAAAGTATGCTGGTCGACCAAAGAGAGCATGGTATGGACTCTTGAGATCCACTACCTCAAAAGGCATAATCTCTGAGCGAAAATTCTCCACTGTGCCAAAAGCAACCTCAAGATAAATCTTACCGATTGGCTTGGCTGACTTCCCTGGTACGATTCCATGAAAAACTGTCTCAGTGGGTATTAGCTGCCTATCTTGCAGCTGCATCCTCTTGAATGTATCATAATATAAGATGTTGATACTACTTCCACCATCCATGAGCACTTTGTTCAATGTGTATCCCCCAACTTGAGGTGCCACCACCAAGGCTAGCTGCCCTGGGTCATCGACTCTTGGTGGATGATTTGCTCGACTCCATGTGATGGTTTGCTCTGACCACCTTAGCCACTGTGGGATTGCCGGCTCAACTGCATTGACAGCTCTAACCTTTAATTTCTTGGCACGCTTGGACGTGCTTGTTGTGAAGACATGGTAATTGCGACGACTCGGGTTCTGTGGCCGAGTTGTGACATAATACTACCCATTGTGATCGTGAAGCTGCTTCGGGTTCTGCTGGAACCCGCCCTGTTGGTTTCCTCCTCCCTGAGGTTGGTTAGGGTTATTGCCGGCTCCTCCACCGTGGTTGCCGGGTCCTCCATCACCGTTGTTTCCTCTATATCCATTGTTGTTGCCTCTATTTCCTGGTCCTGGGAGCCTGGCACGCTGCAGATCCACGCACTGTCCCAAGGTGTGACCACACTTGCCGTTTCTGGCGTGTTTAGGGCATGGACTCGCCAGAACCTCCTCTGTGGTCGGCCTACGTCCCTGATACCCTGAGAATTGTTGTCCTTGCGTCTGACCCCAGTGTTTGTGTTAGCCACTAGGTCAGAGTTGTCTCCATATGGTCGCTTGTTACTTCCCCGGTTCTGGTTCTGATTTTGATTCTGGTTCTGACCATTGCCACCATGTCCTTTAGGCCCTTCCTCCTGATCCTTTGTTTTGTCTGTGGCAGCGTGCTTATTAGCACCTGCCATGATTTCACCGATCGTAAGGGGAATACCTTGATTCAGGCTCTCCTTCATGCGACCCAGCTTCCAGCTCAAGGGATTGTAGCTGCAATTTCTCTCCATTGCCATTAGCACTGAAATCGTTGGGAGTCCTTGCGATGAGTTGATGATCTCCGATATCCGTTTCATCCAATGACTTACAGACTCGCCCTTTCTCTGAACACACCGCTCCAAGTCCTCTATGGTACTAAGCTTTTTGCATGTTCACTGGAAGTTCTGCACGAAAGCCGACTTCAACTGCTCCCAAGAATTGATTGATCTAGGAGGCAAGTTACGCATCCAGACCTTGGCTTCTCCCTCCATCATAAGGTACATAAATTTGGCACACAGATTACCTGTGGCATTGCGGATACTCATCGCCATCTCGTACGTGCCCAACCAGGAAGTCGGGTCCATGTTGGGCTCGTAATTGGGAACTTTGCGCAGCTTCTTGAAGTCGCTGGGGAAGGACTCGGACCTGATGGCATCTGACAAGCAATCTGGTCCTGTTAGTGAAGGAGAGGTAACAGGAAAAGTCACCTCTGTGTGCGCCCGGGTTGGCTGAGGCTGGTTATCTGGACCAGCTAGGGCTCTATCCCTCTCAGCCTCCCGTGCCCTGGCCGCCTCCCTCTCTCGTCGTTGTCTTGCTTCATCAACCACCAGTTGAGCTCGTGAGGCAGTTGGTATGTTGACCCTGTTCCTCTCTTGTTCACGGCTAGCGCTGCACATAACCAAACCGAAACCGAAAACCGAACCGAAAAAAACCAAACCGTAACCAAAATTACGGTTTTTACGGTTAGTGGTTAGGTTACGGTTAGTAAAATTGCTAACCATATGACATATGGTTAATTCGGTTTAAAACCGAAAAACCACATGGTTAACCGGAAAACCGAAATGCCGGCTCATCAAATAATTTCACGTCCAAATCCCAGCCAACTTTACCCAAAACTGTTATATAGAGCATACGGTGTACAAATTCCACTAAAGTCCACCCGGCCTGTTGGTTAAGACATGGAAGCATATGTTTTTGACCTGTGGTCACGAGTTCAACTCCCAGTGCTAGTATATTTTTTGCTCTTTTCCGAAATTTAATTGTTTTTTTCTTCTATCTCGTACAAAACATCTATAGCTCGGTTGTACAAACACTACCACAGAAATGGCTATAGGGAGGTTGGCATTCTGTGGCGCACCGTTAATTGGTGCGCCACAGAATTATTTCTGTGGCGCATGGATGCTGGTGCGCCACAGAAATTTTCGACTTTCTGTGGCGCATCTTTTGTCCATGCGCCACCACAGAAAGTCAGAATTCTGTGGCGCATGCCCACCCATGCGCCACAGAAAGTCAGGATTCTGTGGCGCATGCCCACCCATGCGCCACAAAATTTCTGTGGGTCCCACGTACAGCCACTAGGTCAGAGGTCTATCTGGGACATTCTGTGGCGCACCGTGGCTGGTGCGCCACAGAAAAGGGACATTTTGTGGCGCACCGTGGCTGGTGCGCCACAGAAAAGTGACATTCTGTGGCGCACCTGGTAGGTGCGCCACAGAAAGCTGACTTTCTGTGGCGCACCAAGTTTGGTGCGCCACAGATTTTTTTTTCAAATCCCACCCCCCCCCCCCCCCCCCCCCCCGTGGATCGCCTTTTTAGTTTTGCAGGAAGTGAAAGAAAATGATAAAAAATTCAATAAATAAAATCCTTTGCGATGTAGTTAGGTATGAGTGTCTAGTAGGTCTAGAAATTTTGAAATATGAATTTTGACCTTTTTTGCAACAAATGAAAAAAAATCTTATAACGGGCATAACTTTTGCATACGACGTCGAAAAAATGCGAATAATACCTTAAAAAAAACTAGAGAAAATTTCGGAACCGCCCTCACCTAGGTTAACCCGGTTGCACATTTCTCGGATTCTCAAAATTCCAAACAAAAAAAAAGTTATGGCCAACAGAAGAATTTTCCCAGCAAAATAAAAAAATCAAAAAAAGGAAAAAAAATTCTGTGGCGCATGTGCCAAGGATGCGCCACAGAATTATTGGGCGGGATTCGAAATTTTGAATCCCGCCCAAGAATTCTGTGGCGCATCCTTGGCATTGGTGCGCCACAGAATTATTGGGTGGGATTCGAAATTTTGAATCCCGCCCAATAATTCTGTGGCGCACCAATGCCAAGGATGCGCCACAGAATTTCAAACAGACGATTTTTTTCTACAAAATCAAAAAAAATTCAAAAATTCAAAAAAATAAAAAAAAGAAAAAAAATCCAAAATTCCAAAAAAAATTATAACAAAGAAGATTGTTGAAAATTTTGGACTTTTTTAATTTTTAAATTTTTCTAAATAAGTTTTTTGAATTTTTTGGATTTTTTGAATTTTTTAATGTTTTTTTAATAAGTTTTTTCAATTTTTTGGATTTTTTGAATTTTTTAAAGTTTTTTTAAATAAGTTTTTTGAATTTTTTGGATTTTTTGATTTTTTTTAAAGTTTTTTTAAAAAATTTAAGTTTTTTAATTTTTTTGGATCTTTTGAAACTTTTGAATCTCCTTTTGAAAGTTTAGAAGTTTTTGAAAAATCTGAAATTTAAAAACACACATTTATAACACATACACAACATATACACATACAAGACTTAAGAGGATTCATATGATATATATATCAATAAGAACTTGAGTAGCACAAGGGTAGGTGAAGTGGGTGGATCTTAGAAGTTAAGCGTGCTAGGGTTGGAGCAATTTGAGGATGGGTGACCTAGCGGGAAGGTATCAGTTCAAAATGTGCAAAAAATCTGAAAAAAATCAAATAATTAGGATATTTCATATTTTGATTTTTCTGAATTTTTTTGAAACTTTTTTTTTTTTGCAAAAAATCTGAAAAAAATCAAATAATTAGGATATTTCATATTTTGATTTTTCTGAATTTTTTTGAAACTTTTTTTTTTTGCATTTTTTGAATTTTTTCAGAATTCTGTGGCGCACCTTGCCTGGTGCGCCACAGAATTCTCACATTTCTGTGGCGCACCAAGCAAGGTGCGCCACAGAAAATATTTTTGTGGCGAGAATTCTGTGGCGCACCCAGCAAACCTGGGGGTGCGCCAAAGAATTCCAATTTGGTGCGCCACTGATAGCCATTTCTGTGGTAGTGAAAATATAAAACTGAAATATATGGCAAAAAAAATTATGTGTTATTCAAAATTCGCGTCAACTGTGGTTAGTTTGGTTATAACCGAAACCAAACGGAAACTAAATGGTTATTACCGAAACCGAACCGTATTTTCGTATTAAACCGTATTAACCAAAGTATCAAAACCGTATTTACCGTATAACCGTATAAACCGAACCGAATTAACCATATTAACCGAACGCGCAGCGTTATTCACGGCACCTTGCGCTTGTAGAGTTGGCCGGGTGAGACTCATCATGCCGACTCCTCGTGCCAGAGTTGAACGGTGTCGAGTGCAGCCTACTTGCATCTGGAAACGCTGGATAAAGAGCTTGCTGAGTCATTGCTGTCTTCAGCATCTCAATAGCACGGCGGGTCTCCTGTCCCGCTGCTCCTTCTGGTATCTCAATGTTCTCTAGCCTCATAGTTGCCGCATGAACGTTGTCCATTGGGTTAGAGTAATGCCCCTCTGGCGTACGAAACCTGCCAGGTGGAGGTCCCATACCACCTGTTGATCCTCCTCCGACTCCTCCTTCGGGTGGCGGTCCGTTAGTACCGTTGCCGCCGGGTCCCTCTGGTGGTGGTGGTGGTGGTGGTGTTGCTCCTCCTCCTGCGCCGCCTCCTGCAGCTGATGAGCTTCCTAGCCCGGCTCCTGCGCCTGGGCCATTGGGTGTGTTGAACAAAGCAGTAGGGTTGACAATGACTCCGCCACGCAGGCGACTCCTCGCCCTGCGATGCTGAATAGAGGTGAGTTCCTCCTGGCGACTCCTTACAACCTGGGCCTCTGTCTGGACCCGGGCCCGCTCTTCTGCCAATCTGCGATTTGCCTCTGTGATTTCTGCTAGCTGCCTCTCTAACGCAGCACGAGCACTGGCTAATTCCGCCGCCCGCTCTGCTGCATTGCTTGCATTGATTTCCTTTGTCAGTAGACTTGGATCAAACTGATTTCCGCCGTTTCCAGACATGTAGACTCCAACGACGCGAGCGCGTACTGGCAACTCCGCGTAATCATCCTCCTCAATTCCATACCCAAGCCGATCCTCGAACAAGGGCAAGATAGACTCTGAATCGGCGTCGTAATCTGGTTCCATACATGGCTCCGCCAGCGACTCCTCTTCATGGTTGACAGCAAGTTGTTCCTTTGGCTCGGCGATGATGCCGACTTCTGATGTACCGACCGACTCCTCGCCATCGGACTCGACAACAACTGTTGGCTCTGATACTGATTCCGCCGAGTTAGCGCGAAGACCCGACGCGCAAACCATGCCGACGAACACGTTGATCCCTCCAAAGACAAGCTGGTAACCCTTGTCGACTTCCTCCATCTCTGGAGTCCAGCCGGAGTCATCGATCTCGGTTTCTCCATGCTCATCAGTGTAGACTCGCCCGATGGCGAGTTTCTCCATGGCCCGGCGAGCGGCTCCCATGATCTCAACTCCTCGCATCTCCTGCCCCACGGTGGGCGCCAACTGTCGTGGGGTTGTCACGGCAAGTCCTTCCTCTGGGAAGGTGAGTTCTGGGGCCATTGATGATCGAAGTACGTAGGAGAGATTAATCTCGCCTAGGGACACAGATTTACCCAGGTTCGGCCCCTCTTGATTAGAGGTAAAGACCTACTTCCTGCTTCTCTTTATTGCTCTAGATCTGATCTCGATTACAGGGTTCCGGCTCCTATCTGGGGAGTCGGCGACTATGCATCTCGCGATTCCTTGATTGCTTATTGATCTAAGGTCCAGGACCCCGCTTATAAAGGTGGCCGGGTCTCTGGACTTACAACCTACACCGAGTCATACTAGAACATGGAGTCCTACTCTACGTCTTGGTCTTCCAAGTTAGAGCTCCGGGTTGTACTTGGACTCCTTCCTGACGGGTCCCTGCTCCATCATGGGCCTTGGTCGGCTTGTCTCCAGCCCAGCCCATGCGACTTGATGTATGACTCGGCTTTGGCCTTCTTGGTCTTGGCAGGTCTACTTTCCGGGTCCATGGGCCTACCTATAAAGTATCCCCCCATCAACGGGCAGGAGCCATTCTGAAGATTTGGAACAATGACATAGTTAGTAACCAACTCCGAACAGTTAGGATAGATCATTAGAGTCCTTCTTGATATAGAGATTTAAGATGGCACTAACACAAGAATAGATTAAGACAACCACGTGTGACACCACGTCAACGCGGCGGTAACAAACAGAAGTAAAGAACTCGAGACATACACTAGACGGTAGGAACCCAACCCCGAGAACCTAAACTTTGACACCACGTTAAAACAAATAGAGGTAAGGTAACTCAGAGTAGAGCGAGATGGGTAAGGAGTAAAAAGAATCCTAAGAGGGTTTTCACAACTCATTTTTAGGTTACAAATAATCTTCACGAATACTAGACTCGACATCGACCAATAGAACGGGTTTCGTACAGGCAGTCCTGCTCTGATACCAACTTGTAGCGCCCCGACCCCGAAATTATACAGAGAGGCTATGTAACCCACATGCTATGCTACTCAATCGAATGCCATGGAATTACCGCTCCCACGCAACACATCGATCGTGCCATAAACATTGGCATAGCTATCAATGTATAATAAGGAGATCAAGACTTGTGGAACAACTGGCACATCACAGACTCTACGACACAAAAGAGCATATAGCAACTCGCATAGAGAGAAAGATACAAATTACACAACAGGGGTCACAGACCCAATAGTACATCATGAGGAAGCGAGGTAGTTGTCTAATACAACAAGATCCAGAATATGGCCTAAGAGGCCTACAATAACATAAACCCAGCCAACTTGTTCCGAGACGTCCCAAGCTGCCACCTGGGAACCCCAGACTACTCGTCGATGTCCACGAAGAACCCACCTATGTGCTCAGTGTCGTCCTCCTCTGAAACAATTAATAATCAACAAGGAGAGACTGAGTACGACGTACTCGCAAGTTTAGTAGGGCGATATAGACCCAATGATGACAAGGCTCTAAAGCTGTATAGTAGTTAATTTGCATAAAGCAAATTTTCCTTTTCAAACACAAGACACATGGCGTCGACTACTCAGAAGGTTTTTCGAAAGGGGATACGATAGTAAACCTTTATCTTCGGTTCACATTGAACTAATAGTAGCCAGAAACACCACTCGTCTCCACCAAGGCACTCCCTCGAAACACCCTCGAGGAAATGAACCTTTTAACACACGTTGAGTTGCAACCTCTAGTTGCCAAGTTTTAATTTAAGATTCATATTTTCTATGAGCTAATCCGCCTTTCCCAAGATTTGTCCATAACCGTGGACACGGCTTTTCGAAAAGATTAAACCCTACAGGGGTGTACTAATTTACCCATTGGTACCGTCCGGCTCACCTGATTGGCTCTCTTCCGGGGAAAGCCGGCGAGTGGGCGCGGTTAGACCTTTACCTTGCATGAGGCTTACTCAAGGATCATCAGTGTGCGGAAGGACAGGTTCAGCGCCTCCAACGCCCTACCCCGCGGCCACATCCTAAACACCACCGTCCTCATCGTTTCTTTTCCACCCACAGCAAACTAGAGGACCCTTGACAAGCCCCTCACAGATTATTCGATCAGTAAGGATCCCATACTCCCACCAATGGAAGCACGCTCGGTTCTTGGTTCTAGCTAAAAGCACTCTCAGCCTAGGCGACAAGAATGAGGCAAAACACCATCTCCCGATGGCAACTCATCCAAACCTTTTAGCATTTTATTATTTAACAGAAGTAACCACCATGTCCGAAACTTTCCATCAACATCATAATTATGGAAATAAATCACCGGACAATATAGCATTGGACTAAGCATGGCTAAGCATAGCTAAGCATATGAACAACAGATATAAAGTATCTCAGGCCAACACATCAACCTATGGTTAATAGGAAGGAAGACATGTAATGGTTTAGGGGACAATGCATATCATAGGATACTCTAGATCTTGATCAGAAGTTGACATTGGAATCGAATGCAATATTATGGTGGAGAAAATACTTGTATAAACAATAGGATGCTATATGCCAAGAAGATTAGGTTATCTATTGCCTTGCTGACTGGGCGTGTAGTACGGATCGTCGGGGAAGGTAGGGGAACCCTCGACTCCAGAATCTATCGATACCCAAACAATAGCAGAAGAACAAATAAATAACACGAAGACAAGGTGCAATGCACAATCATGATGACATGTCAAGTTCATGCAACAATATCATCATTTAGATTAGCTATCAATATTAAATGGAGTGCCAAATAATTAGTGCAATTATTTGGAAGCAACCCCACATTTAACTTAGTGACCACATTGCTTATAACTATTACATTACTAAGAGGTGGCTCAAATATGCATGAATATGACATGAAATGATAGGTATTATTCTTCTGATCGTTTTGGTACCTCGTTTGGAATTTTCCGAGTACCGATGAATAAATAGTGAATTAAAAGATTATTTGAATTTAATTCTTTTAATCATTTAAAGAATCACACCAAAGTAAAAGTTGTTATCATGATTTGATATTAGCATGATTAGATAGCATTTGTCATGCTGAGCACTTTGATATTTTATTCACCATTTTTGGTTAATTATGTATCAAGTTATGATTTTTCCCAAATTAGGTATTATCTATGCCATTTTAGTAATTCTTACTAAACAGCAAAAAAAAATTCTCAAAAGAGCATGGCAAGGTTACCAACAGGTAGGTATTGTTTTTCTGAACAATTTGATATATTGTTTGCTAAATTTGAAACAATATTTAATTAGTTATCAATTATTTTATTTTAATTATTTAAATAAAGAATTTACTGTTGGGCCGGCCTCCAGATCGGCCCAGGCCGGTTTCCGGGCCGGGCATGTGTTTGAGGCGGACGGCCTCCTAGCCGGCCCAGGCCGGCACCTAGGCCAGGCCAGGCCTGTGCCTGAGGCTGCCGGCCTCCCGACCGGCCCAGACCGGAGCCCAGGCCGGGCACCTGCCTGAGGCTATCGGCCTCCTGGCCGGGCGCGACAGGGGCGGCGCGCGCGGTGACCACGGCGGCCGGCGGCGAGCGTGCATGCATGCATAAGCTAGGTGCAGCGCAACTCACCCAAATAGCATGGACGGTGAGGACGGAGGGAGGTCGTAGGCGACGGCGGGGAGCTCGGAGGAGCTTCACCCTCCGCGGGGAAGAAGAGGTCGGCGAGGACGATTCGCGGCATCCCGAGGCGATTCCGTCGGCGTGGAGGAAGCTGATGGTGAGGCGGTCCCTGCGGTATTCTTCGATCTGGACTAGGAGGCTCCTAGCGGCGGCGACTCCGGCTCGGCTTCAAGTCCGTGGAGAGAACCAGAAAGGGAAAAGGAGCAGGGGAGCAGGTGGGCGGCGAGCGAGCGGTGGAGAGAGAGAGGGCAGCGTCAGGGTCCTCCTTGTCCTCCAGGAAGTAGGCAGCGAGAGGGTGCGGCGGGGACGCAGGCGTCGAGCTCGTAGAGCTCATGGCTCGGTCGCTACAGGGGAGAAGAAGACGGCATTTTGCGAAACACCCCCTGGCTGTAAAGATCTTTAATTGCAAAAAGGTCCAGCAGGTTTTTAGTAATTTAATTGAGGCATTAAACCATTTTCTAAAATTCTGCAAAAATTCAAAATGGCTTCCCATATCATTTAGAAGCTCCACAAAAATGGTGCTCCAAAATAAAATGTTCTGTACAACATTTGTTCACAGGGTTTAATTATGGTCAAATTTGATAATTTCCAAAATGCATTTACTTGGAGTACTTAAGCACCTTCAAAAATAATGAAAATATTCATGGGGCTCCCAATATATTAATGAAGCTCCCCATAATTTTATTTTGAATTTTTTGGAAAGTTTAACTTGGTTTCAAAAAAATAGAGTTTGTATTGAACCAATTTGAATTCTACATTTTTGTTCTTTGTTTGGCATGAATTGAATTTTGACAATTAGTTATAAAAAGGGAACTTGGAACTTCCTGAACAATTTGGAAGTTCAAATTAAGGTGCTTGCTAGGTTGAGCAATTGTATTTGGTTTGGAGGTTTTGGGGAAGGTTTGACTTCCCCCTTTTTAATTGTCTTTGTATGTGTATTGTTAGAAGTAACAAGTTTTAAATGCATGCCATGATGCAAACATGAGATGAAAAAGTGGAAAAATTATTCGTATTTTTCAGTACTAAACTGGGGCTGTTACAGGAGCCATTCTGCAGATTTGGAACAAAGACACAGTAAGTAACCATCTCCGAACATTTAGGATAGAGCATTTGAGTCCTTCCTGATATAGAGATTTAAGATGGCACTAGCACGAATGAAAGGAACAAACAACCACGTGTGACACCACGTCAACGTGGCGGTAGCAAACAGAAGTAAAGAACAAGAGACATACACTGGACGGTAAGAACCCAACCCCGAGATCCTAAACCTTGACACCACGTTAAAACAAATAGAGGTAAGGTAACTCAGAGTAGAGCGAGTTGGCTAAGGAGTAAAAAGAATCCAAAGAGGGTTTTCACAACTCATTTTTAGGTTATAATTAATTTTCACGACACTAGACTAGACATCGACCAATAGAACGGGTTTCGTACAGGCAGTCCTGCTCTGATACCAACTTGTAGCGCCCCGGCCCCGAAATTATACAGAGCGGCTATGTAACCCACAGGCTATGCTATACAATCGAAGGGCATGGAGTTACCGCTCCCACGCAACACATCGATCATGTCATAAACACTGGCATAGCTATCAATATATAATAAATAGATCAAGACTTGTGGAACAACTAGCACATCACAGACTCTACGACATAAAAGATCTTATAGCAACTCATATAACGAGGAAGATACAAATTACACACATAGGTCACAGACCAACAGTACATCATGCGGAAACGAGGTAGTTGTCTAGTACAACAAGATCCAAAATATGGCCTAACATGCCTACAGATAAACATCCCCAACCAGCTTGTTCTACGACATCCCAAGCTGCCACCTGGGAACCCAAAACTACTCGTCGATGTCAACAAAGAACCCACCTGTCTGCTCGGTGTCTGATAGCGCGAGAGGTGTTAATCAATCATGCTTCGTTGGGCACCCCAAGAGGAAGGTTTGAGGAGCACAGCAGCAAGTTTTCCCTCAGTTAGAAACCAAGGTTATCGAACCAGTAGGAGTGAGGAATGCTTCAGAAGGTTGTCCACAACTGCAATGGCGCCAGAAAAAGAGCTGTTGCAGGGGAGACAGTGGAACCTGCAGAACACAATCAAACTACTTTGCCCCAATGAAGCAGTGAGGTTGTCAATCTCACCGGCCTTGCTGAATACAAAGGATTAAATGTATGTGTGGAAGGAAGCTTGTTTGCAGTAAATGAAAGCAGTAGAGCAGTTGATTTAATTGCAGATGTAAAAGAATAGACCGGGGTCCACAGTTTACTAGTGGTGTCTTCTCCATAAATAAAATACTACACATGCTGGGTAACAAATTACAGCTGGGCAATTGACAGAATAGAGAATGCATGACAATGCATGAACATTGCATAATACAGAGGATGATGATGTCTATATGAGATGCTTTGGGAATTACGACAAAATACATAGATAGTTGTTCCAAGCATACACCTATGCCTAAATAGTCCACCTTTGAGATAACATACCGTAAAATCTCTCCAGTATTAAGTTGCAAGCAACAGACAATTGCATGAAAAACTGTGCATAAAGTTTACTCCCTAGTAGCAATGGCACTCCCCCGTCCTTATATGTTTCTGTCACTAAAGCCAAGGCACACAGGGACCGAACCCACTATCTAGCATAAATACTCCCTCTTGGAGATACAAGCAACTACTTGATCAAGGCAATTACAAGTACCGGAAAGCATGCAAGATCACAAATAACATAGACATGATAATATCAATAATCAACATCACAAGGTACTTCTCTATTCATCGGATCCCAGCAAACACAACATGTAGCATTACAATAAGATGATCTTGATCATGATAGGCAGCTCACAAGATCTAAACATGATAGCACAAGAGGAGAAGACTACCATCTAGCTACTGCATGGACCCGTAGTCCAAGGATGAACTACTCACACATCTGTCCGGAGGCGGGCATGGTGGTGTAGAGCCCTCCGGCGATGATTCCCCTCTCCGGCAGGGTGCCGGGGAGAGCTTCAGAACCCTCCCGAACTAGGGTTGACGACGGCGGCGGCGACGGATGTTTTTCTGGAATTTTGATCGGTTACTTAAGGTTTTCTCGTCGGGGGGATTATATAGGCGAAAGGGCGGCGTCGGTGGAGGCCCGCGGGGGCCACACCACCTGGTGGCGCGGCAGACAGGTGGGCCGCGCCACCCTAGGGTGTGGTCGCCCTCTGGTGCGTATTTGGCTCCCATTTGGACTCCGTGTGCGTGACGAAATTATAAGATCCTGGGTTTTTGTCCCGTCCGATTCCGAGAATATTTCCTTAAGTACTTTTCTGAAACGGAAAAACAGCAGAAAACAGGAACTGGCACTGGGGCATCTTGTTAATATGTTAGTTCCAAAAATGCATAAAAATGCTATAAGATGTAAACAAAACATGTAGCAAAAGGTATGAAAACAAGCATGGATCATAAGAAATTATAGATACGTCGGAGACGTATCAGTGTCGTCCTCCTCTGAAACAATTAATAATCAATAAAGAGAGACTGAGTACGACGTACTCGCAAGTTTAGTAGGGCGATATAGGCCCAATGATGACATGGCTCTAAAGCTGTAATTTAGTTGTTTTGCATAAAGCTAGTTTTCATTTTTAAATATCCAACTCAAGGCATCGACTACTCAGAGGGTTTTCTCAAAGGGGTAAGATAGTAAACATCTTTCTTCGGTTCACCTTGAACCCATAGTAGCCAGAAACATCACTCGTCTCCACCAAGGCACTCCCTCGAATCACCCTCGAGGAAATGAACCTTTTAACACACGTTGAGTTGCAACCTCTAGTTGCCAAATTTTAATTAAGTTCAAAAGTTTTCTATGATCTCGTAATCCATTCCCAAGGCGTCCATAACCGCGGACACGGCTTTTCGAAAAGATTAAACCCTGTAGGGGTATACTAATTTACCCATTGGTACCGTCCGGCTCGCCTGGTTAGCTCTCTTCCGGGGAAAGCTGGCAAGTGGGCGCAGTTAAACCTTTACCTCGCATGAGACTATCCAAGAGTCATCTGTGGCGACAGGACAAGTTTATCCAGCCTATTTCAGCCCCTGCCCCCATCGCCACACCCTAACACCACACACACCCTCTTCATCGCGCCTCATCTACCTGCAACTCACACGCAAATGGGAAACGCAAACTAGAGGACCCTTGGATACGCCCGCACAAGTTATTCAGTTAGTAAGGAGCCCATACCCCCACCAATGGCAGCACGCTCAAACCTTGGTTCTAGAGACAAGAACTCGCACCTAGGGGCAAGAATGAGACAAAACACCATCCCCGATGGCAACTCATCCAAGCCTTTTAAGCAATTTAATTAAGTACCACCAGTAACCATCATGTCCGAACATTCCAACAACATCATAATTATGGAATTAAATCACCGGACAATTTAGCATTCGGCTAAGCATAGCTAAGCATATATACAACAGGTATGTCTTTACTCAGGCCAACACATTAACCCTATGGTTCATAGGAGGGGAAACATGTAATGGTTTAGGGGACCATGCATTCATAGGATACTCTAGCATTGACCAAAAATTGACATAGAATCGAATGCAATATTGATGTAGGGGGTTGGCCCGATCTTCACGGATTGGAGAGGAAAGGTGGACGAACACGAAGAACACGAAGAACACGGAGGGGAAACGGGGGAGATTCGTGGGCAAAACACAAAGGATAACTAGCAAAACCTGCAGAGATCTCCACCCAACAACAACCCTCAAAAAGGAAGCCTTTGGATCGAAGAATCAAAGCCAATCTTACTCTTGTTGAAACCGATTGCTCTTACCGGCCGGTCCACCGATCCAATAGAATCACCGCAGTGAAAGATTGGTTTGCACTACTAGAGACACCTCAGTGAAAGAGTAGCAACAACAAGATCCATCCTCTAAGAGGAACCCTAGCACAGAGGGATGAGGAGAATGACTGACAAGTCTCAAATTCAGTCTAACCCTAGGAAAGTGAAAGGGAGGTGCTATTTATAGTCTAGTACAAAACATGGTAGAAAAGCGGGCATCTGGCCTGGGAGGCCGGCTGGCGCAGGCGGGCGACCGGCCTGGGGGCCGGCCTAGGCTGGCTGGGAGGCTGGCAGGCGCTAGCGGGTGACTGGCCCGGGGGCCGGCCGGGAGGCCGGCTGGGAGGCCGGAAGCGTTGGGGTGGAGCCCGGCCTGGAGGCCGGCCTGGGCCGGCTGGGAGGCCGGCGGCCTCGGGTTGGAGCCCGACCTTGGGGCCGGCCTAGGCCGGCTGGCCTGTCTCCGCCTCCTTCTTCCTTGACGCTTCCTCCTCCTCATCCACGCATATCCCTTAGTTGATTGGAGTCCATGGAGTTCCTTGCCACCCTTTAAAGTCCTTGGTGGCTTGTCGTACGTCGGAGTGCTTGACATGGTGTTGTCGTTGGGTTGGCCTACATCATCTCCCCCCCTTCGAAAAGCGTCGTCCTCGACACTAGCACGTCCTCATCATGTGAAGGAGATAGATGGCTTGACGTTGACGTAGTAATCACCATGTAGGTTTTCTTGACGCCAAATATATGGCCGCTCTTCATTGTTCGTTCGCCTTTCATTGAACCTAGAGAGCTCACAAAGAAGACGAAACAACACTCAAGGAGTAGCCAATTCTTGAAGTTCATGACATGGGCACTTAAGTAGAAGGAAGTCACCTTAACAAGACGCCAATATTCTTTTGATGCGCAATCTAGTGCCATGAAGTTGTGGGTGGCGATCCACTCATTTGTACCTACACACAACAAAGACCAAACAAAACATGTGTGTGCATGATATAGGAGCATATCATTGATGACATGTCCTAGGTTAATCATAGCACCGTTAGCCAAGCACACGTGCATTGGAGGCAAAGCAAAGGCGAGCTCAATGTGCAAGCAATTCCTCGAAACATCCTCACGATGTGAAAACACAAGATCTCCAAAAAGGATTGAGGATGCTAGGATGGCTATCTCAATTTGAGCCATATGATGCCCATTGTATTCCAAACATCAGAAAGATACCTTTGGTAACAGAGGATAGAGTGGTGAAAACATAAGGTGGGAAATGCTCTCAACAAAATCATGGGTGCCAACAAAACATAGGAAGGAGCAAGTTGTCAACAACTTTGTTGCAACACAGAAATCATGTAGATGAAAGATCATTGAAACATGCATTTCACGAGGGGAAGCAAAGCCATCCACAAAATTGCAAACAAACCAAAGGAAGGAGCAAGTTTTCAATTTGTTTGATGCAAAACGTGGGAAAGGTATGAGAGCAGGGTTCAATGCATAGCTGTCATTTATTATGCTTGCCAAAGCTCTTTTGGTCAACTCATGTTGAATGGAGGTTGACATTAGCAAACGGGTACCATTACACATGAAATTCCATAAAAAGAAAATATGTGCATGGTATATGTACACATCATTCATCATGATGTGTCTCTTCGTTTGTACATGACCAAACACACAAAATTCAAAATGAAAGTGTGAAGTATGCGGATGGTCATCATGTACAATGAAGGAAGAGTAATTCTCTACATGGTTGAAGTGACAAACTCCAAAAATTGAGGATGCTATGGGAGCAAACTCATTGGGAAGCATTTTATCATTATTGTGAGCAATACATGTGAAATGGAAATTGTTCGACATATTGCATGCAACAATTGGAGAAAAATGAAAACATGCATAGCAAGGCATGTTCATGGAACAATCATCACAAATAGGGGAATCCACATGATCAACATTGTTTTTAGGCAAGGTATCACAAGGGAAAGAGAAAGTAGCATATGTGATATCCATAGAAGCATCCACAACATGCAAGCGCTCACAAATCATCATGTCCACTAGTGGGATCATGGCATCATCAACACCTACATTCGTACCTTTGCATGTCCTCTCATGTGAAGAAGGTGTTGTGGTAGTCGAAGTGGTGTCCATGTGGTCGACTTGATCATCTCGATGTAAACATGGGGTGGCTTCATCTTCGTCCTCCATGTACATCTTCTCAAGTTGAGGCGTATCGTCCTCCATGGAACCTAGCACAACATAAGAAAATACACTAGAAGGAGAGGTTATGTCGTTAGAAATTGAAATGGTCTTGCTTGCCCTATCGACTACCTCTCTCAACTTATATGGTGTATCGCTCATGTCCTCCAAGTTGAAGCGCTCCATGTCGCATATGGTGAAGTCACACAACTCGCTTGCACTCAAGTAGGAAATGTGGCTATCACTCTCGTGGTGTTTCGCTCTCTCACCACTCAACTCACGTGAAGGTATCTCTTGTAGTTGAGGGTCAAATTGTGTTTGAGGGTGTGGGGTGGTGGGACGATGGCACTCTTCATGTTGTCGATGCCGATGATGTTGAGCAACCTCACTTGGTGCTTTGTTTCTTGCATCGGAGCGGTGCGAGGTCCTTGAGCTTGGCCTTGATGAGCGCCGATGACGTTGTTCGAGGAGCTTGCTCAAGGACTCTTCAAGTCGAGTGAAGTGCTCATTTCGTTCGCGTTGTGTGGCTTGCTGGCGCTCCTCGGAATGGTGCAAGGCATCGTCCAAGTACTTCTTGATTGCTTCCTCTTGTTTGCTCGTTCCGGCGTCTTGTTCTTCCCTAGCCATGATAAGAAGACACAAGTGATATGTGGAGTATGTGGTGGCTAATAACCGCTCTTACATTTGGTTGATAATATTGGACAAGTGGACTCACCTTCCGAGACAAAGGTATCATAAGAGTTAGAGTGGTTTGATTAGCAATCCAAAAGCGACTCACACACACACTTATGAGGAGCTTAGGTATGGCAAAGTGGCAAGAAATTGAAACGAAGCAAACGATAAAGCTATTGCAACAAGTGGAGGATAACCACAAAGATCAAGAGGTAAAAGAGACTAACCACACAATCCAAGAAATAAAAAAAACTCACACGTGGAGACAAACGTGGATGGTGCGACTATGGGGATGAGCAACTTGGACCTAACGAAGACTATGCTCGTGCCACACCACCGCTCGAAGGACAACTAGCTCAAGTGTATAGGAGGGAGCACCTGATTTGCACAAGTGTACACGTTTCTCTATTGGGTATTGGAGCTTTGAGGCGGTAAGGAGGACTAGGATCACGGCTCGGCTTTTCTCTTTTCTCTTTTTTTTGAATCTTTTCTATTTCTCTTTTGCTTTATACTTTTGCCCGAGCCGAGCCCGCTACACGTTATGATCAATTGGTGTCACACTAGTGCAATGCTCACACTTTGAAGAGCTAGCTCCTAGGTAAAAGTTTCGCGAAAAGGAAAGGGATGAGTCGGAAGCTATACCTTTGGTTGCGTCGAGGTAGCGGGAAATTGCTCCGTGAAATCTTCAATCCGACGAATTTTGGGTGAAATTGGCACAAGGAAACACCAAAGGAAGGTGGGGAAAGGTCTTAAGCACAAGATCCGTGGATCAAAACCACAAATCGCTCACCAAATCGAGAGAACGAACGAAATCCATATGGGCTTTTTTTTTGAATTTTCGAAATTGGTATGGGAAAGAAAATATTTGGTGGAAAAATGGCTAATAAAAGGTGGAAACACGATCCAAATCCGTGGAAACCCTTGCTCTTGATACCAAATGATGTAGGGGGGTTGGCCCGATCTTCACGGATTGGAGAGGAAAGGTGGACGAACACGAAGAACACGGAGGGGAAACGGGGGAGATTCGTGGGAAAAACACAAAGGATAACTAGCAAAACCTGCAGAGATCTCCACCCAACAACAACCCTAAAAAAGGAAGCCTTTGGATCGAAGAATCAAAGCCAATCTTACTCTTGTTGAAACCGATTGCTCTTACCGGCCGGTCCACCGATCCAATAGAATCACCGCAGTGAAAGATTGGTTTGCACTACTAGAGACACCTCAGTGAAAGAGTAGCAACAACAAGATCCATCCTCTAAGAGGAACCCTAGCACAGAGGGATGAGGAGCATGGCTCACAAGTCTCAAATTCAGTCTAACCCTAGGAAAGTGAAAGGGAGGTGCTATTTATAGTCTAGTACAAAACAGGGCAGAAAAGCGGGCATCCGGCCTGGGGGCCGGCCTAGGCCGGCTGGGAGGCCGGCCGGCGCAGGCGGGCGACCGGCCTGGGGGCCGGCCTAGGCCGGCTGGGAGGCCGGCAGGCGCTGGCGGGTGACCGGCCCGGGGGCCGGCCTAGGCCGGCTGGGAGGCCGGCAGCGTTGGGGTGGAGCCCGGCCTGGGGGCCGGCCTGGGCCGGCTGGGAGGCCGGCGGCCTCGGGTTGGAGCCCGGCCTTGGGGCCGGCCTAGGCCGGCTGGGAGGCCGGCTGGCCTGTCTCCGCCTCCTTCTTCCTTGACGCTTCCTCCTCCTCATCCACGCATATCCCTTAGTTGATTGGAGTCCATGGAGTTCCTTGCCACCCTTTGAAGTCCTTGGTGGCTTGTCGTACGTCGGAGTGCTTGACATGGTGTTGTCGTTGGGTTGGCCTACATCAAATATTATGTGGATAAAATATTTGTGTAAACAATAGGATGCTATATGCCAAGAAGGTTAGGTTATCTCTTGCCTTACTGACGGGGCGTGTAGTACGGATCGTCGGGGTAGGTAGGGGAACCCTCGACTCCTGAATCTATCGATACCCAAACAATCACAGAAGAACAAATAAATAACACGAAAACAAGGTGCAATGCACAATCATGATGACATGTCCAGTTTATGCAACTGATATCATCATATAGATTAGCTAACAATATTAAATGGAGTGCCAAATAATTAGTGCAGTTATTTGTAAACAACCACATATTTAACTTAATGACCACATTGCTTATGAATTAGTACATTATTAAAAAGTTGATTTAGATATGCATGAACATGACATGATTAGATAGGTAGTGTTCTTCTAATCATTTCGGTACCTTGTTTGTAATTCTTCCGAGTAGCGATGAATGATTGGTGAATTAAATGATTATTTGCATTTAATTCTTTTAATCAATTAAAGAATAACATCAAAGTAAAAGTTGTTGTCACGAGGTGACATTAGCATAGATGGATGGCATTTGAATTGCTGATCAATTTGATGTAGCATTTACAAGATTTGAATTAATAAATTTTAAATTAAGAGCTTCTCAAACTTAAATTAATGCTGGTCGGTACTTCCGGTGAAGATCCCGGTAGTACCGGTTTGCCGGAAATTCCGGTAGTACTTCCGCCTATAAGCACAAATGTCCAGTACCAAAATTTCTTGGTCGGTACTTCCGGTAACATGCCCGGTAGTACCGGTAAAGCGGTACTTCCGGTGCTACTTCGGGTTATAATGCTGGGTATCCAGTAGCGAAACTTATTAACCGGTACTACCTTGTCTACTTCCGGAGCTACTTCCGGTCAATGGATTTGAGCACGACCGCGGCGGGCGCGCGCGGTGATCGCGGCGATGTCGAGCAAGCACACGGGCATGAGGTGGTTCGGGGGCGAGCTACTGGCGCATCCTACGCGCAGCACTATGGTGTACAAGGGACGGGCGGCGCCGCTACTCCTGGGTCGCCGGAACAACGAGAAGGACGGCAACCGGCGGCGGTCTACGGAGAGCTACGGCAACGACGAAGCTACGGCGAGAGAGAGGGAGGGAGGAGAGGTCCCTGAGGACCAGCAACTCACCAGGAACAAGAATCCACAGACGACGTGTCGTGGGGAGGTCGGACGGCGTCGCTAGCATGCTCGAACGGTGGCGGCCGGAGGCGGCGAAGAAGCGGACGCCGACAGTGATTTTGGGAACCTCGGCTCGATTCCTTGCGCGCGGACGATGAGGCGGAGGGAATGACCGTCGTCGATCTGTGCTATGGGGCTCCACGCGACGGCGATGCGGCGTCGGTCGAGGGGAGCTAGGGGGTTGGTGGCGATGCGGAAAAACAGGGAGGAAAGGATAGGGAAGAGAGAGAGGGAGCAGGTGAGCGTCGGTCGGGGTCTCCTTAACCCTAGGTGGGCATAGCAGCTTGCGGAGGGAGCAGGTGCGCGGCATGGTGACAGTGCCCGCACTGTCGCCACAGGGAAGACGACGATCGGTACTACCGGCAAGACTACCGGTAGTACCGGCCAGGCCAGTTAAAACCAGCAACACTAGAATTTGATTTGGCACTTTAAACAAGTCCAGAAATTACAGGTAAATTCAGGGATGCTCAGAATAAGATAAGGAAGCTTCCCATAGTTTCTTTTTTTGAATTTTTGAACAACTTAACATGGTTTCACAAATAGGAGTTGTTTTGAACCACATTTGAAGTTTGGAAAAGTTGGAAACAATTCGGTGGCCATGCCATTTGGTTATTAGGCGTTGTGTGAACTTTGGGGAACTTATTTGACAAGAGGTTCACTTGCCATGTTGTGGTTTGAACCATTGATTGCATTTCATGGTTTGGAGGTTTGGGAAGGGTTGGCTTCCCCCTTTTATATGTTTCCAAGTGGGGTTTTCTCAACTTTAGCAATTTAAACATATGCCATGATGCAAACAGGAGATGCAAAAAGTGGAAAAATTATTCATATTTTCAGGTTCCAAACTGGGGCTGTTACAAGTGGATACTCCGCCGGCGGTCAGATCTGGTCGTCGCCGAGATGTCGTACTCCTCCTCTAGCTCCGTTCCTTCCTCGGCTGTACGCAACTTGACTATAAGTCCTCCATTTGTACACCTAGATCCAGTACTATGTGCTTAATCTTAGTACATCTTTAGGTTCGTGCTTAGGTGTTCATGCGGTAGATCTTTTATCTAGCAGCCCATGCCTAGCTCTTGATGCGGTACATCTTCTAGATCGACCATTAGCTCCTCATGCGGTAGATCTTTTATCTAGAAACCCATGCCTAGCTCTTGATGCGGTACATCTTCCAGATCGACCATTAGCTCGTCATGCTTAGATACTGATGCGGTAGTTCATCTGTGTAGGACCCTGATCTTTCCTCTACGTCTGTGCTGCCTTTGCCCGCGAAGCCGCTGCGATACATACCGGCCACAGATGCATTCGTCGCAGAGGTAGGGGCAAAAGCCAGCAGTGGGGTCGTGTTGGTGCCTGGAGTGTTCGTCTCGGTGCGAAGGAGAAGGTCTACGAACAGTCCAATGCAGTGGGCAACAGCTTTGTCCACCTTCGTCCTCAATAGGATGGCTGAGGTCGTGAAGGATGGGCTCGACATTGACAGGGGAATCAAGGACGCCAGTTTGGAGAAGATTTGCAAAGATGTTCTCCTATTCTGCAAAGCCAAGGTCAGCAATATGCAGTTGTACAATCATCTAAAGAAGTGGAAGACCAGGTGGAACCATCTCCGCATTTTGGCACAAGCCGAAGGAGTGCAATGGCGTGAGGAGTCAAGCACTTTCTACATGGACGATATGGCATTTCTCAAACATGTGACCGTAAGCTTCCTCAATTCAGTCCTTCATAATCTGTACTTCTGTGTCTCCAATTGTCTATTTCAAATGTCATCATGTGCAAGTGCCATCATGTGTCCCCAATTTAGTTTTACCCAAAGGACGAATGCTTCATCAACACGCCAATGCGAACTATGACCAGATGAAGATCATATTCGGCAAACAGCGTGTGCCAAATCCTCTGTCGGTCAACACGCTCCACCTTGCTCTTAGCTACCTCATGGATCATGAAGAGGCACGTGTTTCCTATCTTGCCGGGGATGAGGAAACCAGGAAGAAGTGGTACTTCACCTACTATCGCGCCTTCTACGAGCTGGCGGCGGGGCTTTGATGTTGTTGCTGCTTACGTGCTTGCTGTCATGCCCTCTAATATATCCCCTAGTATGTAGAACTTCGTAAAACTGATGGCAGACTTGTATATTTTGCGAGGTGGTATACTAAACCGCTCAGATGACGAACTTGTGGTGCATCACCAGCAGATCTTGTGCTGAATTTGTGTTTGCTAACTAGTTAGGGCATGTTAATTCAAGCCTATGGTTCGGCATGGTTAGAAAGGGTATGTAGAACATTGTTGGTAACTGTGGTATGTTCACCACTCGGGCAACAAGATAAGCACATCAAGTCATTTGCATGTAACCAAACACCATGAAATTACCACTGTGAACACTTTAACGCAACCAAACAACGAGACCTAGTAAATTTGCATCCTGTGAAACGAGCCTGGCCAGAATATTGTTGACAGCCAAACGAGCTGCACAACATTGCTGAGGCCTCGTTTTTTCAGGGCCAGGCCCGCCAGGGCCACGGATGCAAAGAGGCCAAAAAACGTCCGAGCAACCAAACACGCCCATGTGCTACTCACACCTCATCATCATCGTTATTACAATAGCCACCATGCGGAACACCTCACCCACGGAACGAGATCATTTACCCACTCTGAATTTTTCTAATTTTGGGTCGCAACAGGTGGGGCCCACCATATATGGCCGGTCTATCAGCGACCCAACGCTAGGGAAAGTCATGATGGGTAATGTCAAAGGATCCGGCTCCTCACACACAACCATAGTCAGGGTAGCGACGGCTCGGGTTTAGGGTTTCCAGCCAAGCCACGTTGTCGGGCGATGCAAGGAACTCGATTTTATGTGTAATCTCCTAATGTGAATCGACTCTTTAGCGGCTGATCGTGCACGTGGTAGAAAAACCGACGCCTTAACTATGCGGGCCTTACCTCCCGGATCTATATATCCATGTCCTCTTAACCTTATCTCTTCGGCCATTTTCCCACTCGTGTTTCCTCCATCCCCAACCGCATTGTGTGTGTGTGAGTGAGAGAGAGGGAGAGAGATAGAGAGATAACTAGGGAGGAGGGATGAGGTCGTGCCATCCAATGAGTTGGGGTCGACGGTTGACGACGATGGAACCGGCCACAACTAAGAGGCTGGACCAGGCCGGAACTGCGATGAAGACGAGGAAGGACCTTAGGGATCGGGGCGGTCGGGGAGTTGTGCCGGTGTCGGAGAAGAATCGAGACCATTGGGACTAAAGTGATGGCCGGCGGTGGTGGACTAGCAACGGTTGGATGTTCGAGTAGGCGGGACAACGAGGCAGCAGCCCTAGTCGCATGTAGCGGAGGCAGGCGAATCGACCGATAGAGTCCGCCGGGTGAGGGGGTGACGGAGTGTGGTGGCGGTGCTTCTCTCCTCCGCCTCCTCACCGGAAAGAGTCCCTTTTCTCCTACTTTCCCCTTTCTTTTCTCTCTCCTGCCCCTCGTTCCCCTCTCCCGTTGAGAGTCCTCTCAAGGTCTCCGGCTCGCTCTTCCCTCCTCTCCGGCGGCGCTGCCGCTTGTGGTCGAGGAGGATGCGACGTTGTACCTGTACATAGTAGTCTAGGATTAGTAGGTAGCTGTAGATCTAGGGTTTCGGCTTTGCCCACGGTGGCGAATGGCGGTATGCCTTCTCTCTTTCCTCGAAGGCCTGCAGCTCTGGCACATCGGCGCGGTGTCAAGCTCGGCGTGGTGCTGCTCTCCGTCGACCCTCAAGGCGGGGGCTGAATGGATTCGGCAGATCGACGGCAACCTTCTTTAATAAGCGCCCCTGCCTCTGTTTCTAGTTTCTGCAGGCTGCTTTTCTTCTCCTGGCCGGCCTCGGTGGCGAGGGGGAGGAGAAGGGTGACCGGTGGATGCTTGCTGCGAAGGCGAGCGTCGTGGCGTTGGATGGGTTCGGGTCTGCGTCCTTCGAAGCTTCAGGCGCGGTATTTTATCAGCGACGGCGAGGTGCGCCGCCGCTATTCAAGACCAAAGGGGTCGCTTCGCATCCCGGTGCTTCTTGCTCCGGGTCTTCTTCTTCCTCTACGAGAGAGGATCGACGGCCTCTGCAACACGGCATACTACGTCGGCTCGCCATCAAGTTGTTCGTTCCCGATGGCAAGCTTGATGGCCGTGGTAGCGAGGTCACACATCGACGACGGTGGTTAGGGACTCGATGGCTTTTCAGAAGGCTTTTCGAGGTCCTTTCTGTGTATTGCCAGGGCCAGTTTGTAATTTCATATCTTTCTGAGGTCCTCAATGTATTTGTAAGCCGCTGTTATCAATGAAGCTTCGGGGTCTTTGACCCCGTTTTATGTTAAAAAAAATAGCAAAACGACAACGAGAGGATGTCGGAAAACATCGACCATGCTCACAAGTGACCGCTAGTTAGCCTCCACGGGCAAAGTTGTAGTCCATATTAAAGTCAAAATTATTTTCCCGACATTCAAAAAAAAATCCAAAAAAAAAAAAACTTGAACCAGATAGGATGGCACCAGACGGGCGATATAGAGTAGCGCATTGCATAGAATTGATTGTTCACGGGGCGCGCATGAGACCAGATATGCATGAGCGATGTATGGCGTGCCCGCAAGTTCTTTGTGCTAGCAAGACGTAGTCGTAGCGTGCGAGCTAACCAGATAGAAAAGAATGAGTTGGTATCCAGAGTTGCAATGTTTTTCTGAGGGAGGCGACATTTGTTTTCATAAGAAAAGCAACATGCATGGTCGATCGTGCCGCTGTCCATATTACTTTTTTTTTTGTTTCCATGAGTAATAAGTTCGGAAGTTCCGTCTGTTAATAAGTTCGGAAGTTTGTTCCTGTTAGAGTATAGAATTAGAGTCCAATTAGAGTTGTATTTCTACTAGACTTGTTATTCAAGTTAGGCAAGGTCGGTTGTGACCTGTGCTATATAAACTCATGTATACCCACCGAACCAATCAATCAAGATACGATTCAATCAATCTTTCATGGTATCAGAGCAACGATCCTAGGGCATGGCTGTCCCAACTCCACCACCGCCGCCGCCGCGCGGCTACTTCGAGTGGCGTGCCGCCATGGCCGCCGCCACACCCGCCGCCCAAACAGCTTCCTCTACCTCTCTAACCCTAGCCCCTACAATCCCCACTACAATTTCTTTAGCCGATACAATCTCAGATGTTACATCTCTTATCCCAATTACCCTAGACCTAGCAGCCCACAATTACTACCACTGGTGCCATCTTTTCGACATACACCTTGGCCGCTGCAATCTGCGTGCTCACATTGCCGCCGACTCTGTCCCGCGCCTCAATGATCCTCGCTGGGTCAAAGATGACCTCTCCATCATCCAATGGATCTACTCGCGCGTGTCAACCGAAATATTCAACCTTGTCTTCCGCGAAGCTTCTACCGCAGCAGCTCTCTGGGCTGCCCTTCGTCGTCTCTTCCAGGACAATGCCGACGCTCGCATCAACACCCTCAACACCGAGATTCGCAACACCGTTCAGGGAGCATCTTCTCTCAGTAACTATTGTCAGCGCCTTCGGATGATGGCCGATGAGCTTCGCGAGTTGGGTGATCCCATAGGAGATCGCCAGCTCGTCAACATCCTCCTCCAAGGACTCGGTGATGAGTTCAAGACGCAAGCCGCCTTCATACCCCTCATGCGGCCCTATCCCTCCTTTGCCGAGGTGCGCTCCCTCCTTCAGTCAGCCGCTGACGCAACTGCGCGCAAGGAAGCACGGCCTCAAGTCTTCACTGCCTCCCCGCGGCCACTGCAATCTCCTGCCACGACAGCACAAACTGGCCAATTTTCTGCCCCGGCAGCCCCGACAGCACCACCACCTTCCGTGCAACCGCCCCCTGGATGGCGCCCAAGTCCAAACTACCGTGGGAAGAACCCCATGTACTTCCCCCCACGGTCTACCCCGGCGCCTCGACCTGCAGTCACGCCTCCAGCTCCTCCTACTAGTGCCTGGACATCAACATCAGCACCTACAGCCTGGCGCCCTCCTCATGATCCATGGACAGGTCTTGTCCAGGCGTGGTCCATGTCGTGGTCTGCACCCTCTCCCGTTGGCGCCCCTCCCGCATATTCAGGTGCATGGCAGCCAGGGATGCGCCCACACACCGGCAATCCTGGTTTTCTTGGTGTTCGTCCACCTGCTCAGGCCTATTATACTACCCCCGCCATGGCTCCTTTTGCTGCTGCCCCGCCGATTCAGTATGGTGCTCCAATGTCGACTCCACTCTATCATGCTGATTCAGGAGCTTACTACCCGCCGATGCAGCTCCCCACATATGCGGCAACACCACCTGCGCCTGCACCTGCATCACCAACAGCGCCGTCCTCTACCAACGCCCCGAGCTGGGATCAAGCTGCGTTTCTACAGGCCATGAATAATTTTGTTGCCCAAGGTAACACAGGTACTGCTTGGATCTTTGATTCTGGTGCATCTAGTCATATGTCTTCATCCAATAATATGCTGTCAAATTGCACTCCATCATATTTTTCTTCCATAACACTTGGTGATGGTTCCTCCACTCCTATTTCATGTGTTGGTCATTCTCACATTCCATCTACCACCAAACCACTTCTCCTTAGTGATGTCTTAGTTGCACCAGCACTCATTAAAAATTTAATTTCTGTTCGACGTTTCACCACTGATAATCATGTCTCTGTCGAATTTGATCCCTTTGGCCTTTCTGTGAAGGATTTTCAAACCAAGGTGGAGATCGCACGATTCGATAGCTCCGGCGACCTCTACTCCATCCATGATGCTCCCACTACTGCGCCTCCATCCACCATGCTTGCTACGGTCGACCTTTGGCATCGGCGTTTAGGACATCCCAATAGTGCCACGCTGTCCTCTCTACTTAGTGATTTCTCTATTCCATGTAATAAAGATCTTCATAATCCCTCTCTATGTGTTTCATGTCAACAAGGAAAACATGTTCGGTTGCCCTTTAGTTCCTCTAGCTCTCCTAGTACGTTTCCTTTTGAGCTTCTTCACTGTGATTTGTGGACCTCTCCAATATTAAGTTTTTCTGGTTTCAAATATTATCTCGTTATTTTAGATGATTACACACACTTTATATGGACCTTCCCTCTAAGAAACAAATCTGATGTACATACAATTTTTATAAACTTTCAACGATATGTTACCACTCATTTTCTTCTTCCTATCCGATTCATACAATGCGATAATGGTACAGAATTTAAAAATCTTGCAAATCGAAACCTTTTCCTTCAGCATGGCATTCTTTTTCGGTTTTCCTGTCCATATACTTCCCCACAAAATGGCAAAGCTGAACGATCTCTTCGCACAATAAATGACATTATTAGAACACTTCTTATCCAGGCGTCCATGCCACCCACCTTCTGGGCCGAAGCTCTGCACACTGCCACTTATCTCTTGAACATTCGCCCATCTAGTGTAAACCCTAAAACAACTCCCTTTTACTCTCTTTTTCTTTCTAACCCTAACTACTCTGAGCTACGAGTCTTCGGTTGTCTTTGCTTTCCTAATGTCTCCGCCACAACAAATCATAAACTGTCCCCACGATCACTTCCATGTATCTTCTTAGGATACTCCGATGAACACAAAGGCTATAGGTGTCTTGATCTTGTTTCTGGCCATATACATATATCTCGTCATGTAACCTTCGATGAAAAAGTTTTTCCATTCTCTACTACCTCTTCCATAGTCAGCAGTCCCAACTCTGCATCTCACTCAACCCCTTCTCGTAATAAAATTCCCCTTTTCACCCATCTCATACCCGATCTCACATCCGATCACACAAACCCACCCGATATTCCTGTCATGGCAGCGGATTTGCCCTTTTCCTCTGCCGCGGCAGCGCCCCCGTCGCCCCCATCTCCTGACGCGGCAGCTCACATGCCCGATTTCTCTGCCGCGGCAGACTCGCCCGTGTCCGCACCCTCCGCTGCGCCGGACACCTCACCCTCCCCGTCACCACCAGCCCTACCACCACGTGCCGTCCCTGTTCTTGCTCCTATCAACGACCACACCATGCGCACCCGTGCCAAATCAGGTTTTTCTCAACCAATTAACAAACTTAATTTGCATGTCACCACCAATCTCTCTCCTATTCCTAAAACATATAAATCTGCTCTTACAGATCCTAACTGGGCTGCTGCCATGCGTGATGAATACAATGCACTTCTCTCCAACAACACCTGGCATCTAGTTCCACGTCCTCCTAATGCAAATGTTGTCTCTGGTAAATGGGTGTTTCGCCAAAAATTCACTCTGACGGTAGTCTCTCTCGGTATAAAGCTCGTTGGGTTTGTCGTGGTTTCTCTCAACAACACGGTATAGATTATGATGAGACTTTCTCTCCTGTAGTCAAACCTAGCACTATCCGAACTATTCTTAGCATAGCGGTTTCATCCACATGGCCAATTCATCAATTAGACGTTAAAAATGCTTTTCTTCATGGCTCTCTTAGTGAAACAGTATATTGTCAACAACCATTAGGTTTCGAGGATTCTACTTCTCCCAATCATGTTTGTCTTCTGCAAAAATCTCTCTATGGTCTTAAACAAGCTCCCCGTGCATGGTTTCAACGCTTCTCTACCTTCCTTCAAACTATAGGGTTTTCTCCTTCTCGTTCAGATTATTCTCTTTTTATTTACCATTCTAACAGTCAAGTTGCCTACCTTCTCCTTTATGTCGATGATATTGTTCTTACAGCCTCTTCTTCTGACTTTCTTCAACATATTATCTCTCTCCTCCAGCAAGAATTTTCCATGACTGATTTAGGTTCTCTTCATCATTTTTTGGGCATTGCTGTCACACGTGATAATAATGGTCTCTTTCTTTCTCAACGTCAGTATTCTATTGAGATTTTAAACAAGGCCGGTATGTTAGATTGTCAACCTTCTCGCACTCCTGTAGATATCAATTCGAAACTCTCCTCTGATGGTGAACTTTATTCTGATCCTTCTCTTTATCGTAGTTTAACTGGTGCCCTTCAGTATCTTACTCTTACCCGACCTGAGTTATCCTATGTTGTGCAACAAGCCTGCCTTTTTATGCATGATCCCCGTGTCCCACATTATAATCATGTCAAACGTATTCTTCGTTATGTTAAAGGAACTATTGATCACGGTCTCCACATAAATTCATCATCACCTGCATCATTGACAGCTTATTCGGATGCTGACTGGGCTGGTTGTCCAGACACTCGTCGATCCACTTCAGGATACTGTGTTTATCTTGGTAACAATCTTATTTCTTGGTCTTCGAAGCGCCAGCTTACGGTCTCTCGTTCATCGGCTGAGGCAGAATACAGGGCTGTTGCACATGCAGTTGCCGAAACAGTTTGGTTGCGCCAATTACTTGAGGAACTTCATCGCCCTCTTCATCAAGCCACCATTGTTTACTGTGATAATATTTCAGCTGTTTACATGTCCAGTAATCCCGTACAGCATCGCCGTACCAAGCACATTGAGATAGACATCCATTTTGTTCGAGAGAAGGTGGCTTTGGGGCAAGTTCGAGTTCTTCATGTCCCAAGTACTGCTCAGTTTGCTGATATCTTCACCAAGGGTCTTGCTACTACACCTTTCAATAATATTCGGTTCAGTCTCAACGTTGTTGAACCCCACGTTGAACGTTGATACTGCGGGGGGATGTTAGAGTATAGAATTAGAGTCCAATTAGAGTTGTATTTCTACTAGACTTGTTATTCAAGTTAGGCAAGGTCGGTTGTGACCTGTGCTATATAAACTCATGTATACCCACCGAACCAATCAATCAAGATACGATTCAATCAATCTTTCAGTTCCTCAAATAAAGTTCAAAGTATATTTTTTGCGTACTATTTATTTCATTATATTTAACCCTATATTTAAATGCAAGATGGGAGTTTTCAAATATTTGCGATGCTACTAGAAAGGTTTTTAAAATATGATATAATAAAAGGAAATCGCAACTAGTTTCTGCAGTAAAAATATGTTTTTGTTCAAAAATCAACTCTTCAGAATCCTCTATTTTTGTGCTTCAACCCACGCAACGGGAGGGAATGGGAAAAAAGGGTTACTTTATTTTCATTATGCTCCAGCAAGAACACTAATTTGGCATTTGTGCTTTAATAAGCAATATATAGTATGTCCATAGACCATGGTTTCCATAAGTCAAACGGAATATAACATTTTCTGTTTTTTATTCGGAATAAACCAACCCAAAGTTGACTAAGACCGTCTCGAACGGCGTCTCCCATAAACCTCCATATCAGCCCAATGGGGTCCAGACACAAAATAGACCTCAACAACGGTCTAGACGGAGCAAAAACTGGCAAGCAACTCCTTATCCGCGCCTAACATTCGAAGCTGGCTCAGAGGGTGCCAGATGTTAGAGCTATTTTTTGTGTACAAAGTCTGACCCGTGTCCATAGTGTCATTCCGTACTAGTTCACCTAGCCTCAGATATGCGAATTGTGAGCGGCACCACATAAAGGCACATAGGAATAGGGGGTAGACCACAAACGAGCACAGTTTAGCGTTAACGATAATTGAACGGAATCGATTATGGTTAATTTTGTCGTGAACTTATCACCAATCCGAGACCGATTCCGTTGCACCTCTGCATGACCCATGTTCTTTGCACACAGGGAAGGCCCACCAACAAACCAATCTTGCCGAAAAGAGCGTGTCATCCTGGTCTATTCAAGATCAATCGATTCCTCACTCGTTGGAACACACCGCCTCCACGAATCGGTCCACGCACGGTCTCCCTCGGCACACCTGATCAACGGCACAAGCCCCACCATGTTGCTACTCAATTCCGCCATTGGTTTGCCCCGACGTTCCCCGCTGAAGCATGCATCCTTGTGAGGACATTTCTACACCTACAACTACAATAGGACGAAATTCTACTTACTTCCGTTTATAGGTAATTACTCAAGGTACGGCTATGTTTCTCCCATTAAGCATAAGATAGAAATTCTTCGATATAATCAATATATTTAAAGCTGAAGTAGAGAATAAATTGAATAAGAAGATTAACGTACCTAGAATTGATCATGGTGGTGAATAAATAAGCAATTTTAGATGATTTTGCAAGGAAGATGGATTTTTTTATTATTATACCTTACCTTAAACTTCTCACCAAAAGACGTGTTTGAAAGGAGAAATAGAACTTCAATGTACATGGTTAGGTCTATGATGGCGTAATCAGATCTGTTGGGCCGAGCCAGGTGCAACTATTGCATACAAAAACTTTTTCTAACGTGGTTTACCGCAATTCTGCTAAGGGAGGAGGCCTACCACTAGACGCGCATATGCGGAAAGCTCGAGGCAGCGCGTCAGGACTTCTCTGCCAGTGTACACATGTATAAGGAGGAGCTCCGGACGACGGGTTGCTAAATCCAACTCGGTAAGAACAAGGACAACGACGTTGGTGACGGAGGTGAGGACCATTTCTCTTCCGTGGCATCCACTAATGTGGACTTGGTTCCACTCGCTTATCCTTATCCTTCACCGTCTCCACCACCTCCTATATATTTTTTAAAAATACGAGCTGGAATCGTCACTCGATCCGGTGAAATCATGCTCCCGCGCAAAGTTAGTGTTTGCGTATTTTTTGATGTTGGATGAGTGTTTTTCAAATGCTACAAAATTATTTGTGTTTTGCCGTGAACATACGTGAGATACTACAATGATTATGTGCATCTGCTACAAATGTCGCTTCAATGCTACAAATATTTTTGTGGGCAGCTACGAACATTGTCCTCTCATACTTTTTTCACGGATTCTACTGCGACGGTGGGGATTTACTGCGACCAACGGGGCTTTTTATACTTTGTTTTTGTACATTGAAAGCTGCGATTTTTTAATGTTTTTAACTCACCGCAGGAAAAAAAATGTAGCAACAATGCTACAATGCGTATTTTATTTTTGCTATGCGGGTGTGGGATGTGCCGTAATGATCGTACCGAGTATGGACCATATTTTGCATTTCAAAATATCGTACGGCTTTGAAGGCGGGAGATCATGGGGATTGATCCCGGAAGTACACTCAACAGTGTTCTAATGTGTATCCGAGTAGGAACATCTATTGTTTTGCACATTTTCCTGAAAGTCTGAGAATACTTCAAAGATCTCCACCGACATACCCCCGAAGCCCCTGTCAAAACCCTAATGGGGTCCCGGATAGCGGTGTTACAAACGATAGCAAAACAACGATGAAATTAAGCAAGATCAAACCAACGGGGGACACTAGATTTTAACGTGGAAAACCCTTCCAACAAGGAAGAGAAAAACCACGGGCGCCAGCCAGCAATACTTCACTATTTCGGGGTGAGGTTACAAACGCGCCGGGATTTACAATGTGTGGCTTATCTCCGGCGGCGGCTTACAAGACGTATTTATAGTGGTCCTGACCTAAACTAGGTCGGCAACAATAGGTGTCCTGGTCGGTTACAACTCGTCGCTTCGCTCCGTCGTTAGCCTTCTCACTTATAGAAACGGATTTGGATCACCATAAAATAACAAGCGACAGTGTTAGGCTCCCTCGAAAACTGTCTGCCACTCCTGAGCAAACCCCATAGTCGGGGGCATCATCCATTCACACAATTTTGTGGCCATGTTCCATGTTTTTTACCTGCTACCAAAAATAAATTTCATAGAGAATCTGATAACCCGGTACTTGTCCAGACTGTTTAGGGACGTCCATGTCGAAAAAGCCTTTTGGAGCTTGGGCTACATGTAGCCCTTTATTTTGAACTTTTCGAAATCAGTATTTTAAAGTTTCAAAAAAATCTATAAAAAAATATAGATGTAGCCGATACTGTATCTTACAATTCTGCAAAATTTCAATACGAAATTCTTTGTATTATGGGATCTATAAAAAAGAAAAATTCTGACAAAATGTGATAAACTTTGGAGCACACTATTCACACACCCAGATCTACCAATTTGTCTTTTTTGTGTAGCGTATAATACAACATATTTTGGACTGATATTTTGCACATTTGTAGGATACATCATTAGCTATACATATATTTCTTTTTCAGAATTTTTTCAAACTTTCAAATTTGTTTTTCGAATGTTTGAAATAAAGGGCTATATGGAGCTCGGGTGCCAGAACGCTGCACTCCATCCATGTAGACTATTTGGTGGACGCCGCTGGAGGCAACCCCCATACTGTGCCAGGCATGTATTCAAAACCATCAAAGCAGACACATTTTAGGGGTTGACGGGCAAAATTCGGAAGCTATCGGTGGAGATGGTGGTGGAGGTGCTCAGGCATCAGCTCCCAAGACCCAACAAATACACTGAAACTTTCCTTATCGTTGTCATCTCCTCTGAACTTCAAACCACAAGAAATGCAGGCATATCTAACCATCGAAAACATAGTGGATAATATCTCGCTCGGTACCATACGACCCACACCCTTCCCTCCAACCACCTCAAGAAAACAATCTCCTGGACACCAACAGATCCTCACCCTCTTCTGAACATACTCCATTCCGCTCCACTGACTGAGCTTAGCCGGCGGCAATGGCCACCCTTGCCAAGCACCTCATCCTCTGCTCCAGCACCACCACATCCTCCTCGGCTTCTCCCTCCCCCTCGAACCGTCGCCGCCCGCCGTCATCGCCCGAAGGCGCCGACAAGCGCGCCAACGTGCCGCAGTCCGCCACGCGCCGGCTCGCGGTCGCCGCGTCCACGGCAATGGTCGCCACGGCCGCACTTTCCGCGCGGCGCCCGGCGACGCCGCCCCCGGCCATGGCGGCGGAGGCGGCCGCGGTGCCGGTGCCGGCGCCCCCAGGGACCGTGCCGAGGTGGGGCACGAGGTCCTACTTTAGGGAGAGGTTCTTCGAGCCCGGGCTGACCGCGGAGGAGGCAGCCGCGCGCATTCGGCAGACGGCGGAGGGGATGCAGACTCTGCGGCCGATGCTGGAGACCATGTCGTGGAAGTACGTGCTGTTCTACGTGCGGCTCAAGTCCAAGTACCTCGACCTCGACCTCACCACCGCCATGGCCGGCGTCCCCGAGCTGCGCCGTCCTGACTACGTCCGCGTCGCCAACGAGCTCGTCGACAACATGACGGAGGTACAGCATTTTCTGCTTGCGATTGTACTTGTGTATATTCGTTACTACTTTTCTCGAAAGATAATTCTATTCCGATGAACTTTGTCGTGCAGTTCGACCATTTTGTGCGGACTCCCAAGGTGTACGAGTCGTACCTGTACTACGAGAAGACACTGAAGTCACTGGCCGACGTGGCAGAGTTCCTCGCATGATCCCATGATCATATACAGTACTGTGTTTGTAGGTCTAGGAATGGATTGCTGTCGATCCCTTCTGTGAAGCTTCAAAGGTTCACTCATGCATAGAAACGAAACGTGATACGCTGGCACCTGGCAGTACATATGAATTGCCAAGTTGCTTCACCAAATCTGTATACTAGATGCAACTTTTTGCGCAATTAATACATGATATCTCGAGTCTCTTACACTCGCATGAATGACAAAGTTAAGTTGTGACATGGAATCGAAAATAGCTCTAGACAAGCATAAAAATGCATAATCCTGATTACTGATCATGTTTGCTCGTGCCGTCGTGCGCCCTCGATCGAACGGGGATCGATCGAGCTACTAATAGCTCCTACCTGTTCTTACCAGAAAGCAACACACCATCGATCAGCGCATCAAGATTAGCCAACGACCTCGCCTTGGAACGAACAGCCACCTCCCTCCACTCCTCGGCCCTCTGCTTCATCTCCCTCCCCTTCTCCCCATCCACCGCTTCCTTGATCTTCCCCTCCACCGCCTCCCGCCGCACGTTGTCGCCGATCTCCATCGCGACGCCCCACTCGACGCACTTGTACCGGCAGTTGGTCTGCTGCTCGGCGAAGAACGGCCAGCACAGCATCGGCACGCCGCCGCAGAGGGCCTCCACCGTCGAGTTCCACCCGCTGTGCGTCAGAAACACGCACACGGCGTCGTGCCGCAGCACCGCCTCTTGGTCGCACCAGCTCGCCAGGCGGCCCCTGTCCTTGGTGGCCTCCAAGAACTCGGGGGGCAGCGCGGCCGCCGCCTCGCTCTTCACGATGTCCGGCCGAACGATCCAGAGGAAGTCGTGGCCGCTGTTGGCCAGCCCCCACGCGAACTCCACCAGCTCGTGGTTGCTCATGACGGTGACGCTCCCGAAGCTCACGTACACCACGGACCGGGGCTTCTTGCCGTCGAGCCACCGGAGACAGGCGTGGTCTTCTTTCCAGAGGCCGGAGCTTACCGTGTCGAGGGGGCGCCCGACGATCTGTTCGGTGAGGGAGTTGAGCGGGCCGATCGTATAGATCGCCGGTATGATGGCACGCATCGCGTCGAGCGCCGGCTGCTCGAGCTCGTCCATGGTGTTGATGATGACGGTGTCCGCCTCCTCGGCGCGCTCCACCTGGTGTAGCTGGAAGGTCAGCAGGGTGTCGTCGCGGTCCGTGGTGCGGAGAAAAGTGGGGAAGTCTTTCAGCCGCATGTGCTTGCTCATCCCGGGCGCCCAGTCCACCGGCATGTCCATGAACCCGTTCGTCAGTTGCTCTTCATCTGTTCGCCGCGCGAGAATCGATCGTTGAGACACTCGATCACTACCGAATTGCAAGTAAAAAACGTTCGAATTTGAAGGATACCTTTGAGGGGGATGATGCCCTGGTCGATGAGAGGGCGGAAGTTGCGGTAGCCCATGTAGCCGCAGGCGCTGGCCGTCCAGAACAGCGCGCACGGCACGCCGAGCTCCCTGGCGGCGTCCACGCTGAAACTCATGAGGCTGTCCGCCACGACGCACGTGATGGGCGGGACGCCGGCCGCGCGGCCGAGGTCGGCGAGCAGGTTCCTGAAGTGTGGCAAGCAGGCGGTCATGGTGGAGCGGGAGAGGGACGCCGGGTCCTGCGTGGCGTCGGCGTCGGACGAGGGCAGACCGTCCGGGATGGTGGCGTAGCGGAAGCCAGGGAGGCCCGCGGCGGCGCTCTCGCCGCGGGAGCGGATGAGGCGGCGGTGGTTGTACTCGGTGCTGACGAAGGTGATGTGGAAGCCCTTGCAGTAGAGGACCTTGGCAAGCTTCATCATCGGCGTGATGTGCCCTTGTGCCGGGAACGGCAGGCACACCGCGTGCGGCTTCTCGCCGTCGCCGGGCGGGCCGGCGGAGTCCATCTCTGAAGCAGCTCAGCGTGCGTTCGAGGGCAGAGGGGATCGAGCTTTTCGTGGATGTGTCCGAATCTGATTTTCTTTATTACTCGGCTGCTTCCTACTCTTTTTTTTTTTTTTTTTTTTGAGAAAGCAACTTGTATTCATAATATACGAAGGATACATAGCAAATACAAAAGCAGAACAACAAAGAAAACAGAGGACCAGGAATCCTCCCACTTCCCCTCGAGATGAAGATGCCGGAGAAACATCACCATCGCAGAACCTTGGAGCAAGCAGAGCCCCTTGCCTGAAAGCTTTGTGAGCCGCAAGAAGCACCATCTCCAGCGAGATGGATGAAGCCGGTGGAGCCATATCGGCCGGCGCCGTGCGCCGAGCTCCGTCTGCTCCGGATCGGGCCTCCCGCGAAGGAAGCCGACAGATCCCTCTCCAACGCGCCATCTGCACCCTCCTGGACCACCGCCATCTTCGCTCATCGCTTCGTCGAGCAAGCCATCGATGCCGGAAAAGTCAACGACGATGGTTGTCGAGGATGAGCTCGAAACGGAGCAGCAAAGCCTGCTTCCGGTCCAGCGCCGAAGACCCATCTCCGACGCAATAGCAGAACCAGCAGGTCCAGCACCGAACCCCACACCATCTCCTCCACTTCCACCACGGCTGCAAAGAAGACGGGGACAGCTGAGCACCAGAAACTCCAGATTCGGCCGCCACTTGAGCTTATTACTGGAGCAATCACCAGATCCGCCCCAGATCCACCTCGTCCTCCATGGACGCCAAGGCTGGAGCGCCTCCCAATGCCCTCCGGTGATGCTCAAAGGCACCAGAGGGATGCTCAAACACGGCAGGACGCCAAACGCCACTAGGGCAAGACTAAAAGCTAAACAAAACCTACTACTACTACTATATACAAGAGGGGCACGACCACCTACACCATCCTCTCGCCGGCCAGCAACGCTGCCGGAGGGAAGGAAGGAAAGGGGCGGCGACGGAGCGGAGGAGTCGACTCTCAACGTGGGCAGACCGAGAGAAAGGGGAAAAGTACCGTGACTGATTTCCCTGCAATAGCTTTTGGTGCTTCTCTCCGGCTGCTTCCTACTCGGCGTAGCATTTCCCGATTACTCGAATAAAACATTCAGCAGATGGAGACAGAGAACCAACGTGCATAGACACCTACACTTTTGACTTCCGAGTTTCCATGTCGCCTCCTAGCCTTTTTACTATTTGTAGGTGATGCGTACGCCTCCGTTTCATTTGTTAATCAGGGGACTAATCATGGTTGACCACTTCACCGCCAATCTAGTCTAGCTTCTCATTGGGCGTGCAACTCTCCATCTCGACTATCGGAAAGTGGCGACTGGGCACTACAAATTCCAGAGGGAAAAGTAAGTCAAGTGAGCAGTAGTCAATTTCGGCTCCGCTAAAATATGTGTCGCCCATGGAAAGAAAGCGTCCTTTCGGTCAATAGTCAATATGGAACACAGGCTAAAGGAAACCCTTTTTTAGAAAAACTTGATTTCGAAGTTTCAAAAAATCTGGAAAATTATCTGGATGTAGTCTACTATGTACACTATGAGTATTTCAAAAAATTAATGTGAAATATCTCGTATCTTGGGCTCACCAAAAAAGACAAAGCGAAATTTTTTAGAAGATTCAAATTTGCGCTTTTCATGTCCGAGATCTGCACATTTGTTATTTTTGCTGAGATTAAAATTTATGTTATCTTGCATTTAAAATTTACACACAGCAGAATAAAGCATTGACTACACCCTGATATTTTTTGAAATTGTTTGAAGCTTTAAATTTGTTTTTTTTTTATTTTGAAAAAAGAGTCATATTGCTGTACTCACCTTTCAATACCATAGATTGCCGGATCCGGTTGCTTCCTTAGAAATCTCCTCGGATCTCATTAGCATTTGGAGACTGAAAGATGATATCGTGGCCGAAGCTTTTTCCCAACAGAGGAAGTATTAATGAATAGTATACTATGGAGACACAAAAGTTGTCTCTAGCAGTAACAAAATAATTTCAAAAATAAACGAGCAAATCATGTCTTCAAACAAAAAATTCTTTAAACTTTTTCTTTTCCAAAGACTTGTGAATACCTAGATCGCCCCTGGGTGGATTCTGATGAGATTGTGCTTTATGCACCTTTTTAACTATTATGTATTTATTAATTATATTGGGTAAAAAATTAAAATTTAGCAAAGGTCATATCAAAATTTATAACAATCAAAATTTCTTGGTGGTAAGCATTCTTCTCAGCATAGATTTTCATCATCCCTTCTCGCTAAAGTCGAGTTGCCCTATCATGGTCGACGAATTTGGTGGCGCCGTGGCCTTCTGGACTCCCCGAGTCGTAGAATTCCATAAACACAAGACCTAATTGCAATGTCTTGCACATCGTAATCCTAGATTTTGTTTAACAAAAGTATTTTTTCCAAGATTTTTAGTGGATGGAAAATTTTCCTACTAAATGCAAGGCAAAGTAATCATAGGAAACATCATACATATTTTATCCTACAAATCAAACAACACTAACCAAAAAATCTACAAGGGTTCCAATCCTCTAAAATTACTATCAAAATCCGTTGACTCAATAAAGATTTGGGGCTTATTGAATCCATTGTGGGGTTCAGCAATTCGGAAGGTGTAGTGGAGTTAGAGCTGCAGGGTCACAGGCAGCGATGGTGCGACGATGATGGTGGTGTGGTTGACGCTAGTGTGTCCTATGTTAGTGTTTGTTGAGTTTAAGTCGTATTTGTTAGGTTGGCTTGGTGGATCGGTAGGCTTGGTTCTTTAGCCTAATGGTTGGCAAAAAACTAAAAACTCATGAGACATATACTAGCCAAGATAAAAATAAGAACACTTTGATATAATTGAATATTTTATTAGTACATACAAAACCTAAAGAAAAAATAAATAAAAATATAAAGAATGAGAAAAATAAAAGTAAAAGGAAAGAAGAATAAGCAGAGAAATGGAGAAGGAAACGGGAAAGCCTAGCTAGTCACTGAGCGTGGGCCCAGGGTGAAGCAGGATCGTGCACCGTGCTGCATCTCATGCTGTGAAAGGCCGGCCCGCTGTGTTGCTAACTTGCTATGGCCTATGGGCCATGCCCTGTAAGCTCCGTTACTGCTACCCAACCCAGGGCAGCAGCCAGCAGAGTTCTGCAGTGGATAACTGAGCAGCCTCCCCAAAACCCCAACTCCGGCACCGTAATGCTCGCCCACACGCACCTCCTGCCGCCGCTGCCTCCACCTCCAACTCCCGCCCCAACCCAGCCCGTCCGCCGCGGCGGCGTCGCCGGCGGCGGCGGCGGCGTGGAGTTCCGCCGCAAGCTTCACTTCCTCTCGGCCGAGCTCCACCTTGACCCGTTTCCGCTCCTCGCCCTGCACCCAGATCTCCGCTCCGCGCCGCTCCCGCTCCTCCACGCCTCCCTCCGCCTCCTCCTCTCACACGGTCTCACCGCCGGCGACGCCTCCCGCGTCTTCTCGGCCTTCCCGTCGCTCCTCACCTCTCCCCCCGAAGACTCCCTCCGCTTCCTCTCCGCCGCCGCGCCGCTGCCCCCTCCCCTCCTCCGCGCCGCCGTGGTCCGCTCCCCTCGCCTCCTCGCCGCATCCATCCCGGACACCCTCAGCCCCGCGCTCCACTTCCTTCGCCACCGCGTCTCCCTGCGCCGGAGACCCCTCCCGCTCGCCGCCGCCCTGCTCCTCGCCTTCTCCGTCGACCGGACGCTCCTCCCCAAGCTCCTCTTCCTTGCCGACGCCACGGGACTCCCTGACCCTGCCGTCTGCACCATTCTTCGCCGCGCCCCCGCCATCCTCTCCTATGGCATTGAGACCAACCTCACGCCCAAGCTCAAGTTCCTCGCCGACGGCATGGGCAAGGATCCAGCCACCGAGCTCGCCGAGTTCCCACACTACTTCGCTTTCAGCTTGGAGGGGAGGATCAGGCCGAGGCACGAGACGTTGAGGGTCAGGGGCGTTGAGATGTCATTAAAGGACATGCTCACGAGTAGCGACGATGAGTTCAAGGAGCGGATTATGGATGCGACACTGTCGGCCAATAAGGAGAAGACGTGAACCTGCACCCAGAAGCAGGGTATGTGTGGTGGCTGCGCTGCATCTGATTATACAAAATGGCAGTGCACTTGCTTTGAATTCGATTAAGAGGACTGCATTCTGATGTGCTGGATGCCATCAAAGAAAACTCGAAGAGTTTCATGTGTTAATTCGGATTCAGTATTAAACTATAAGGGCAAGGCTGAGATAGATTCATGAGAAGACAAGAGTTTGTAGTTTGCCAAGAATGATCACTTTATATTGTCATTGCTGGGAGTCAATGAAGTTCACAATAGACATGAAGTTGGTACATTTCATCTCCTTGGAGGAAGGATGGGTCTGAGGCATGAGATGATTGAGAAGGAAGTTTTGGTTTGATGGTGGAGCTGTAGGACCTAAGTTTAGGTGAGCGGTAACCAACCCGAAGAGTTTAGTGATATAACATTTCTTATGTATTTGTATGTGAATTTAAGCAATGACTATATAATGGAATTGTTGTTTGGATCACTTTTGGCATTATATGATTGTTCAAAATATGAATGTGGTATCCTAGATTATGTTTGTCAAATAACCTGCCCTTTTGTAAGCCAGCCACATTTGGATGTCAGAAATGATAATCCATGCTTAGTTGTGGCTAAGGTTATTTAGTTGTTTGGCTTACTGTTTCCTCTTATGATTGTCTCTCTGATTTGTCCCTTCTCACAGGGGATAGGACTACCATGCTGGATATCTCAATTTTAGTTTGGTGGGATATGTGTCGTTGGACTGTTTGCGATAGTCTGATGCAACCTCGTTTTTTCTACAGGAAACCACCAAGGTATGGTAGTAGTTCACAAACCTTTAGTGGATCCGCACGAAGTTAAACTTAACAAATTATGGCAATGATCACCCCTACCCCCACCCACCCAATTTGATAGCACAAAAACGGTTGCTCTAGTATTTATTCTTCTGATTAAAGGAGCTCGCTGCCCCAATTTTGGTCATAGCATGGAACTGATAAAGTTATAATACAACATCCGAGTTACCAGAAAACATCACCCGTGACCCGTCATCCAAATATTACAACCTCCCAACTTAACTGCTTATAACCCTCAGCTTACTGAACCTTCCACAACCTTATAGTACTCAGTTATCCTGTTTACCATTGGTCCCCAGCTATGCCTTCGGTTGAAAGCTTGAGTAAACACTGACCACAGCAGCTAGACACCCTTGTGCTGCCTGTATCGAGTCTCGACTGCTTAATTCTAAAGATTTACTCAGGCCACCAGCCAATGTGACATATGCAACACTAAGCAGGATTAAGGATGGCAATGGGTAGGGTATGGGCAGGGTAGAACAATACCAAACTCATACCCATATAGTCTATGGGTACAAAATTCTACCCATACCCTTACCCGCGGTGATAAAAGTATACCCATACCCATAACCGACGGGTACCAGTACCCATTTGGTACCCGTTGGGTAGATCAAATGGTACACACATTGTTCAGAGTTTTACATTCGTTGGTAGTACATTTGATAAAAAAGTCAGTTATCTCAACTCACTAACAGTTAGATGAATACATGACAATTATCTAACTTTGGAAATCACAATCTCATGGTCATATCTAGTAAGTCAACCGAGTAGGGTGCATATGTCGGTATAAACGGGTAGGGTATGGGTATACCCACAGGTACAGGGTTGTACCCATGCCCTACCCATGACTTGGCGGGTAGGGTATGGGTACTACCCATGGGTATAAAAATGTGCCCATACCCTCCCCATACGGGTACGGTACCCGCGGGTACCCGTACCCATGGGTAAAATTGCCATCCTTAAGCAGGATAAACAGGGAAAATGATCTTAAAGAAAGGAACATTGCGAGCTTCTGTAATGCCCATAGCAGAGCAGAACTACCCGAAACAACTAAGTTTCCATTCTTACTAGAGAAAGCCATTCCCAGCAACAGAAGTGAGTCAGTCCCCATTACGAAAAGCACAGTTGGCTATGTTTCAAATAAATTTTGCTTCAATCTCTAGCTACAGAACATACAGTTTGTGCTACCTGACCATCATATCTTTACTAGATTATTATCCTTATTAGTACAAATACTATTCCTACAATCCAGCCATGAGAACTCCATAGTCCTTGAAGGAACTGTACTGTACCAAACCAATGCTTGGATCTCAGAGCAATATATAGAGAATAAACAGATTCTGAGCAATATACAAAGAATACACAGATATCACACCACTCTTATCTAAGATTCATCTACATTTACAATTATCCTCTGTCAGCACTACCTCTGCACAGATCCTGTAACTCCTGGCACATAACAGCAGTTTTCTCCAGAGAACTCTACCACTGATAACCAGCTGCAAATAAATTGTGTATGTGTAAGTTCATCCAGATTTACAGCAATACGGCACACTGTCTTACATGTTAAGTATCCTTTGCCAGTAATGGAACCATATATCATCACTAGGTTCTAGCTAATAAGTCCTGAAACATCCCATCCTCATTGAGCCATGAATGACTGGCCTTAATACAATGAAAAATATATATATGTGCAGTGCTCATGGCATCAAAATTCCCCGTGCATTAGTTAGTTGCAGCATGTTGCTTGATTTGTCCTTAGTAGTTTCTCCCACATGCATAGCATATTCCTTGGTTCCTGATAGTGAGCAACAATGTACCCCTCCTTGTAGCCATCAATGTAAATCCTTTCATCTGTTTCATATCTGATGGGTAAGCCACCCATCTTCATTTCCTTAACCCATATGCCCATTGCTACATCTTCTAGCTTGAACATCTGCAAGAGTGAAGGGTGTAGATAACATGTTGTTTACTTCTCCTAATCTGTCTGCTCGTAGCAGAGAAGGTTTGCCAGGTACAGATGTACAGTAGAAATCATTTGTTACGTGGTAGCAGTGCAGCACGCCGGACTAGTTCGGCACTTTCTGTGACTTTTTAGCACTTTTAGTTTAACAGCAAGCTGAAATCTGGGTAGCTTGACTGCATTTGTCAAGGCATACTTTTGAATTGATTTGAGTATAGCTTGGGTGCCTCTTTCAGCTAGTTCTTTGTTTAATAGGGGTAGAATAGTGTAATTTTTCTCAACCAATGTACCTCCAGGTTACTTGTTTGTGGCTAGGCAGGTCTTCTGTAAGCTAGTTTTCATTTAGCATGTATAGCACAGTACCATAGATTACACTTGCGTGTAAATAGAAATACCTTTAGACGGCTTGTTTTATACCAAGTGTTCCTTGCAATGTCTTCTGAAACCACATATCCTGGTCCATGAACCCATCATGGGTATTTCTCTTCAGGCCATTCCTGCAGAATACATCACAAATTTGAGCACCCAAGTTTCCTGATGTTGTGTGCACCATATAGGGTTAGCTAATATCCAAATAAATAAGGAATACTTATTAAATAAGAAATATTTTTATTTCAATAGTATTGGAGTGGTGGTCAGTTGCGAGTCCTGAGTATAATATAAGGAGCCTAGCGTGTAGTCTGGTGGCAATCAAGCAATAAAGAATAGTTCCTCTCTAACCTATGTTCTACTCCCTCCGTTCCACAATATAAGCCTTTTTAGCAAGCTAGTGTAGCTTGCTAAAAAGGCTTACATTATGGAACAGAGGTAGTACTTCCCAATCCCCTATGCCATGCTGACCGGCTATCGTCATGGCGGTTGTTACCTAGGTTATTCCGGCATGTTAGCGTGGCTGTAGGCTGCAAATTAACCTGCAGATATGCCCTTGGACAGATTATAGCTTATTTTACTGGCTTCAGACTAAAAGATGTGCAATAGTTCATGTTTTATCATTTTTAGTGATGCAAGCAGGGATTTGATGGTACCGAATCCATTTGCTGTCAGGATTTCTGTGAGGACTTGAGTCTGAATTGATACGACCATAAAGCAGACCGTTGCTTACATTCAGCTTTTCTACTGCAGAATGGATTTTGTGTACCCGGACGAAAGCATCACATCTGTTTTCATCAGATACTTGGCTGATAGAGGTCCGGTCTGTTCAGATAAATCACAGTTAAGCACGCAAAAGTAAAAGAAATGGAGAAGCATAAATCAATTTTGAACAACAATGTTTACCCCGTAGATGCATATTGCCAATGTCTTCCATGTAATTAAGTTGTAGTAATCAACAAAGGGCAAGACCTGAATGTCCACCATATGTGCGTGCCTCATTCCAGAGTTCCATATTTACCATCAAATTTGTATGCTTTAAACAAAACAACACCAACTTTAGTGTCAGGAGTCTGAACTGTCTTGAAGTTTACAGTTTGTAATGAAAAGCAGTAAGAACACTTTGAAAACCTTGTCAGATAAATAAATTACCGATGTTTTAGTCATTTACAAGGCCAACAAAAAAACGGACTGCTACTGTCCCGGTACGCACAGCATCATATTGCATCCATGTTCTTCGAATCACCATTCTACGCTTGAAGTTTTTCGCTGTTGAAAATATGCCAATCAGAAGGTCGAGATCTTTTGCCATCTGAAATATGTGATGACTTCAACATTTCAAGATCGAAGCTATTCTGCTAGCTCAAAATTGCCAGAAATTCTTACTTCAGTACCAAACCAAGGTTCCAAGCCCAAATAACAGAAACACTGATTGTAAGGTTTGGAGCTACATCACATATATTTCATGATCCATATGGCATAACATTACCGCTCTATATGCAAATGAAGTAATATGTTTTCCTGTCAACTGTCATATGGATTCCTTCAAGGCCTATACGGAGAGTTGCAATAGCAAGATATCCCTTCTTAAATGGAAAATATGTGCCTGATTTTCCGCCTTCCTTGGCACCAGTATAATGTGTTGAGTTCATTATGCTCTTTTCTTCTCTACCCACCATGGAATTACATCGCTCTAAATCATACACTGTGAAGGGATCGGATAGTTAGTGTGATGAGACCACAATGATAAGCAAAAAGTAAGCAAGTTCTATGTACCTTGAGTTGCATTGCTCGAGTTACCACAGGGACAATGATCCTCAAAACCCCAGTCATTACTTGCAGTGCGTTCTGCACGATGACTGGACCTTCAGTAAGTGTGTCGCCAGTTAGACGGACATTGTACCGCAGTACAATTGGTTTTTGGGGTTCCCCTGGGCGTGCTGTCCCGACAAGATCTATCCAGAAGTTGCCAGAGAGGCTACCAGGAGTGCCTATAACAGTTACTGAAGAACCCGCAACAAAGCCACAAGGTATGTTTATGGTAAAATCACTACCTTCCGGCTCCGACTTGGAAACGTTCATTGTGCGAATTGAGTATGGACAGAGCCTCGCTTTTCTTGTCCTTGGAGAACTTGCATTTTGAACTGATGTAGTTAGGTTTTCCCATGCAGTTCTTGCATCGTTGATTGCTTCAGTCGCATGAGGAAGGCCAGTGGAGATGTTGGCTAACTGCTTCATATGATTCCATGCGTCTAGCCAGTGTAATCCGTCAAGGGAGGAATTTTCAGAACCCAAGCTGCTTGAAGCGGCCGCTGGTACTGCTATTACGTGTGCATTCTCTGGGTTGGCTACTACTGGTGCATCCACTCGGTTGCTAAACCATGAAAGGGGATTGGCATGGAGGATTTAGTATCGGGATTCTCCTGATGCTGAGCTGTTCACTATCAAATATCGCACAATAAGAGGAGAGAAGGTGACCAGAACTGCAACACAGATTTGCTTTGTCGTCCACATTTCTGATCTCACTTTCTATGGAGCCCTGGTGTTAAATTGGCCAGATTGTGTGGTATGAACACGGGGTCACTAGATCGCCTGACATGTCCGTTTCTTCGTAGTATCGTTCTAGTTGTTATTTGGAATGGAAGCCGATTGATCCGTATAGGTAATTTGGATTGTCTCGATGTAAGCAAAGATCACCTCTATAGGCTAGGGTCCAAGAGTTCCAGTGACATCATGGTGAAATATAACATGTTATAATATGAGGGAGTATTTAACATGTCACAGAATTTTAATTCAATTCAATATATGCTTGGGAACAAAAAGACAGTATATTGTGAACAGCATTCTGAATTAAAAAATTATGGCATGACAGAATTTCACGTTAATGTAGCTATTATTTTTGTTTCCGCCTTGCACCTGCCTTTATAGAATGAATTGATGGATCTTTAGGTGCTCATCAAACTCATGTATAGATTTTGGACTACCTGCAGCGGATCTTACCAGGTGTGGCAGGAGTTTGACGCTTGGGGCGGCAGCCCTGGACTTTTGACGGTCGTTTGGACATCGTGGTCATGTGGACAACGCGATGGCCCGATATTCCTTTTGGGTTACTGTGTGTCGCGGTCGGTGGAGTTATGGGACGTTCTCTACTGTGACTACGGAGGTTCGAGGCCGGCGACGGTATGGGACGCCTCCTCCTATTCGAGTTTGGATTCGATTCGATTCAGCAAAAGCTACGCACGACGGTTTCAGTGCCAAGTTATGCCTGATTGGTGGTGGCGATGCATGGCATCTCGTACGGGGTGTCAAGTCATGCCTGGCAGGAGTAACGCCCGTTGTCGTTCGATTGAAAGTGGTGCGATAGCGGCTAGAGGCGTGGCGGTATGGGAAGTCATTAGCTTCCAGGTTCTCCCCCAACTGCATCCAGTAAGCATGGGCATCGAGTTTGAATACTTCGGTGAAAACATTTATGTCAATATTGGCGTGCGCTTGCGTCATGTCCTTGTTGAAGGTGTGGCTCAAAGGGTGTCTTTGGGGACGTCCAAGCTTGACCATAGGTTGGATTCAGCATCGTAGGCGCACTTGGTACAACGCACACACATCAGTGGTTGTGGCAGCAGTGGTGCAACGTGCATGGAGGAGGTGTAGGCCACGGGATGGGTAGGGAGAGGAAGCGGGTCGATTCGAGGAGGGAGGCAATGGCGGCCATATGGAGCGTGGCGGGAGCAACTCACGACGCGCAGGATGGTGGTGAGCATGGCCATAACGTCATCGTCATGAAGCTCGTCCTCACCATGGGCCTCGTACCCACGCTCAACGTCTCCGTCGTGCTCATCACCACCCCACACACAAGTTGTTTGTAGTAATGCAAAATAGAGAAAAGAATAAAATATCCGATTTGTTTGGGGGGCGGGTGGGGGGGGGGGGGGGGGTTGTTGGGAGCATTGCTCTGATTTTGAGTGAACAACTGTTGGGTGACTTCCCAAATCTGTCTGTTTTAGACGCTGACGGGCACAAATTGTGCGTTCCCGGGAGAGATGCTAAAGACCCGTTGGGGTCCGGACGTAAAAATCAGCCCCAGCGGCACCCCCTAACTGTCCGGACATACCCAATTTTTATTCGGCTCCCCCGAGCCATGCTCCAAAATTGGGGGCCTGCTCGGGGGATGCCGGACATCGCCTCCGATTGGAGGGCCCCTGCCATAGATATGGACCGGCAGTTTCTTCCCCAAGCGTTAATAACGTCGTGAAGGAGACCGGTATGGGCGGAAATGGCGGCCACTGCCCCAATCGACATCAGGCGATGCAACGATGCGACATGACGGCAGGCGACACGTTGCATTAACCCAATAGCTTCCTTTCAGCTACTGTGCCGACGTAGTATCGCGTCCCCTCGCCATTACGGGATAAGCACGACGACTACAACCTCGGCTCAGCTGGGCATTGACATTGTCGGTTACCGAGATCGAGCATGACTTCCCCGGCTTCCTCTCCACCATCGAGCGCTCGACGCGGGAGGCATCGTTGCTTGGGGCGGGCTGCTTCCGTCCCCCTCCAACATCGTCTACCTCAACGAGGAGGACGACAACGCGGGCATCAATTATGAGACAAGCTCGCGAAGGAGGAGGACTAGGTGCCGGTGGAGATGATTCAATGGCCACTTACAAGCGAACCGGCTCTTTGACGATTAACCGGACGTCCCGTTAACTCGCACGATCTAACAAAAACGTGTGGGCCCACCACCTTATCCCCTCACCAGCACGTCTTCTTCCCTACGTGTCTTTCTTTTTTCGGTTTTGCTAATTCTCAGTCGACTAAGAATTTATTAATTCTCAGTCGATTGTTTAGCCGTCCATTTACATGATTGATTGATCGCTAATTTCAACCGAGCATTTTAAAGTCGTGAACGAACCGGCTATAGTGGGCCTTTTGCTTTTGAGTAGGAAAACTGTGTTGGGCTCAACTTTTTCATCGACGCTTCTTGCTCCTGGGCCGTGAGCATGTGGCTTGTGAGTTCTCCGTTGCTTTTTTCTGAATGGTTCATGCTTTTACTTTTTGTTCTTGTAACACATTATCATTGCTGGTTATCAGTGCAGCTTGAGTAGGAACACGTTTACACGATCTTTTTTTCATGACTATTCGAACAACTGTAGGTAGTTATATTTTTTTCTTCCTTTACGTTTGTTTGTTTTTAGGTTTTCGTTTTCCATTCCAGATTTTAGTGTGACACACTTTTAATTTTTTATTCACAGTTTTTGTCAACTTTGAAATTGTTTTCCTTTTCTGGTCGTCGTGGGCTTTTGTGTGTGTTACTATGTCGTACGGTTAGCTTCATATATATTTTGTGTTTCTCTCAGAAAAAGAAATACGATCTAAGTTATCGTAGATTTAGCAGGAATTTGCCTATTTTGTGTATGTGGCTAGGGGCTAGTTGGAGTGTTTGCGGCTGTGTGTGCAAGTATTTGCAATTACAGGGGTAGTTGCACCCTGTACGCAACTGTGTGCAGCTGACGGGCCAGTTGCACCACATGCGCAAGTGAGGAGCTAGTTGCACCCCATGTGCAACTATATGTAACTGTGGGGGAAATTTGCACAGAACCATGTCAGTTACACATCGTACGTAACTGTGTGCAATTGAGGTGAACCCATGTGCAATTGTGGGGCCAGGGAGCAGTTGAAGCGCAATTGTGTGCAATTGAGGGTTGGTTTCTGAAAGGACACGGATGTCGCCTAGAGGGGGGGGGGGTGAATAGGCGATTTAAAATTATTACGGTTAAGGCTTGAATAAATGCGGAATAAACTAACGTTTAATTTATCAAGCCAAAACCTAAACTAGCTAGGTTCACCTATGTGCACCAACAACTTATGCTAAGCAATATGATCAACTAGGTGATAGCAAGATATATGACTTTAAGCTTAATTTCTATCACAAAGTAAATAGCATAAGTAAGAAGCTCGGGATAGAAATACCGAGGCACTTGGAGACGATGATTTTATCCCGAAGTTCACTTCCCAATGGAAGCTAGTCTCCGTTGGAGCGGTGCGGTGTTCACCAATGTGAAACACCGAGTAGCCTTGATATGGCACACCGTATCTCCGTTGTGTCTTACCACCAATGTGGCGAGGCACTTGTCACTATGTTGCCGTTGAGGTTGATAACTAGAACCTTTACAAGGGTGAAGCTCACTCCACAAGTTGGAGGGTCTTCACCAAATGCACCGAGCCGCCAAGACTCGATGCCCAAGGCCGGGGCACACACCACAACTCAATTGATGGCTCCCGGCAATATCTTCGTAGCTACCAAAGCTCCGAAGCAACAAGGTTGAGCCACACTCCACAATTGGAGGCTCCCAACAAATCCCGTAAGCCACCAAGACTCCGAGAAATCAAACCGTCTAGGATACCAACGTGCCCTAGAGGAACAAGCTCTAGGGCACCAAAGTACCCAAGAGTAACAAGCTTCTCAACTTCACTTTCCACGAATCATCGTGGAGAACTCAAACCGATGCAACTAATGCAATGGCAAGAACACACTAAGTGAACAAGTTCTTCCACCCCGAATCCAACCAAAGCAACTAATGCTTGGGAGGGATTAAGGAGGAAGAACAAAGGAGAAACACCAAGAAACTCCAAATATCTAGATCCAAAGTGTTCCCCTCACTTAGAGGAGAAATCAACCGGTGGAAATACGGATCTAGATCTCCTCTCTCTTTTTCTCTAAGAAGTAGCACGAACTAGTGGAGAGAAAGAGAGAAAGCCAAGCTCAAGAGGTCAACAATGGAGGAGGGAGAATAGCTCAAGAGTTGGCAAGAAGGTCCCTTTTATTTTGGGGAAGAAACCCCTTAAATAGGAGGCTCCAAAAGGAGCCGTTGGAAAAAGAAAAGGGAGAGAAACTGCAACCCGGCCTGGGAGCCGGCAAGGGAAGGAGGCAGCACACCGGCCTGGCGCGCCGGCCTGCACCCCGGCCTGGGCCGGCCAGGCGGCCGGCGGCCCACCCGACCGCGCCGGCCAGTGAGCCGGCCTGGGCCGGCCGGGGAGCCGGAAGCCACACAGACGCAGCCGGCCCGTGACCCGGCCTGGGCCGGCCTGGCGGCCGGCGGCCCACCCGACCGCGCCGGCCAGGGACCCGGCCTGGGCCGGTCGGCAGGCCGGAAGCCTCACAGACGCAGCCGGCCAGTGACCCGGCCTGGGCCGGTCGGCAGGCCGGGCTGGTCACGCCCTTTTTTCTTTTTCCTTTTTGTTTCTTTTATAATATTCTGTCCCGAAAACTGCCGATACCGAAAACGCAATATCTTCCACTTACGAACTCCGTTTTCGGTAATCTTGGACTCGTTGGAATCGTCACAACGAGCACAACAAGATTATGCAGAGAAACATCATTGTTCAATAAGATATGGTCAAACCAAATGATGAGAGGTAAAACCTTTCTATTAAAGCCGGAAGACCATATCTTTTGCAAATGAAGTCCGAATGACACGAAACCACTTTTGTTGGAAAGAGGACGACAAATGCTACCCAATAACATGTGAGGATATTGAAACCAAGCAAGGGAGATTATGCTAATAATTGGAAGAGTGAAACCTTCCGCATAGATGGACCGGCAAAATCTCCGACACCGAAAACTCAATAGGGAACACATATGAGAACCGTTTTCGGTGACCTTGGGCTTGTCATGACAAGCACGACAAGCACCAATATCACACCACGATAAGAGCCAAATAGTAACCAATAAAGATGATGCCAAGGATGCAAAGGTTTGAGCTCTCTACGATCGATACGCTAAAGCTCACTTGAGAGCCCCTCTTGATAGTACGGTTACCTATCCTAAAACCCGGTCTCCCAACTACACTGCGAGACCGGTAAAATAGAAACCCTATCAAGATCATACCTTTGTCTTGCGCATTCCACTTGAGCTAGATGATGACGATCTTGATCTACTCTCAAGTGGATCACCTTTCTTGATTTTGCTCCGCTTGGTGAAGACACGCATATTGCTCCCCCATACACCAAGATGGGAGAGACACTCTTCGTCATATCTTTACATGGCCTTTATCTTGATGATGATCACCACGTGACGCCATCCACCATGGACAACATAGGATCTTGATCAACACAGATGATCACACCATCCACCATGGACAACATAGGATCTTGATCAACAAATGATCTTCTCCACATGCCCTACTCTTGTATGTTGATCATCTTGCACTTAGCCTTGATCAACATATAATCTTCTTCTTTTAGCCTTGACTCCAACATATGGAGTCCAAGCATTCCTTATGGACCAACACTACAAATATAACTCAAAGCACACATTAGTCCATAGAGATTATCATTAATTACCAAAACAACACATGGGGGCAACCATGCCCTTTCAATCTCCCCCATTTTGGTAATTGATGACAATCCCTTTTCAGAGGGTTTATATAATGAATTAAGCAACCTTGCAACAAGGATGCATGAGCATGAGAGTCAAATGCTTAAGAACCAAACGAAAGCATAAGATCCAAATTCCCTTAAACCTAAACCCTCTAAAACTTCTCCCCCATTGGCATCGATTGCCGAAATGGGAAGAAGAATTTAGAAAGCCAATATAGTATGAATTTCTCCATAAAGTGTGCATTTCTCAAAATGTGAGTGGAATCAAATACACATATCCATTGACGAATAGTTAGAGGAAATCAAACTATATTGAGGATCAAAGATTGCAAATAAGATGAAGTCATTCTAAACATCTCCACAAAGAAGATAGGCAATTAAAAAAGATCCAAGGCGAGAGTTCCAAAAAAACGGAGAAGCTCCCCAATGTTCATGCACTATTGAGGAGTGCACAAATATGGAATCCTTGCTCCCCAAAATCATCTAGGACACTCACCAAGTGCAAGGGTAAAAAGGAAATTAAAGCAAAACCGAGCACTTGCACCAAGGATGTGGTTGAGCCATAAGGAGATACCAATTAAGAGAAACTATCAATCAAGGCCCAACCAAGAGTATGTGTGTGTGTGACAAGACAATTAATTTGATAAGACACATAGTCTTGACCAAATGGAGATAAGTTATATATCGAGTATTGACACACATAACTTACAAATAAGATTTTTCAAAAAAATATGTTCACAAGCTCAAGGAGACTAATTGGAAACTAATACCAATTGAAAAACCCACGAGCTAGTGAGAACATTTAGGCAACAAAATCAACATACTCACGTGATGAGCATGAAGAGAAGAATCTTCAACAAAATTAGAGTGCCCAAAGGTGAGTAGAAATAAGACAAGCACTCACGAGTCAAACTTGGAGCCACCAAAGAATTATAGATAAAAGACAAGGTGGCTTGCAAGAAGGTAGGATACCACATAAAAGGTTACCTCTCTCATATGTATAGGTTTCTAAGTAGACAATGATATTCGTCGACAAAGAAACTTGCGCATATAAAATGGTTGATAAAGTGGAAACCATGGTATCCAAAAAGGAAGTCATGAATATACAAAAGATATTATTGCTTAAAAGCATAGCACATAGCTCAAATTTATCTCATTGTATATGAATGAACTTCAAAAATATCAAAGACATCCCACATGTCACTAAGGGAATAAGAGATAGTGAAGATGCTTTGAGATAGGCAACAAGTATCACAAAGAAATAATACCAATTGAAGAAAAAAAAACTTTTGCATTTCCATCACACATATCACAACGATATACCAGTGAAGAAAGGAGCCAAAGTCACAACAATTGTACATTTAAAGTTTTCATGCCAAGGGGGCAACCTACACAAGGTTGAATACAAGAAAAATATGCATGGGATAGATACTTGTTACCGAAATAGCATTGGTGATGATGAAGATGAGAATTTATGTTTATCATCAAAGCTTGACTCTAATAATCACATGGTGAGGACACCTTCCTTATAAATGAGGCAAGCATCCAATGCATCTCCATTGTACCTAAAACAAAATTCAAGTACAACATGGTTCCCAAACTCATTGGGTCCCATAGTAGTTAGATGAACTACAATACATAGGAAACACTCCATATAAATATGTGCATATAGATATGAAATTTAATTTCATGCACATCTTAGCCGATTTAGGATTTGGTGGAGTATCCCCTATATATTGGATCAAGAAAGACTAGCATGCCATAAAATAAGTATACTAGTAAATATGCATGCATGGACTTACAAGAACCGAATGAGATACAATTTGGACAAAACACTAAGTAAACCAAGAAGAGAGCCCACCAAAGTGTGACACAAAAAGGTTGTCCAAATTATATCAAAATTCAAATCAACACATGATTGAGGAAAGAAACAAATCAACATGTGAATGATTCCAAAACACATCAACATATGAAGTGTGACATCAATAGGAATCAAATCAAACAACACATGAGAGATAAGACACCAATTGAAAAATAAGATACCAACTAGGAGACAAGATACCAAGAAGAGGATAATACTTGACCGGAATCAAGTAAAGTAAAATAAAGTAGTAAGGTATCAAAATTCTCACAATAAATATCAATTGAAACAAATATCTATGGAGGAGATATTACATTCCAATTAATACCAATTGAAGGTACCTAGACAAGGTCAATGAGCATATACGATGAAAGAAAGAGACATGCTCAAAGGGTTTTCTCATTCGATAGGATAAAACATAAAACAAGAGATGAGATTGCAAGACTCCCAAGAGAGAGCAAGGTTACACTAAATAAACCAAACACCCTCTACAATTTTCATGATGGCACTAAGCATCAAGAGAAAAGATTTGTCTTCCATAAACACATATGATAGAAATCAAATGCCAATTGAAAGGATCAAATATTGATAGATAGGATAGTGTTCTAAATAAAAGGAATGCTCCCCCAAGATTCATGCATTATTTTTTTTGATATTTGTATTTGAATACAAAATGCACACACAAGGGATCATTACTCTTCATATTTTATTTACAACACTAAACACTACCAATTTGAGAATTAGGATCCTAGCAAGAGGCAAGGAAGGCAATGGGAGTCAAAATAAATATTTTGGCAAGAGATGTGGCAAATAAACACCAATGCCAATGTAAGGATAATCAAAAATATTCTACCATAAACATGAGTATGGATTGTCCAAGGATAATGACCATTTGGAATTATTTTCCCGGTGATAGAGGTATCCAAGAATATCCTCACAAGATAAAACATATGGCAAGGGATAAGAAATAAAACACCATATTTTAATAAGGTTTGTTGGTAGTTCCAACTATTCAAACCAACCGGCAATGCCATGGTTAGAATAATATGGAACAAATGGTTTCTCAACTAATGTATGGAAATGCATTTTAGAGAAAAACCACACCAAGCAAACTCACACAAACAAGAGCCAAACGATAGCTAGAAAGCAAATTGGAACTTGTTCGAGCTAATATGCCACATAGGAATAAGATAATTTACAATATCAAATCTAAGTGGCAAACCTCAAATGTTCACATTTTTTAGGATTGTAATATGCACATAGCTTATTACTCCCCCACAATGTGATAATTCATTTCTTCTTAACAAGAGGCAAATAAAATCAAATAGAGATAATTAATAGACATTATAGAATTTGAATTTCTCATGAGCATGACACACCACATAGTTACTAGATAATCTTGATATATCAATACTAGGTGGTGTTACTCATATACACACATTTTTAGGTTAGTGAAGTGCACAAAGCATATCACTCCCCCAAAATGGGATAGTCCATTAATTTCTCAAAAGAGCCCATTGAAATCAACACAAGATCCAATAAGGACTCAACACAAAGTTTACACATATATGGAGCGCACATTAACATACACAAACTTGATTGTTTAAGGTAAGTAATAAGCACAACATATACAAGCACATGCTAGGAACAAAACTAACACATGCTAGGGAGCAAGCAGCTTTCAATGAATATATATAATTTAAATATAAGTTACCGCAAGAAGGAGCATTGGATATGAGATATGACAATATAATCCAAATAATTTGGCTAGTGGAAATAATCATCAAGAAGATCCCTTAATTCTTCAAGGATAGCCAAGTCTCCAATGTCCTTCATCACAACCTATTGATCAAGTTTGAGCTTGTTGGTCCCCAACCAAGTTGGGTCCTAAGAGGTTAGTCACAATAGGCTTGGCAACCCAAATGGTTCTTTTCTTGACTCCACTTTGAGTTCCCACATATTTGGCAAACACATTGCCAACCCTATCCTTCCTAAGAGAATAAACATCATCAATAATTATGGGGTTGGATAGAGTACCGTTTGTGCATGAAGAGGCCAAATGGCCCTTCACACGGCATAAGTAGCAATATCGACTCTTTTCTTTCTTCTTAATAGGCACCTCAACTTGAGGAGCAATGACTTGAGTCTTCTTAGGAGGTTGCCTTTGTTCAACCCAAGGTTGAGCAAGAGATTGAACAAAAGGCCTCTTCCCTAGTTGCTTCTCACTAAGAGGCTTCTTCTTCATTGGGCAATCTCTAACATGATGCCCTTCAATTTTGCACTTGAAGCAAACAATCTTGGCCGAGTGATTGACTTGTTCTTGGCCCTTCTTATTGCTACTCTTGGACTTGTTCTTGATATTGGAGTTGAATCCAAGTCCACTCTTGTCATTGGGGGATTTTTGTACACTCAACATGTTGTCAAGTGTGGCCTTCCCTTTATGACGTTTCTCCACATATTTCTTCAAAGAAGTGGCTTGTGCCTTGTGCTCTTTAGTCTTCCCTACAAGGTTAGTAGCTACACAAGTACTAGAGGAAGTTGAAGCTTCATTGTTAGAGCAACTAGGCACAAAATGTAATTCAACATATGATTTAGCATTAGTGTGAGATGAAGAATTACTAGGACTAGCACATGGCATTTTAGCATTTTTATTAGAAGTTGTGCCATTGTCCACATGAGGCTCACTAGATATTACCTTGGTAGCGATAGCCTCATGAGCTAACTTTAGCTTATCATGAGATACTAGAAGATCCTCATGAGAGCTCGAGAGCTTCTCATGGCTTTCTTCCAATATCTCATAATTGCTAGTTAGAAATTTAAGTTGAGCCCTTAGCTCAACATTCTCCTTTAAAATGGATGCTTCACAAGAAATAGAGTTAGTAGCACAAGCATCAACATTAATAGCAATGGGAGAACAAGTAGGAAGCTCTTTTAGCAATTGAGCTTGGAGTTGATCATGAGACATAGTGAGATGTGCAAGAGAATCTTCCAAGGACTTGACATCCTTTTCAAATTTCACATTAGCCTCAAGGAGTCTAACAATTTCAACAACAAGCTCATCATTTTTAATTTTAAAATCATTAGCCACCTTGAGAGCTCTATCATGGGTTTTATTTACTTTAGACAACTCTAGAGTAAATGTCTCCTCAAGAGATTTCTTGGTGGTTTGTCCTTCTTCGAGAGCTTCCTTAAGATCCGCAATTGTGTTCGCATAACCACGTTCGCGGCGAAGACTTTCATCTTCACGTGCTTCCAAATCATCTAATTCTTGCTTGTACCCAACAAAGGTAGTTATGAATTCTATGAAACTATCATGAGCATTTTTATCATTTTGAAGAGCATGTTCAACCATTCCACTCTTATTCATAAGGAGGTCAAAACTATTATCCTTATCTTCATCATAATTTTCTTCATCATCATTAGATTTATATAAGTAATTTTTTGAAGATATGGAAGGACTATCAACACAAGCATGTGAAACATTTATAGTGCTAGATGTGTTTAAGTCCAAGGATAATCATTGCAATGAGATAGAGATGAAATATTATCTAGAAGAAGCTCACTATCATTATTGCAAGATTTATCCCTACTCACCATTGCATTATTTTGTGGCTTGCCACATGTAGGTGAGGTAGAAGAAGTTGAGAACTCATTACGCCCGGAGGTGGAGTGAGAACAATCATTCTCACTATCCATGGACACACCATAATTGTCTTGAAGCTTGGTCCATAGCTCATGGCCATTCCGATAAGGAGAGATTGACAAAGCAACTGCATTACTCAAAGACTTGAAAATCACTTTAGAAGCTCCATCATCTAGATAAGAATTTTCCTCATCCTCTAGAGGAGAAAACCCATATCTAGAATTTGCTCTATACATGGATCAATGTCCCGAAAATAATCTAGCATGCGATTTCTCCAATCATTATAATTAGTGCCATCAAATATTAAAGAATCATTGTGCACTAAACCACTAGACGACATCTTTACTCTCTAGGCCGTGAAGCCCTATAAAGAGAGAACCCGCTCTGATACCAATTGAAAGGACACGGATGTCGCCTAGAGGGGGGGGGGGGTGAATAGGCGATTTAAAATTATTACGGTTAAGGCTTGAATAAATGCGGAATAAACTAACGTTTAATTTATCAAGCCAAAACCTAAACTAGCTAGGTTCACCTATGTGCACCAACAACTTATGCTAAGCAATATGATCAACTAGGTGATATCAAGATATATGACTTTAAGCTTAATTTCTATCACAAAGTAAATAGCATAAGTAAGAAGCTCGGGATAGAAATACCGAGGCACTTGGAGACAATGATTTTATCCCGAAGTTCACTTCCCAATGGAAGCTAGTCTCCGTTGGAGCGGTGCGGTGTTCACCAATGTGAAACACCGAGTAGCCTTGATATGGCACACCGTATCTCCGTTGTGTCTTACCACCAATGTGGCGAGGCACTTGTCACTATGTTGCCGTTGAGGTTGACAACTAGAACCTTTACAAGGGTGAAGCTCACTCCACAAGTTGGAGGGTCTTCACCAAATGCACCGAGCCGCCAAGACTCGATGCCCAAGGCCGGGGCACACACCACAACTCAATTGATGGCTCCCGGCAATATCTTCGTAGCTACCAAAGCTCCGAAGCAACAAGGTTGAGCCACACTCCACAATTGGAGGCTCCCAACAAATCCCGTAAGCCACCAAGACTCCGAGAAATCAAACCGTCTAGGATACCAACGTGCCCTAGAGGAACAAGCTCTAGGGCACCAAAGTACCCAAGAGTAACAAGCTTCTCAACTTCACTTTCCACGAATCACCGTGGAGAACTCAAACCGATGCAACTAATGCAATGGCAAGAACACACTAAGTGAACAAGTTCTTCCACCCCGAATCCAACCAAAGCAACTAATGCTTGGGAGGGATTAAGGAGGAAGAACAAAGGAGAAACACCAAGAAACTCCAAAGATCTAGATCCAAAGTGTTCCCCTCACTTAGAGGAGAAATCAACCGGTGGAAATACGGATCTAGATCTCCTCTCTCTTTTCTCTAAGAAGTAGCACGAACTAGTGGAGAGAAAGAGAGAAAGCCAAGCTCAAGAGGTCAACAATGGAGGAGGGAGAATAGCTCAAGAGTTGGCAAGAAGGTCCCTTTTATTTTGGGGAAGAAACCCCTTAAATAGGAGGCTCCAAAAGGAGCCGTTGGAAAAAGAAAAGGGAGAGAAACTGCAACCCGGCCTGGGAGCCGGCAAGGGAAGGAGGCAGCACACCGGCCTGGCGCGCCGGCCTGCACCCGGCCTGGGCCGGCCAGGCGGCTGGCGGCCCACCCGACCGCGCCGGCAATTGTGAGGTTAGTTACACAATGTGCATAACTCTGTGCAGCTAAGGGGGCAGTTACAACCCATGCGCAACTACGTGCAATTGTGGGGGGAAAGTTGCACGTGGTGCGCAACTATGTGCATTTGAGGGCCAGTTGTACCCCATGCGCAACTATGTGTAATTGTGGGGTCAGTTGCACATCGTGCATAACTATATGTGACTAAGTAGCCAGTTACAACCCATGCGCTGTAGTTGAGGGGCTAGTTGTACCCTATACACAATTATGTGTAATTGTGGGGCAAATTGCACCCGGCGCACAACTAAGTGCAATTAAGGGGCCATTTCTTCTGGTTTGGGCCATCGCGTGTGGACTGCAACAAGGTTTTTTCATGTTGCACATACTTTTCAGCTAATAAATATGTTCCGCACCGTTCGATATGTTGTCCCGAGGAGTTGCATGTGTGTTGCAACTGAGATTTTCAATTTCAATTTGGTAGTACCCGAGTTGGAGTTGAGCAAAATTATCCTACAATTGAATTACATCATGATGCTTGTTGGCCTTGAGAATTGCAAAAAAGGTTGTGACTGCGATTTTTCAGTTGCACAACTGGTTTTTTTTTCTATGACTCTTAAGTTTTATTTATTTATTTTCCTATAGAAATATGGTTTTGTTGTGGAGTCCTTAGTGTGAAGAATTTAGAAGCTCAAACAAATTGATTTCGTATATGAGTTACTCGGTTATATTGATCGAGCTGAACTAGTCTGACATGTTGGTTGTGACTTGTGACTAGCTAGCTTACTAAACAAACGATCTATCCTTGTGGCGCAACATGTTATTGATTTTTAAGCCTGTTAACTCGCACGGCCCAGCGGCAGCTTGTCTGATTGTTACTTCGCTGTTATTTTTGGAACGAGGAAGGAAAGACGAAAATCCAAAGCTATGTACCGAAGTTGACTGAGATTCAGTCGACTGAGACTTAGTCGTTCCCTTCTTTTTTTCCCATCGCATCTCTGCTCCATCCTCTCTCTCCTTCACGGCTGCACCACCCACCGGAACCACACACCAAGCGGTGAGCCGGAGTCGGCGACGCCACGGCGACCGCAAGGGAGCCGTGGGGAAGAAGGCGACGATGAGAATTGAGCCGGCCGACGGTGGTTGCGGGGGGATGAAGGTGGTGTGGCGGCGGTGGTTGCGAGAGGATGGCCGGCCGACCGACGCCGTGGATGGCTTCTCTCATTTCCGGTAGCAGATCCTTTCTTCCCCGCCCCCGCTCAGACAGGCCTGGTCGGAATCGACCGTGGGCACGGGTGCCCGCAAGCTAGACGCCCCGCTTACAAGAGCCGGAAAACTAATATTAAGAAGATAGATACCATTCCGTTCGATACTAGATTCATTCTTTCCGCGAGGGCCTCTGCTGTGGCACAACTTCAGATATGGACCTGTGTCGAGGAACCTGGCTGACACCTGGCAGCGTCGCATTGGCTGGGAGAAGCACCGGAGGCGTCATCGCTTTGGCTGAGCTGGAGGACTTGGGTTGGCTAGCGTAGCGTGTGTGTTAAATAGGAAAGGCTGCGACTGGCATGGGCGTTATTGTAATCTATGAAGAATGTTCTTCTCCTGAACCTCTCTACTCTGTCTCTCTCTCGAATTCCCCTGTTCTTCTCCCTAATCCCCATTCCTGTACTACACTATCCAATCAATCGAGAGTAGATTCGTGACATTTGGTATCAGAGCCTTAACTCGGCTGCGCGAAATCTCAAATCCAAAGGAATTCGCGAGAAAATTTATTTTTTCCTGACCGTCTGTAGCACCCCGACCCCGGAATTATACAGGGAGGCTATGAATCCGACACAACCATCACTGTATAAGACAAAGATCAAGACTTGTGGAACAGAACTGGCACTAAGCATGACTCTACGACACAAAACATATAGCAACTCATATAATGAGAAGAATACAATATTACAAGGCAAAAGGATCACAGATCCAACAATTCAACAAGCGGAAGCGGGTAGTGTTGTCTAACAACAAGAAGCAAATATATGGCCTAAGAGGCCTACAATAAACATCATCCCAGCCAGCTTGTTCCACGGTCCCAAGCTGCCACCTGGGAACCCCAAACTAGTAGTCGACGTCAACGAAGAACCCACCTAGCTGCTCGGTGTCGTCCTCCTCTGAAATACAAATACATAGAGGCAGCAAAGAGAGACTGAGTACGATGTACTCGCAAGTTTAGTAGGGCGATATAGGCCCAATGACTGACGGAGGCTCTAAAGCTGTTTTATGTATTTCTTTTGCATAAAGCTAATTTTAAATAACCGAAATATAAAGTGACCCATGGCATTCGTCTACTCAGAATATTTTTATAAAGGGGTAAGAGAGTAACATTTTCATCTTCGGTTCTCGGCGAACCTACTTGCAACCATCACCACTCATCTCACACAAAGGCACTCCCTCGACTCACCCTCGAGGAAATGAACCTTTATCACAAGTTTATTATGCAACCTCTAGCTGCCATATCAATTAGGTTAACGTTGTCTATGATCTTATATCCGATACCAAGATTGTCCATAACCGTGGACACGGCTTTTCGAAAAGATTATCCCTGCAGGGGTGTACTAATTTACCCATTGGTACCGTCCGGCTCACCTGAGTGGCCCTCTTCCGGGGAAGGCCGGCAAGCGGGCGCGGTTAAACCTTTACCTCACGTGAGAATATCCAAGAGTCATCTGTGGCCACAGGACAGGTTCAGCGCTCCCAGCGCCCTGCCCCATCGCCACGTCCTAAACACAAATCCTCATCAACATCATCTTTCCACTCACACGCAAATGGAAAACCGAACTAGAGTACCCTTGGATACGCCCGCACAAGTTATTCAGTTAGTAAGGCGCCCATACACCCACCAATGGCAGCACGCTCGTCTTGGTTCAAGAGGTAAAGAACTCGCACCTAGGGGCTAGAGTGAGGCAAAACACCATCCCCGATGGCAACTCACCCCAACCATCTTAGCATTTTAATTAAGCATCTCCATTATCCACCATGCCCGAATCATTCCATCATCATCAACCATTACGGAAATAATAACGGACATAAAGCATTTACCTAAGCATTGCTAAGCATAGCTAGATATATGAATACAGCAATTCTATCTTTATCTCGGCCAACACTTCAACCCTAGGTTTCATAGGTAGGGATACATGTGATTGGCTCGGGGAAGAACATGCATTCATAGGACATTCTAATAATTATCAAAGAGACATTTGAACCGCATGCAATATTATGGTGGATAAAATAAGTTTATGAAATCATAGGATGCTAGATGCCAAGAAGGTTAGGTTATCTCTTGCCTTGCTGCCCGGGCGTGATGTACTGCTCGTCGGGGTAAGTAGAGAGACCCTCGACTCCGGAATCTATCGATACCCAAAAGAGAAATACAAAGCACACATAAATCATTCGAACTCAAAATGCAATGCTCAATCACATGATGACATGTCTAATTGATGCAACCATGTCATTATAATTTAAATAACAATTTAAATGGAGCTCCAAATAATTAGTGCAAATATTTGGACACAACTCCCTATTTATCTTAGTGACCACATTCTTCATAAGTTATCAAATTATTAGAGAAGTGGCTCAAATATGCATGAACATGGCAATAAAGGATAGGGTTCGTTCTTCCGATCGTTTCGGTAATTTATTTGTAATTTTTGAAGTACCGATGAATAAATGACAAATTACTTAAATAAAACAAATTAATTCATTTAATCAAATTATGAATAACATCAAATAAAAGTTTGTGATCATGACATGATATCAGCATGGTTGAGTAGCATTTGACAAGTTGATCACTTTGATATTTAATTCATAATTTTTGGACAATTATTCAAAAAGTTATGAATTTTCCTAATTTGGGATTATTTAACTCATTTTAGGAATTCTTAAATAACCAAAATAAAGTAATTTCAAAAGAAGATTACAATGACTCCAAGTGGTAGAGTTTGTTTTTCTGAACATGTTGAAACTTGAATCGTCGAATTTGAAGCATTATTCGAATAGATATTAATTATTTAAAATTTCAAAACATTTTCCAAATTGCAGGTTTTACTGTTTGGGCCGGCCTGTAATTCGGCCCAGGCCGGTTAGCAGGCCGGGACAGTGGCAGAGGCCTCCGGCCTCAGGACCGGCCCAACCGGGGCGCAGGCCGGGACCAAGCCAGAGGCTACCGGCCTCGTGGCCGGCCCAGGCCGAGAGTGAGGCCGGACACGTTCCCGAGCCGACCGGCCTCCAGGCCGGCCAGGCTGGGGGTCCAGGCCGGGCTCGCTGGGCGCGGTGACGCCGGCGGTGGCCGCCGGTGAACGGCGGCGCGAGTGAGAGAGGGGAAGCGGGGGAGGGGTCAAGACAGAGAGGAGCTCACCCTGAGCTAGGAGGTGTGGTCGGCGCGGCGAGGGGATGGACGGCGACGACCGAATCGGGCCGCCGGAGCACGGCCGGGTGCGGTGGTGTCGAGGACGCCGGCGTGGTTTCGGGCGACCCCGGTCCGATTCCTCGCGCCGGAAGGAAGAGAAGTGAGCGGGGGACCTCGCTGCAGTCTTCAATTTGTGCGGGGAGGCTCGGGTCGACGGCGTCGAGCTCGACAACGGCGGCGGTGACAGAGGAGCTCGGGTGGGGAAGAGAGAGCTAGACGAGGGGGGGCAGAGGGGGAAAAGGACAGGGGGCAGGTGGGGGTCCTCGTCCACCATCATACACGGCCAGGAGAGGGTGGGCGGCGGCATGGGCGCGGCCAGCTCGGCGGCATGGCGCCAGGTGCCGCCGGCACTGTGTAGGAGAGAGAGAGGGAAAGAAAGATTCGCGAAAACCTCCCTAGAACTTTTAAACAAAATGCAAATTGGTCCTTGGCAGGTTTTAGCAATTTAATTAGAGCACCAGGACAATTTTATAAAAACCCAGAAAAATTCATATAGGCTAGAGTTAAACTTTAGAACCACCACAAAAATTGGTAGTCCAAAATAAAATGTTTTGACCAACCTTTGTTCAAAGGGGTTTAGATTTGGTTATTTTTGATAAAAGCAAAAAGGCCTCTAATTGGAGCAAATAACCATTTCCAAAAATAGTGAAATCAAACATGGTGGCTCCCAACATAATAATGAAGCACTCCATGAATTTAGTTTGAATTTTTGGAAGTTCCGACTTGGTTCCAAAAATAGGAATTGAATTCAGCCAAATTTCCAACTCTCATGTCATTTCTCATTTGACAAAAACTGAAAAGTGAGATATTGTCATACAACAAAAATGGGAACTTCCTAAACAATTTGGAAGTTCATTTAGTTGGTTTCCAAGATGGGCATTGCATTTGGTTGGAGGTTTTGGGGAAGGTTGACTCCCCATTTCAACTTGTTGCCAAATGTAAGTTTGGAAAGCCAAAAATGCATATGGATGCTATGATGCAAACAAGGAAACAAAAGTGGAAAATTCTTCGTATTTTTCGTTACCAAGTTTGGGATGTTACACCGTCTGGGTGTGATTCACTTGTTGAATCGCGCAAAGTTCCTCCGGGGCACCTGCGGTTGGTCGATTCCGGAGGATTTGGACAAGCGTCCGCGCTGGCTCCTCGTCGCGGAAACCAGCAGATCGAGGAGGCCCTGACGGACAAGATGGGCGATCTGGCGGCGCAGAACGTGGAATTGGAGCTGCTCATCAAGCAAGTCCTGGACCGGGTGTCCGGTTTGGATGAGAAGATGGAGAGTCTGCAAGGGCAGCTCAACACGAACACAGATCGGGCGGATCGGCTGGAGGCGAGATTGGAGGCGGCGATTCCACCTCCTCCACATCCAGCTGGAGGGAAGGCACCAGTCAACCAGGAATTGAACAAGCAAGGGTCGATGGCTTCGGATTCCGACCGCGAGCAGCCACTACCTCCTGCTGCTACTCATCGTGAAGCCGTGCTGCCACGTCCACCGGCATTCAACATGGGCTTCGGGTCAGGTGACCACCGCGAGGACCATCTTCGCCGGGGCGATGCTCGCGGGCTCCTTGGGAACCCGTCGCATGCCCCGGGAGCAGGTACCTCTCGTACTAACCGTACCATTGTTCCTGTTCCTGATGATCCAGGCGATCCGTACATTATGCATGATAATCATAGTCGATCACGTTCGCCTGCTACCCCAAAAATGGATTTCCCTCGCTTTGATGGGGAAAATCCCAAACTCTGGCAACAGGAGTGCGAGACCTACTTTGAGCTGTACCATGTCCTGCCCGGCTTGCATACACGCTATGCGTTTCTCAATTTCAAGGGAACTGCCGCTCTGTGGCTTCGTAATGTTGAGGCTAAGGGCAGAATTGAACAATGGGAAGAGTTGTGCACTTTAGTTCATGAAAAGTTTGGCAAAAACAAATACATGCATTATCGTCGTCAGTTAAGACAACTTAAGCAAACGGAGTCAGTTGCTGTTTATGTAGAAGCTTTTGAGAAACTTAGGAATCAGTTACTGTTGTATAATCCTGCGTTAGATGAAAGTTTCTTTGTGGATGAGTTTATAGAGGGTCTTAAACCTGAACTTCGTGCTGCTATTAGACTGCATCTTCCTGAAGATCTCGATACTGCTAGTCTTTTGGCCTTGTTGCAGGAAGAGGAGTTGGAAGTTTCAAAGAAGTATACACATGAGAAGCAGTACAGATCTATTAACCCGGCTGATCGTTTTAGCAAGGATCGATCTGAGGCAAAACCTGAGGAGAAAAAGAAACAAGAGAGTGGCCGCTGGGAGGAGAAGCTAGATACTTTGAAATCGTATAGGCGAGCTAAAGGACTGTGTTTCGTTTGTGGTGAAAAATGGAACAGGACGCACAAATGTCCAGATCAAATTCCTTTGCATGTTATTGAAGAACTTATGGATGTGTTGCCAGGAAGTACAGTGTTCAATCACTCCAATGATGATTCCGAGTCAGATAATGAAGACCTATGCATGATAGCAGCAGTTACTCCAGCTGCAGAACAAGTTTCTGTCGGCAGTCAAACAAAATGCACCATTAGGTTGCCAGGCACGGTGGGCAAGCATCATTTGTTGATTTTAGTGGACTCTGGCAGTGCTTCTTCTTTTGTTAGTCAGCAATTGGTGGATACTATTCAGTGTGCCACATCAGAAATGCCAAAGGTGCAATTTACAGTGGCAAATGGGGATCCTATGCACTGCAACACTTGTGTGAAAGACTTCCAGTGGGCTGTACAAGGGCATTCTTTTCAGCACACAGTCAATGTGTTACCTATTGGATGTTATGATATGATATTGGGCAAAGATTGGTTGGATATTCATAGTCCTATGTGGGTACATTGGAAAAGACAAATCATGCGCTTTAATCATGGTGGCCGTCGTATTACTCTGAAGGGTGTGCAGGCTAAACCACTGAAGTGTAAACAAGTTGCTGCGTCCAAACTGCATGGCATGTTGAAGCGTGGAGCGATAACACACTTGGTGCAAATCACTGACAAAACATGTGAAGGAATCTATGCCTTAGACAATTCAAGTGATCCAGATGTGCATGATCCTTTAGAACCAGTACCAGAGTTGATTGCCAATCTGCTGACAGAATACAATCAGCTGTTTGCTGAACCAGAAGGGTTGCCACCTAGGCGAGCACAGGATCATCAAATTCCATTGATTCCAGGTGCTCAACCAGTCAAAATGAGACCATATCGATATACACCGCACCAGAAGGACGAGATTGAGCGTCAAGTGTATGACATGATAAGCAGTGGTATCATACGGAAAAGTTGCAGTTCATTTGCTTCACCTGTCTTACTGGTGCGCAAAAAGGATGGTCAGTGGCGTTTTTGTGTGGATTATAGAATGCTTAATGAGCTCACAGTCAAGAATAAACATCCACTGCCTGTCATAGACGAACTATTGGATGAATTGGCAGGCGCAGCGGTATTCACTAAGCTGGATTTAAAATCTGGTTATCACCAGATAAGGATGGCTGAAGGGGAGGAGCACAAAACTGCTTTCCAGACCCATCAAGGGCTGTATGAATTCCTGGTAATGCCTTTTGGTCTGACTTCAGCTCCAGCAACTTTTCAAGGAACTATGAATCAAATTTTGGCACCATACTTGAGGAAGGGTGCGTTAGTCTTCATAGATGACATACTCATTTACAGCCCAACTTTGGAAGACCATGTCAAACATTTGAAAGAGGTGTTTGAATTGCTGAAGCAACATCAGATGTTCATCAAACGCAACAAATGTTCTTTTGCTATGAAAGAGTTGGAGTATTTGGGACATGTCATCAGTGGGAAGGGAGTGGCTACTGATAAGGCAAAAGTGCAAGCAGTGCTTAACTGGCCTGTACCAAAGAATCTCAAGGAATTAAGGGGATTTTTGGGCACAATAGGGTATTACAGGAAATACATGGAGCACTATGGCATTCTGGCTCAACCTCTTACACAATTACTCAAGAAAGGAGTGTTGTTCTTGTGGGGACCGGCACAGAAGACAGCTTTTGAACAGCTAAAGCTTGCTCTCAGTACTGCGCCAGTGCTAGCTCTGCCTAACTTTCAGTTACCTTTTGCTATTGAAACGGATGCATCTAACACAGGGATTGGAGCAGTGTTATTACAAGCTGGTCATCCAGTGGCTTATTTAAGCAAGGCTCTTAGTCCTCGAAATCAAACCCTGTCAGCCTATGAAAAGGAGTGTTTGGCTATTCTTGTTGCTATAGACAAATGGAGACCATACCTACAGCACAGAGAATTTGAAATTCACACAGATCACAAGAGTTTGTTGCACCTCACAGAACAGAGGATACACACGCCACTTCAACAAAAAGCCTTTGTGAAACTTTTGGGCCTTCAGTTCAAATTGGTGTATAAGAAGGGAGTTAATAATGTTGTTGCTGATGGGTTATCTAGACAAACGCATGACCTACACGCTGTGAATGTCTCTGCAGCTACTCCTGCGTGGCTGGACAGCTTGCAGCGTGGATATGAGGATGATCCCATCGCTCGAGCCATGCTTCAGGAGTTGAGCATATCTAAGAAGAATGACAAAGGTTACATTCTTCAGGATGGCATTATCAGATGGCGTGACCGTATATGGGTGGGCAATAACCATTTAGCACAACAACACATACTTCAGGCTCTGCACAGTATTGGGATGGGGGGTCATTCAGGTGTGGCCGCAACATACCATCGAATTAAAAGATACTTTGCTTGGCCAAAGATGAAAGAAACTGTAATGTCCCGGGGTTTTCCCCAAATTAGATTTTTGTTTGCTTTTTCCTTTTCGCATCATCATGACATCATGATCTATCACCTTGCTTTTTTTTAGCAAAAGAAAAATCAAAAAAATATTATTTTAGTTAAACTATTTTTGATTTGCAAATTAATCCTAGGGTTTAATAAATCCAGCCCTCCATCCTTTTCTAATTTTCAAATAAACCTCAAAATAATATTGGGAATATTTGACCACCTATTTTCAATCAAATCTAAAGTTTCAAAATTGTTTTTGTCAAACCCTTTTCTCTTATTTCTTTTTTCTTCTCTAATTCTTTTCCCTCTCTTCTCTTTGTGGCCCATCGTCCTTCCATCCAGCCCGCTCTCTCCCAAAGCCCACCACCACCACCACGCTCACGCTCCCCTTGGCATCTTCCTCTCCTGTACGGCAGTACATCGAAGCACTCCACGTCGACTCGGACCTTGATGGGACGGCCGGCGTTGCTCCTCCAGCTAGTATAAGAAGGGGGCCCGAGCTCCTCCTCTACCCTAACCCTCTCCTCTCTTCCTCCCCGCCGCCACTCTCTTCCCTCTCTTCCCCTTCTCCCTCTGGTTCTTTTTTTCCCCACTGTGAGCCCTCCATGGCCGTAGCCTGAAGCCGCAGCAAGCCGTCGCCGTGAATGCCGTGAAGGGTCTCCGAGCACAGGAATCGAACCGGGTCTTCATCGTCGTCAAGATCACCGAAGTTCGGTAGCCGAAGCTGTTTGGATCGACGGCACCGTCAAGATCATCCCGACGACGTCCACGGCTGCTTCCTCGACTACCTCGTCCTCCGGTCGCCGTCCACGCTCCACCATCATGTACGACGACGCCGAAATCCCCACCGTGAGCACCTCTTCTGTTTCCCCCCTTCCCCGTCATCTTCTGCTATCCTGTGCCTCAGCCTGTTGATCGAGCAAGGGGACCATGCTCGCTGCAGTCCGTCACCGTCCGCCATGGATGCTCCCCACCGAGCTCAAGCTTGAGCCTTTGAGCTTCTCCTTGTCCCCTGCATGATCAGCTTGCTCCAACACACACCACCCTGCCTGCTCCAGCACTCCCCTACGCCGTGCACCACCACTGCAAGTCGTCGCCATCCCAGTTCTTCCGCTGTCGCACGCTCTGAACCTGAAGCTTGATGTCTGAAATTCAGTTGACCTCGTCCCTGTTACCTCTTGTCCAAACCAACCCGCATCCTTACACCAAATCGGAGCCCAGCCCAGTGGCTTAGCTCCTTCCGAACCAGCGAAGCAGCCCAAGTTTGAATTCCGGCTTCCCCCTTTTCTTGTTTTCCTTTTCCTTTGTTTATCACTTGCAAATATGTTTATTTTCATATCTTTTAATTGGTAACTCCAATTTTAAAATGTTATATATGAGTTTTGATCCAAAAAAATGTAGAATATGAATATGCCATCAATGCTCATGTTTGCATCATGTAGGTTGCACTTTCGTTGAGTTTTGCATATCATCTAATTAATTAAATATGGAATGTGAGGGGAATTAATTTAATTATTGTTCCTATTCCATTTAATTTTGATTAGCTCACCCATGCCTTGTTCCACCTTGCTAATAACATTTAATTTTGATGGTTAGAAAAATAACTTGAACCATATAATTAATTATCGGAATCCCGGTTCCGCTTAATTTGGCCTAAGCGCATCTCATGTTTTGCCATGTCATGCATGCATTGCATCAACATGCCGTTTCTTTTGCCGTAGTAGTAAAATGCATCTTTTGTGTTTCTAGTGTTTGTTCCTTCTTCGGGAATAGGACGTTGAGTTGATGTGAGCAACGACAGGTTCTGCTACCTCTACCGGATTGCAGGCAAGTGATACTCCCTTGCTATCTTCGCTTGTTTTTTTGTCTCTCACTCGTCCTATCTTTTGTTCCTTGCTAGCCTTATATTGCGATGCTTGTGTCCCGATCCTATATGCATGTTTCCCTTGCAGCCCTGATATGCCACCACCCCCACATCCTACTACCCTATTGCTTGTTTATCTTGTTGGCCTTGCGAGTCGTAGTGCATGCTTAGGTTGTTTTGCTCGAGTCTTGTTCTAGTGTCATGCTTTAGTTTAATATAGTTGGGTTAATTCACATGATAATCTTTAATGTTTGGCGGTGGGAATAAATAATAAAGATAAGGCACCGACGGAAGGCCAATCGTGGTGATTTGTTCTGCTAGTGTCGCCTAGGACCCGAGTTCTTGTCCTCTGATCCAAGACTGAGCGCACTACCCACATGTGGGAGGAAATGGGACTCCCCTCGACCTAGTACCGGATCTGCAGCCTTGTCCAGGGCGCCACAAGTAGTTTGGGTGTTTCTACGGTTACAAGCGCGGATGATATGGTAAGATGGATACGTGGTTACTTACGTAGGGCTTGCGGTATGATGCGAAGTGACCAACTCATGGTAGTTTGTGTCACCTAGCCGTAGACGCAAACGGTTAAGTCCACCTCGGAGCTTCGGCCGGACTTTCAAGGTGGGTCAGACTTAGCTAGGTGGTTCCCTGGACTTGTGTGGTAGTGAAGGAAAGTGTAGCGTCGGATACCCTGCCGGCACACCATAGGAAGTGTGCTAATAGCTGGCAACAAGGGTTGAAGTGCGTGTGGTTACATTTGTGCACCCCTGCAGGGTTAAATCTTTTCGAAAAGCCGTGTCCGCGGTTATGGACGACTTGGTGATGATGTTGGCTAACAAGATCATAGACAACCTATACCTGATAATAATAACTTGACTAGTAAGATAGATTATTTGAACAATAACTTATAAAATTTGCCAACTGTGTGAGTGCCTTTGGACTTGCTGCTCGTGGTTAAACGGGCTGGTAAGGAATCGGCTGGGTTATGTTTGGTGTTAGTATAGTTGGTTACCTATGCGCTCTCTTACCCCCTCTCTATTAGACGAAAGTTGTAGCGTGTCTCTATTAGTTGTTAGTGCTGCTTGCCGCCGCCTCAATCGCTAACCCCTTTTTCCCGGAAATTCCAGCTTTGATATCTTGTGAGTATTACTTGCCAGTACTTCTACTAGTACTGACCCCTTCGGGGCTGCTATTCCAATGCAGCCAACAGGTTTGAAGTGTGACGACGTTAGCTTGGGAATCCCTCCGGCTTGGCCTGGGCAGGGTTATGGTGCTTGGTTATCTTCAGGACTCTTAGTCCATATTTGTATTCTTATCCGTACTCGGATACTATTTCGCTTCCGCTGTTGTTTGGATCTTTGTAATGTATCTTTTGTATTCTTGACTCTGTGAGTCGTTGCTGTATATATGTTCTTTTGTGGGTTCCATCAAGAACTATTGTAATGTTATCACTATTCCACCCGCATAACGTGTGTGTTGCGGCGTGCACGTTATGCCTGGTGGGCGTCCTTTAGGATCGTTATTATGCGGATTTGGCTGGAACGCTAAAATCTGCATAGTACCGATCTTGGGGCGTTACAGAAACTATCCAACAGTTTGTTGCCAGTTGTTCCATCTGCCAACAAGCAAAGACAGAACATGTGAAGACGCCAGGATTGTTGCAGCCTCTTCCAGTACCAACTGAAGCTTGGCAGGTGATTTGCATGGATTTTATCGAGGGCCTACCTCTGTCCAATAATTGTGATGTGATTTTGGTGGTGATTGACAAGTTCTCTAAGTACAGTCACTTCGTTCCATTGAAGCATCCATTCACAACGTTTAAAGTGGCCACAGAATTCATGAACAACATCTATCGCTTGCATGGTATGCCGGGCATGATAATTTCAGACAGAGATCGTATCTTCACTAGTAAGCTGTGGCAGGAATTGTTTCGCCTCGCTGATACAACTCTGCACATGAGTTCGTCGTACCACCCGCAGACGGATGGGCAAACTGAACGGCTTAACCAATGTTTGGAGGGGTTTCTGCGTTGTATGGTGCATTCGTGTCCCAAGAAATGGGCGGCGTGGTTACCATTGGCAGAGTACTGGTACAACACCTCGTTCCATTCTGCCCTGGGAAGAACACCATTTGAGGTTCTGTATGGTTACCCTCCCCGCACATTGGGCATTTCTGCTAGTGATTGTGCTTCGGCAGAGCTGGATGTTTGGCTTAAGGAACGAGCAACTATGGTGGATGTGATACGGCAACAGTTGCTTCGAGCTCAACAACGTATGAAGAACCAAGCAGATAAACACAGAAGTGAACACAGTTTCCAGGTGGGAGATCACGTTTATCTGAAGCTGCAACCTTATATTCAGCAATCCGTGGCGGTGAGAGGAAATCAGAAATTGTCGTTCCGATACTTTGGCCCATACAAAGTGCTGAAACGAGTTGGGGAAGTAGCCTACAAGTTGGATCTTCCTCCTGCCAGTCAAGTTCACCCGGTGGTGCACGTATCCCAATTGAAGCGTCATGTTCCTCCACACACCTAGGTTTGCGCGTCCATTCTGCAGTTCAATCTTGCTACTGACAGTGTTAGCGAGCCATTACAGATCATTGCGCATGCCTTGATCAACACGGGGGGTGGTACGGCGTCGCGCGTGCGAGTCACTTGGACGGGTTTGCCAGTCGAGCTGACAACCTGGGAGGACGCCGAAGATCTCTGTCGTCGTTTTCCGCGGGCACCTGCTTGGGGACAAGCAGTTCTTCAAGGGCGGGGGAATGTCGAGGAACCTGGCTGACACCTGGCAGCGTCGCATTGGCTGGGAGAAGCACCGGAGGCGTCATCGCTTTGCCTGAGCTGGAGGACTTGGGTTGGCTAGCGTAGCGTGTGTGTTAAATAGGAAAGGCTGCGACCGGCATGGGCATTATTGTAATCTGTGAAGAATGTTCTTCTCCTGAACCTCTCTGCTCTGTCTCTCTCTCGAATTCCCCTGTTCCTCTCCCTAATCCCCATTCATGTACTACACTATCCAATCAATCAAGAGTAGATTCGTGACAACCTGGCCCCACCTTTGTGGGAACCACAAGTCAGTAACAGAAGTTACGCGTTTTTGGGTACGCTCGGGCCACCACGTCAGGGCTAAACGGCGCCGTCAAGCGGCGAGGGATAAAACACCGGGCGTCTCCTCGAGAGCCAAACGCAAAGAAAACCTGGGGATATTTCGAAGAGGAGTGCCTCACAGCTCGTCCGTTGAGGTGAAAGCCCCTTCTTTTCCTCTCCATTTCCTTGGTAATAATCTGTGCACGTCTTCCGTTTTTTTGGATTTTGGGAGGCGAAAGGCTCGATTTGACCCAAGATTTGGCCCCGGTTCAGTTCCCATCGGAATTTCTAGGGTTTTAGCACTCGGTTCTTCCTGCAATCCGTCTGATTTGCGGTAAGTCTGGCTATTTTTGACGATTCTGAGGGTTTGGTGGATTGCAGGTATCGAATTCCTGCAGAAGTCTGGCTTTGGGGCGTAACATTTTGGGGGTATTTTACTCGGATGGGGGATCATGTTGCGGTGGATGTTCAGGAGCTCATAGCGTCCCGCGCCTGTAAGGTAGCCGGGTTAGCGTCCTGCGGGAGGAAGTGGAGGCGCTGATTGGGATGGTGGAGTGCCGCATTTGCCAGGAGGAGGACCTGGCCAAGAACCTTGAGAGCCCCTGCGCTTGCAATGGCAGCCTAAAGGTGCACACTTCCTTCTCTGAACTAGGCTTTCCGCTTGCAGTTCATGTTTCTAATGTTACTAGCAAAATGCCCATGCGTTGCGACGGGAGTGAAAAACTATTACATTGCATACATTTCGACAATCATATATTTTTATTTTATTATGCGATTTTGTGTGATATATAACATACACTATATTTGTGTAAGTGTCTCAAACTGACATAAGAGAAAAAAAGTATACTTCATAAGCCACTGAAAGAAGTTATGAAATAAAGCTAAGCATAAGTCTACAACCATGCATATACAACATATACAGCGTAATCATACACACGAAGATCCAGTGCCACCTTACCTAGGCTCTCACTCATATTTTCTAGGGGGTGCTCGTCCTGAGATGATTGAACTTTTTTGTCGTGAGATGATAGCATAAACGTTGCACACAAATCGCTCAGAAGCGGGCATCAGTGCTGCTCCGGCAAAGGCAACGTCGTCGCCACCGTTTCGACGTCGAGCTTCTCCACGGCTTCATACCGCACATCTGCTTCAAGTTGCCCAGATCGAACCTGTCCACAGCCACCAGAAGGTGTTGCGTCACGGCCAACTTCAATATCTTAATCAAAGCAAATAGAAGACGATATCCATGTCATTTTTTAGAGAAACAACATTCAGCTAATGATGTATCAAAATGCAAGCAGTAAGAAGTACTATAAAATCTATAAGTGTACACGCATTATCATCATGGCTGTCTATTTAAGAAATGCGGTAATTGTGCTAAAATATCAACAACATCTATCTAGCTAATATGTATCAGGTCCATGCACATATAAGATAGATGATTTTAGTTCAGGTTCTCATAATCATTTATTTGGTTCAGGTTCTTAGTGTCTTACACAGAATAACACATCATAACATTTAGCTTTTTCTTTCAATAGATATTCAGATTATTATTTTTAAATGCATGTGTCCTGATCTTAACAGAAATTCATCTCTGATTGCCATCTTGCATCGTTGGGAAGAAATGGATCTTGAGTAGAGAATATTTTGATGTAGTGAGAGCGAACCATATATTGGTTTGATTTGAGCAGAAAAAATCCATTCGCATTTAAGAGTATGCATGGCATCAGCATAATGCCAAGGTGAACAAATAAATTGGACGATATGAATACGAACAATTTGACCCTCCAAATATATATGCATATCGTTTAAGGCATTAGCACAAACAGATGGCATGTGTTGAAGTGCGCACAAAGTCTCAGAGATGAAACTACATTCGGATTTAATTCATCCATGCTGCTAACTAATCCCAAGTCAAGAAAGGAAAATAAGAAGCAAATCAAGCTGGGCGAACTAAGTAGTACTCATGGATGGCTGGACATGGACCTAATGAAGGGGAGACACGCACATACCGACATGAATGGGCACATCCAATTTGAGGTGATGCCCACATGGCCACACGGGGCCTGTGGCCTGAGCAGCAGCAGGCACCGGAAGGATCTCGCCTCCATTGACCGTCTTCCTTTAGCTCCATGGACCGTGGGTGGGGAGGAGCATGCGAGGCGATGCTTCATCGACCGCACAAAGAGGAGGTTGGAGGTGTAGTTGAACGTCTCGTTCCCGTCTTCCACTCTGAGAACCAACACAGCGCCTAACTGAGCTGCGGGTACGCGCTGCTGGAGTGAGCGGCGGGGACCGGCGACCTGAGTGAGCGGCGGCGGCGGGATGGAACCCTAGCTCGGACGCACGCCTCCTCGCTCGGGATTTTTTGTGGATCGAAGCTGCCTGATGGAGGGGTACGACTTGGACTGCGGGTTCAATTTCAAGTTTTCCGAGGGGCTTAAGTGAAAAACGGCACGACGTACCCGTACGGACCGATCCCAATTTAATAGTTTAGATTTTCTCCTAATAATCCTCTTAATGTTGATATATCATGAGTTTAGGCGTGTCAAACAATGTGAAGTGTTCACAGTGTATAGCGCATGCGCGCGACGTGCACAAGAAATGGATTGCAACACAGTTAGATTAAAATCTGTTTGGTAGCTCATGCCATATGGCCACAATGTTAGTATATTGTGATGTACTGATGTGCCTTTATTGTTGCTTAAAGAGCCGGGCATCTTTATTTCTGCATGTTGATAGCTACTTGCAACAAGCTTATGGACAAAGCCACAAGGGCTAGTTATCTTGTGTGGGTAACTTTGGACTGAAGGCACTTCCAGTTATTGTCTATGGACAAGTGATATAACTGCTTACCCAAATATACGTTATATCCTTGAAGCGGTGTATGTTTATGAGGACCTTTATATTCAGTTACATATGTTGGCTAATCGTTGATCTACAACATTTATTGCACAGTATGCTCACAGGGAGTGTGTGCAGCGATGGTGCAATGAGAAGGGAGACATAATCTGTGAAATCTGCCATGAGGTAAGCAATTGTTGCATCTTTAGTTCCGTTCGTAGGTGAAATGATAGTCATGCATGTCTTGTTTTGCCGTTCCTGTATTTCACGACAGAAACAAGTGTGTCTGACTAAGGGAATCTGCAAAACCCCTCCTCTCATGCTAGGTTCACGCCTAGTTTCTACCAGTTCTCTTTGTATGTAAACTTTGTTCACGTAACATATGTTATGTGCTATGTCCTGTGCGGTCCCCTTAGCGTAGTATTTTAGCTCTGTCGTTCTTTTACTAATACATAAATTCAAATATTTGGCCTTCTCCCCCTACCTTTTATTTTGGCAAAAAAAAAAGCAAGCTGGAAGGTTTATATTTTTTTGTCCTCTTATTATTTGCACTATCTCAATGTGCCACATTCGTGTATTTCATTTCTTATTATTATTTGCACATCGGGCATTTGAGGTAAGTACTAAAACCTACCTTAAATATAAGGGCGATCCTGTATACATCATAAGTCCATCTCTGGCAATTTCATGATCTTTTGCTAAAGTATCTTTGTGTAGTACTGTTCATGTTTCCTATGTGCATTTAACCATGAACTTTGTTGCTGCGAATCAGATTATGAGTTTTTATTCTCTGTTTTCAGTCGTACAAGCCTTGTTATACTGCCCCACCGCGGATACATCATGATGAGACTACTATAGAGATAAGGTTGGTATAATCAGTCTTGAAACTTATCTTTTGTTATCCTGCCATTTTCTGTGAGCAATTAGCAATTTATTCCTGAAGCATAAAGTTCTTTTGATAAGTCACATGTCACCTCTGTGTTATTTGTGGTTTTAGTGGAGATTGGTCCATCTCTGGCAATCATTTGGATTTACATGATCCTGGAATCTTGGCTATGGCGGCTGCTCAACACCGTTTAATTGAAGATGAATATACTGCAACAAACAATAATGCTGCTGCCTTTTGCCGCTCAATATTTCTGATTGTAAGTATTTCTTTAGAAAATAATTTGTTTCGAAAAGGTGCACTCTTTTTCTTCTACTTTGTAAATTTGTGATTAAAAAAAGGTCAAATCTCATCTAGGCAGTTGAGTCCCTTGACCTGGCCTTACTTGGTCAACCAGACAACACAGAAAGATCTTTTGCTTGCTTATCTCTTTTTGTAGTTCGTTATGTTGTTCTTTCTTTTGTTAATGTTTCCATTGCCACGATGTTAAATATTGGGTGATAGTTGATGTGTCCTTGCTCTGTTTATATCCAGCTAATGGCTCTTCTGCTCTTGAGGCACACGCTAACCATCACCAATAGTGATGCTGAAGATGATGCGTCCGCTATTTTCTCGGTATATGTTAGATTTATACCGCACTACTTAATATTGTCTATTGCTGGCAAGTTCTAATATTTGTGGCTAGCATTGGTTCACATCTGATGTCCTCTGTTTAGTCCTTTGCCCTACATTTTTCTAATTGTTGATCTTTGACAGCTATTTCTTTTGAGGGCAGCTGGATTTCTTCTGCCATGCTACATCATGGCTTGGGCTATTAGTATCATGCAGCGTCAAAGACAGCGACAGGTTGGTGACTGATGCAAAAGTTTATCAACGAAACTTTGGTTTCTTAAATATTTATTTGGGAAATCTCGTGGACAAGTATTAAATGTTATTCCTTTGACTGCACATACCCTAGTTGGGATTTGGGACTGGTGCAGTTTTATCCTTACTGCTCAGACATGATATTGTTATGCCAGACAAGAAAAATCATTGCCTGGCTGATTAGTTTACCAGTAATTAAGTACCCGTGAATTGGTGTAGGTTGGAAACTGGAATACTCAACAGCGTTATCTGAAAATTCGGGTTGTCCTTTATTTTAGTATGGTATTTAACGGTTTACATTGTTTGGGGAACAGGAAGAAGCAATGCTATTACCAACAGAGGTGGCAATCATTCTCCACCGGAATGGGACGATGCAATTCGCTGTGACACCTGAATCTCCTGCCTCTCCTCATCGGGAACCACCTCAGTAGAAATTGATAAGCAGCCAAGGTCACTGCGGGCCTTGAGCATCTGTGGTTCAGATGGAACACCTAATACATGACGCAACAAACGCAACCTTGTTGCCTCAGCCAGTGTTTCTGTGATGGGATTTCAGAATCCCCTGTACATAAATTATAGTATTGTCTTTCAATAACCGAATACAAGCTGAATTAACAAGAAGTATACCGTGCTGGCCCAATGGTACAAGATCAGGTTCATTGTATCCCTGTTTGGTCTGATCTTAATTTTTAAAAATAGCTCTAATATGCCCTGCTTATCGAATACAAAAATTGGTATAGTATAAAGACTGCACCTCAAATGGAAAGGAAACATGCAAGATATTGTTTCAAATAAACACAACGGCTTTGATGCCCATACATTCGGATGTAGTGAAAGCTCCAGATCTTCCTGTAGAGGATCTACAGGTAGAGGACTGATATTGGCCTAAGGCATTGGAGATGCACTTTGCTTCTGTCTGTCAGGAACTACAACGTGAGCCTCCTGGAATGAACCTTGATAGAAGAGCATTTTCAACTGTCACACGCCAGGTAGCCTATTACTGAAAGATGCATCGAAGAATTACATACATTTTAAAATTGGTTATACACTTCGTTTCAAACTAAATAATAGGTTGTCAATAAGGATCCACTTAGGCCTCGTTTCAGCATAAGAATTCAACTGCAAAATAAATTGGGTGCGCAGTGCATTCTTCCAGTGTTAAGAACTTTGCCGGTATCAAACTATCACAAAGACAGTACCCGATGGCATGAAAACCTACTAGATGCACTCACAAAGATTCAATGTGAAAATGAACAATGAAAACTCAACAGTGCAACAATGAGAAAAGTGGTTGATATTCAAGAAGCCCACTTTCCTCCTAACGCCAGGACGCCAAGAACTAATGCTGCCTGTGTATCCTCATGAACTCTAACATGAGTACATGACTACTGGGTACACAAAAACGCTATAGTTCTTGGAGAACCAGACGAGGATATATTATCATTGCAAGCTTTTCATTTCCTTGCCTTACTTCGGAGACTTCTCTTCATTTTTATGATTTACAGAGCGATGTATGCATATTGCCACACCCTTGCACGCCCACCTCATGCCTATACAAGTATTCCGTTCCTACAGGAAGAGGACCCTTTTTTTTACTCTGGACATTTTAAGGAAAAACTCAGATCCATAAAAGAAGCACAAAAGCACTAAAATAAAAGAACCCAAAACACTCCCAAGGGTGTTAGCCTCCTCATGTCTGAAGATGATATAACCTTAGCATTTGTTGTGGATCGGATCGGACCCTCTTCGGACGCGCCGCTTGCTCATTCTGTCGGGGTCGAACACCGTCGAAGGGGAGGAGGAGGTGGTGGTCGGTGTGTGCTTCCCCGACACATCAAACCTTTCAGCGGCACCGGCAGCATCTCCCTCTGGGAGCTCTCGTGAGACATTTGCCTCGTTTGTTTGGGCAAAAACGCCCAGGCTTCGAAGGGCAAGAGTCTCTGATGCAGAAGCCAAAAGAACAAGCACAGCGAAAATGGCCAGGTGATGGCAGTGAACTCCCATTCTCCTGTAACTTGCAGTGGATATAGTGGTAGAAGGAAGTTGTGGTTTGTGTTCGTCTGATGACGTGCCTGTCTGAACTTGAGACAAAAATCTGGAGAGCGTAAGCTCTAGATATAGGTCCTCTTAGATTGCATCCACCGTAGTGACGGGTACGAAGATCTTGGTCCAAAAGAGTAAAGCTCAAAGTTATAAACCCCAAGTGACTACTTTATACCACCAAACCCATCGATACAAACAACAATTACTTATCCTTCAAAGTGAAAGAAATTGCACTCTGCTGACTAAAGGCTGTCTATGTGATTCTGGTGAAAAGTAAAATATGAAACTGGCCTTGGCAGACCTAATTATCTAGATGTTTTCCTTATTCTTGGGGATAGGCAAGGAAACACTCCAGACCAAACTACGAGTATAATGCTTTATGCAGCATCAATAGGGTTTCAACTTTGTTTGTGCACACCAGAAGCTTCTCTTTTAACACACTTCTCAATGCAAAACAATACAGGAGAACACATCTTCTTGTGCTTTCTTTTTGAGGGCAGTTTCTTGTGCTGGAGCTGTTGCTTTATTCTCGTTTGCTCTTTCATCATTCTTGGCTTGTTCTGGGAGGTGTCTCCTTTTGCAGTGGAAGTAGTGGGTCCCAAAGCTGCCCGCATTCAAAGATCCAAAGAGAAGCGGCAGTGCGACACCCCCCACCAAAGGGATCCTACTAATCCAAACAACATTCAGAACTTGGATATGCCTTTCATTTATTTCATTTAACTGTTGCAACATAAAAATGGAGCACTCGAGCGAAAAAAGACAATATTAGGGAGGGTGTTTTAGCGCGAGAAAATAATTTTTCTTAAGCTTGTTGACGACTGTTCTTTGTCTTCCCCGCTGTTTTTTTATTGGACCCTGGGAGCAAGAAATCTCTACTACAGGACACCAATATTTACCAGCAAGAAGATAAGAGCATCTCCAGCGGCACCCGCCAAATTCATGTCTGGTGTCATGTTTCATGCACTAGCCAACTATCCCAAAAGTCCGAACTGATGGAAAAGTGTAGTACAATTCACATATACTGTAACACCCCCTCTCACGTGTGACTCGGGGAGGGAGAAGCCACACGTGCAACCGGAAGAAAGCGACGGCGCGCAAGTCTCAGAGGTATGGCGCAAGACAGGCTCATACTTGGACACAAAGGGGTATTACGAGCAATTTTTAATAAATTGCGCATGCCAGGACTCGAACTCGAGACCTCAGGCTCTGTTCTGATAGAGCTATATACGCTGGAGGTACAACAACTTGTCTGTTACGTGTAAATTGGTACAACAACTTGTAAACTGAGGTGAACCAGTACATTAACTTGTGATGTAGGTGTAAAACCGGTCCAAATCATCCCAGCGTCGACATGTGGCGCCTATATTTTTGTTAAAACCACCCTGTGTTTTTTTCTTATCAAGCACGTAGGAACTTGGTGCTACCCTTCTCTATATGCCGGTCCCACATGTGAGTTTAGAAAAAAAAAAAAAGAAAAGATTTGGGCTAGTAAGATTCGAACTCCAGACAACAAGAATGTGGCCAGAGAGTGCTAACCAGTATACACAGAATGACTTCGTGCTCTATAGGTAGAACTTTTTTATTTATATACATGAACACATGACAAGTTTGACCGCAACGACGGACTAGACCCGTTCAGCCGCGTGCATACTAGTGTGGTGTGTGCGTACATATTTTATTTTTGTCTCGGTAGGACGCAAAAACACGTAGAACACGCATCGTAGGAATTACGCACCCTGGTGACCAGATACAAATGCAAGCACAACCACGATATGCCTATCCAGTGGGGAGCGCTGCCGTCGGAACACATTACCACGTCGGACCAACTATTCTAGCCTTCGTCCCGAAGGGTTTGGCAGCGGCACACTGACGCAACCAGAGGACATTAGGAAGTTCACGTTATCTCATGTACGCGTGTGATGTGCATTGTGTGTGACGCACACACTAGCATATAGAGGTCTAGCTTCCATTAGATCTAAGTGATAATTGTGTAAAGTAAATATGTTTGCCCTTGACTCTCAAAACATTGTAGTTGTATCGTGTCATTTCGCTGATGTTGCGGTATGACGCCCGAGTATGACATATTGACATGTCATCGTCAAGCCTGGACTGCGTGAACTTGCTGATGTCCTCTGGCTACGTCGGCACGCCGCTGCCGAACCTATTGGGACGAAGGCTAGAATAGTCCACGTCGCCCTACAAGTAGATCAAGGCCGGCGGCATCGGCATGACATGGTAATATGTTTCGGCGTTAGTGCTCCCCCACCGGACGGGCACATCGTGGTGGCATTTGTATCTGGTCACCATGGCATGTAATTCGTGTGATAGTGTTCTGCGTCGGCTGTACTTGTAACAACTCGTATCGAGACAAAAATTAAAGCCCGCATGCACACAACACACTAGCATGCACGTGGCCGAGTAACGCCAAACAAATACAGATAAACTCGAACGGGGCAAGTTCGCTGTTAAACTTATCATGCGTTGATCAAATAATTTCTGAAGTTCTAGATACTTAACGTGAAATCATGGTGTCCGTATAGTGGTTAGCACTTCGTTACAACATTCTTCTAAACTGACTTGTGGGACCAGCATAGAGAGAATGGTAGCACCAAGTTCCAATGTGCTTGATAAGAAAAAAATACGGGGTGGTTTTAACAAAAAAATACAGGCGCCACATGTCGCCGTCAGGATGATTTGGACCGGTTTTGCACCTATATCCCATGTTAATGTACCGGTTCACCTCAATTTACAAGTTGTTGTACCAATTTGCACATAATAGACAAGTTGTTGTACCTCCAGCGTATATAGCTCGTTCTGATACCATGTCATGTTTCATGCACTAGCCAACTACATCTGAGACTTGCGCGCCGTCGCTTTCTTCCGGTTGCACGTGTGGCCTCTCCCTCCCCGAGTCACACGTGAGAGGGGGTGTTACAGTATATGTGAATTGTACTAGCCTTTTCCATCAGTTCGGACTTTTGGGATAGTTGGATAGTGCATGAAACATGACATGTTACAATATATGTGAATTGTACTAGCCTTTTCCATCAGTTCGGAATTTTGGGATAGTTGGCTAGTGCATGAAACATGACATGGTATCAGAGCCAAAGGTCTCGAGTTTGAGTCCTGGTTTGCGCAATTTTTTTAAAATTGCTCGTAATGCCCCTTTGTGTCCAAGTATGAACCTGTCTTGCGCCAAACCTCTGAGACTTGCGCGTCGTCACTCTCTACCGGTTGCACGTGTTGGCCTCTTCCTCTCCGAGTCACACGTGAGAGGGCGTGTTACAATATATGTGAATTGCACTAGTCTTTCCATCAGTTCGGACTTTTGGGATAGTTGGCTAGTGCATGAAACATGCCAGGACTCAAACTCGAGACCTTTGGCTCTGATACCATGTCATGTTTCATGCACTAACCAACTATCCCAAAAGACTTTTGGGATAGTTGGCTAGTGCATGAAACATGACACCCGACACCCCCGAATTGTGCCCTCTTTGGGGGGTGGCGGACATGTGTCTGCCACATTGGGGGGTGCTGCCCTCAGCGAAGCCCCCCAAATGAGGGCCCCCATCATTTGATCATTTGATCATATTGGTACAAATGAGTTTATGCCGATGACAAATCCGACGACCAAATCGAAGGGAGCGAATAAAAGTCTCGACCAACTCCAATCCGGCCATACATCAAATAAGGCTTAACTCAGTGGCGGATCACGTAATTCGTCCCACTCAGACGGCCTTCATACAAGGACGCAATATTCTTGATGGCGTTGTGACCTTGCATGAAACAGTTCATGAATTACATCGCAAAAAGATGAGTGGTGTAATACTTAAGATCGACTTTGAGAAGGCGTATGATAAAGTTAAATGGCCTTTTCTCCTTCAAGTATTAAGAATGAAGGAACATGGTGCGAGTGGGTCCATAATTTGGTTACTGGAGGTAGTGTTGCCATCAAAGTCAATGATGACACTGGACACTACTTCAGAACAAAAAAAGGACTACGGCAGGGTGACCCACTGTCCCCGATATTATTTAATATTGCTGTTGACATGTTGGCCATCATGATTGATCGTGCAAAAACTTCGGATCAGATTGCAGGAGTGATACCACATCTTGTTGATGGTGGATTATCAATCCTTCAGTATGCCGATGATACTATACTCTTTATGGAACATGATATCGACAAAGCAAAAAACTCTGAAGTTAATTCTGTCAGCATTTGAGCAATTATCTGGATTAAAAATAAATTTCCATAAGAGTGAGTTATTTTTCTTCGGAGAAGCGCAAGATCATATTGCTTTGTACACTGAATTATTTGGGTGCAACAAAGGTCAGTTTCCTATGACGTATTTGGGGATACCGATACACTATCGTAGACTCATAAATGCTGAATGGAAATTGGTGGAGGAACGGTTCGAAAAACGACTTGCTAGCTGGAAAGAAAAATTACTTCAGTTGGTGGTCGTTTAGTTCTAATCAACTCAGTCCACAGCAATATGGCCTTATATATGTTATCCTTTTTCCAAATACCGAAAGAAGTACTCAAACATTTGGATTACTTCCGATCGAGATTTTTTTGGCAAGGGGATAATGAGAAAAAGAAATATAAGCTGGCTAAATGGAATGTGCTTTGTTGGCCAAAGTACCAGGGGGGCCTATGTATTCAGGACCTAGAGGCAAAAAATTCCGCACTCCTTAGTAAGTGGATATTCAAGCTACTAACTGAGGACGGGGTGTGGCAGCAACTCCTGAGAAGAAAGTACGTGGGCTCAAAAAATGTATCCCAACTGTGTTGGAAATTAGGGGATTCACATTTTTTTGCAGGTCTCATGTTGGTAAAGACTAAGTTCTTTCGATACGGATCGTTCCGCATAAAAGATGGGTCGGAGATACGCTTCTGAGAGGATTCCTGGCAAGGGAATTCATCTCTTCAGGAACAATATCCAGCATTATACAGTATTGTATGTAACAAAAGCGATTCACTTGCTGAGGTGTTGGGATCATCCCCGCCGAACGTGTCTTTCAGACGGGATCTCGCTAGTCCAAGATTGGTCTCATGGCAATCTCTACAGGAGCGCTTAGCTGTAATCCATCTATTACCAGGACAGGATGTTTTCCGTTGGAACCTACTTAAGAATGGAAAATTCTTGGTGGGATCCATGCATAATGCATTAGTACATTCGGATGTGTCAGTAATAAATAATAAATACCAATGGAAAATGAAGGTACCACTGAAAATAAATAAAAAATCACCTGGTACCTCCGTAGGGGCATAGTCCTAACTAAGGACAACCTGGCAAAGCGTAACTGGCAAGGAAGTATAAAATGCATTTTCTGTCATCATGATGAGAATATTGAAAGTGCATGGTTGCCCCCATGTATGGTTTTGGTAATTAATGACAATCTCTATGGACTAATGTTTGTATTGAGCTATATTTGTAGGAGTGTCCATTTGCGTTGCTTGATCTCCATTTGTTGGAGTCAAAGCTAAGGGAAGAAAAGTTTGTGTTGATCAAGGTTTTTTGCGGGTTGATCATCACTCAAGGCCAAGTGAAGATATGTCGAAGAGTGCGTCTCCCATATTGGTGTATGGGGGAGCATCATGTGAATCTTCACCGAAGCACAATCGAGGAAGGTGGTGCGTCTTGAGGAGATGAAGATCGTCTTCATCGACCTCAAGTGGATTTATGCGCAAGGCAAAGGTATGATCTTTATAGGGTTTCTATTTTACCGGTCTCATGATGTTTAGTGCGAGGCCGGATTATAGGAAAGATAACCGTACTATCAAGAGGGGCTCTCGACCGAATATCGTGATCGTATCGTCGTAGAGAGCACAAACCTTCGCATCCATGCTATCATCTTTATTGGTTCTTATTTGTCTCTTATCGTGGTGTGGTCTTGGTTCTTGTCATGCTTGTCATGGCAAAGCTAAGTTCACCGAAAACGGTTTTCATATGCGCTCCCTATTGCGTTTTCGGTATTGGAGATTTTGCCGGTTTATCCGTGCGGAAGATTTATCTCTTCCATTTATTTGCAAAATCTCCATTGCTTGTTTTCCATTTTCAAAGGTAGCATTTGTCGTCCTCTTTCCAACAAAATTGGTTTTATTTCATTCAGACTTCATTTGCAAAAGATTCGGCATTTCCGGTTTTTAAAATAGAGGTTTAACCTTTCCCCATTTGTTTTTATAATATTTTCTTGGACTATGATGTTTCTCTGCATAATATTTTTGTGCTCATTGTGACGATTCCAACGAGTCCAAGATTATCGAAAACGGAGTTCGTGGGTGAAAGTTATTGCATTTCCAATTTGCAAATGGGAGTTTTTACCTTTCCCCATTTATTTTTATAATATATTATTGGACTATGACGTTTCCCTGCATATTCTTGTTGTGCTCATTGTGACGATTCCAACGAGTCCAAGATTATCAAAAAGGGAGTTCGTGGGCGAAAGTTATTGCGGTTTTCCTCTCGGAGTTTTTATTAGACAGAAATTTAAAACAGAGAAAAAGAAGAAAAAAAGGTGCAGGCCAGCCGGCCTGGCCGGGCCCGAGGCCGGCCCCAGGCCGGGCGGCTCGGGTGGGCAGCTGGCCCACGCACGCACTGCCTGGCCTGCCCAGGCCGGGGGCAGGCCGGCGCCTTCGGGTTGCTGCCCGGCCCACCCGAGTGCTCGCCCGGCCCAGGCCGGGCAGCAGGCCGGGCTGCCTGCGCTTTGCTGCCTTCGCTCGATGCTCTGGATGCTTTCCTGGCTCGGCCGGGGTGCAGGCCGGGGGATCGGGCCGCTCGTTTTCCCCCCTTTTTCCTCTCCAACGGCTCCTTTTTGGAGCCTACTATAAAAAGGGTTTCTTCCCCATTTTTCCAGCAGAGCTCTTTTTCTCTCTCCCCACCATTGTTGCAAATCTTTGAGAGCTCGATTCCTCCACTTCCCTCCGATGATTCTTGCCCAAATTTAGGGAAACAAGAGAGGAGATCTAGATCCAGTACTCCACCAAACAAAATCTCCTCTAAGTGAGGGGAACTCGTTGGATCTAGATTTTGGAGTTCTTGGTGTTTCTCCATTGTTCTTCCTCCTAAATCCCTCCATAGCATTAGTTGCTTTGGTTGGATTTTGGGGAGAAGGATTTGACCACTTGGTGTGTTCTTGCCTTTTGCATTAGGTGCATCGGGTTGTGCTCCCCACGGTGATTCATGGGATTGAAGGTTGAGAGCTTGTTACTCTTGGGTCATTGGACCCTAGACAGTGTCGTGGTGATTATTGGGAGCCTCCAATTCGGTTGTGGATGTATACCCCAAGCTTAGTGGTGTAAAGGCTCCGAATTCCGCCTCGAAGGATTCCGATAGTGGAAGGTGAACCAAACCTTTGTGTGCGGTTCATCGGAGAATAGCGTGAGGCCTTTGTGGCATCTTGAGTAGGCCTTTTGTGGCGAGCTCACACCCCTCCAACGAGACGTACTCCCTTAACAAGGAGGAACTCGGGAATACATCCTCGTCTCTGCGTGCCTCGGTTATCTCTATACCCGAGCTTTTACTTATGCAATTTACTTTGTGATAGCCATCGTGCTTGAAGTTTATATCTTGCTATCACCTTCTTGCTTGCCTTGTTTAGAATAGGTTGTTGGTGCACATAGGTGAGCCTAGTAATTAGGTTGTTGGCTTGTTAATTTAAACACATAGTTTTATTCCGTAATTATCAAGCCTTTAAATAGAAAAAGTTTTAATCGCCTATCACCCCCCCTCTAGGCGACATCCGGGACATCGTTTGTTCTTTCAATTGGTATCAGAGCCTCGTCTCTCTTGTTTGGCTTTACCGCCTAGAGAGTAAAGATGTCGTTTAGGGGATTAGTGCACGATCACATGTTTATATTCGATGGCACAAATTTTAATGTTTGGAAAACTCATATGCTTAGTCACTTACGGGTCTTGGACCCCAATATTGAGCGTATCTTAGATATAGGTTTTTCTCCTCCAAAGAATTACGAAAGTACGACTTTAGAGGATGATAAAAACTTATATCTAGATGCTCTAGCTTCTAATGAGTTTTGCAAATTTGTGAGTGTTGTAGTTTTTCGAGTCAATCATGCCTCTCCGGGACGCTCATGAACTTTGGACCAAGCTTCAAGAAAAATATGGAGTGTCCAACTCTATTGAGGATGATTGTTCTCCCTCCACCTCCGGCCGTGATGAGCTCTCATCTTCGTCTACTTCACCAAAATGTGGTAAGCCACAAACTAATGTGATGGTGAGTAGTGATAGGTTTTGCAATATTGATAGTGAGCTCATTTTTGATGATCTTTTATCTCTATTTTGTTGCAATGCCTCATCTTTGGACTTAAACTCTTCTAGCACTCCAAATGTCATACATGCTAGTGTTGATAGTCCTTGCATATCATCCAAAAATTGCTTAGATAAATCTCTTGATGATATGCTTGCTTTATCTTGTTCCCATGATAAAAATGCTTGTGTTCCCCCTAACTCTTGCATGAACAATAATGTAGAGGAAACCCAATCAACTATGGAACAAGATGTGAACTTGAGTAGTTCAAAAATTAATTGTTCTTCTTCATCCATCACTCATTGCCTTATGGCTAAATCTTCTAGTAGTGATGATAATAATAATGATAATGATAATAATGATGAAGAAGATGATATGGAAAAAGTTAATGCTCTCCTTCAAAATAAAGGTCTAATAATTCTTAAAGCCCTTCCTAACAATAAAAATGCTCAAGCTATCCTCTTTGAAATTATGGAAACGCTAATTGAGCGCGGGGAAACTATTGAGGCCTTGGAAGCAAGCCTTGAAGAAAAGGGTAAGATCGAAAGAGATGATGCTATGGAGAAGGCATCATTAGAAGATGCTCTTGAGGAAGAGCAAGAGACTCGGGCTTCTCTATAGGAGAAACTAGAATCTATCGAGGAGTCTCATAATGATATAATTGCTAAAATCATTAAAGAACGTGACCATGCTCATGCAAAATATAAAGTGTTTAAAATGGAAAATGCTAGATTGAATAATGAGCTTCTCATGCTGTCTTCTTCCATTTCTAATTCTAATGATGCTTGTGCTACTAACTCCACTTCTTGTGAAGCATCTACTTTGAAGGAGAATGTTGAGCTAAGGGCTCAACTTGAGTTGCTAACTAGCAAGTATAGGAAGTTGGAAGAAAGTCATGAAAAGCTATCTAGCTCTAATGATGATATTCTAGCATCCTATGCTAGTCTAAAGTTAGCTCATGAGGCTCTCACTACCAAGATAACATCTTGTGAGCCTCATGTGGATGATAGCACAACCTTAACCAAAAATGCTATATTGCCATGTGCTAGTCCTAGTAGTTCATCCACTAAAAATGTTGGTACATCATGTGATGAATTACTTTTTTTGCCTTGTTGTCATAACAATGAAGCTTCGACTTCATCTAGTGCTTTTGTTGCCACTAACCATGTAGGGGAAATAAACGACCTCAAGGCCCAAGTCACTTCTTTGAAGAAAGACTTGGAAAAGTGTCATGAAGGGAGGAGTGCACTTAACAACATGTTGAGTGTGCAACAATCCCCTAATGACAAGAGTGGACTTGGATTCAACTCCAACATCAAGAACAACTCCAAGGTTGAGAAGAAGAAGAAGGGCCAAGTTCAAGTCAAGAATCCGGCCAACATCATTTGCTTCAAGTGCAAGCTAGAAGGGCACCATGTTCGGGATTGCCCAATGAAGAAGAAGCCTCTTAGTGAGAAGCAACTAGGGAAGCGGCCTCTTGTTCAATCTCGTGCTCAACCATGAGTTGAACAAATGCCACCTCCTAAGAAGACTCAAGTCAATGCTCCTCAAGTTGAGGAGCCTAAGAAGAAGAAGAGTCGATGTTGCTACCTTTGCCGTGGCAAGGGTCACTTTGCTTCCTCATGCACTAATGGTACCGTATCCAACCCTATTATAATTGATGATGCTTATTCTCTTGGGAAGGATAGAATTGGCAATGTGTTTGCCAAATATGTGGGGACTCAAAGTGGTGTCAAGAAAAGAACCATTTGGGTTCCCAAGCCTATTGTGACTAACCTCTTAGGACCCAACTTGGTTGGGGACCAACAAGCTCAAACTTGATCAATAGGTGTTGGTGGAGGACATTGGTGACTTGGCTATCATTTGAAGAATTAAGGGATCTTTATGGTTATAATTCATCAAGCCAAGTCAATTGGATTTTCACATATCTACCTCATACCCAATGCTCCTCCTTGCAGTAACTTGTATTTAATTCACATATTCATTGAAAGTTGCTTGCTCCCTTGCATGTGTTAGTTTTGTTCCTAGCATGTGCTTGTATATGATATGCTTCTTTCTTACTTGTCTTGTTACTCAAGGTTATGTATGATAGTTGTGTATCATGTATGTGTAATTTGTGTGTTGAGCTTTATTGAATCTTGTGTGGATTTCATTTGGCTCTTTGAGATATTAATGGACTATCCCATTTTGGGGGAGTGATGTGCTTTGTGCACCTCACAAACCTAAAAATGTGTGTACATGAGGCACACCACCTAGTATTGATATTTCAATATTATCTAGCTACTATGTGGTATGTCATATTCATGAGAAATTCAAATTCTACAATGTCCATTAATTTCTCTAGTTGGTTTTATTTACCTCTTGTTTTAAAAAAAATGAATTATCACATTATGGAGGAGTAATAAGCTATGTGCATATTACAATTCCATAAAAATGTGAACATTTGAGGTTGCCACTTATATTTGATATTATAAATTATCTAATTCCTATGTGGCATGTTTGCTCGAACAAGTTTCAATTTTCTTTATGGTTATCCTTTGGATCTTGTTTGTGTGAGTTTGCTTGGTGTGGTTTTTCTCTAATATCCATTTCCATATATTATGTGAGAAACCATTTGTTTCATCTTATTTTAACCATGGCTTTGCCGGTTGGTTCGACTAGTTGAAACTACCAACAAACCTTTTTCAAAATATGACGTTTTAATTCTTATCTCTTGCCATATTCTTATTTGTTGTGAAGTTGGTCTTGAACATCATTCCTATATACCACCGAGAAATATCTCCATATACTCCTTGTCCATGACAAGTGATTCTAGTAATTGTGGTGGATTTTGTAGACCATCTTCACATTGGCACTTGCGTTAAATTGCCCTATTTATTGCCTTCTTTGCCTCTTGCAAGGATCCTATTTCAATTGGTAGTGTTTAGTGTTGTAAATAAAATATGAAGAGTAATGATCCCTTCTGCCATTTTGTATTCAAATGCAAATATCAAAGATAATGCATACATCTTGGGGGAGCATTCCTTTTTATTTAGAACACTATCCTATCTATCAACTTTAGATCCTTTCAATTGACATTTGATTTTTATCTTATGTTTTGGTACCTTCAATTGGTATTAATTGGAATTTAATATCTCCTCCATAGATATTTGTTTCAATTGATATTTATTGTGGGAGTTTTGATACCTCATTGCTTTATTTTACTCTACTTGATTCCGGTCAAGTATTATCCTCTTCTTGGGATCTTTTCTCCTAGTGGTATCTTATTTTCCATTGGTGTCTTTTCAATCATGTGTTGCTTGATTCGATTCCTATTGATATCACACTTTATGTGTTGACGTGTTTTGGAATCAATCATTTGTTGATTTGGATTTTGATATAATTTGGACAACCTTTTTGTGTCACACCTTGGTGTGCTCTCTTCTTGGTTTACTTGGTGTTTTCGTCCAAATTATGTCTTGTTCGGTTCTAGAAAGCCTTTGCATGCTCGGTTACTAATTTATATTATTTTAGCATGCTTATCTTTCTTGATCCAATATATAGGGTATACTCCATCGAATCCTAAATCGGCTAAGATGTGCATGAAATTCAATTTCATATCTATATGCACATATTTATGTGGAGTATGTCCTATATATTGTAGTTTATCTAACTACTATGGAACCCAATTAGTTTGGGAACCATTTTGTACTCTAATTTTGTTTTAGGTACAATGGAGATGCATTGGATGCTTGCCTCATTCATAAGGAAGGTGTTCTCACCATGTGATTATCGGAGTCAAGCTTTGATGACAAACAAACTCTCATCATCTTCATCATCAATGCATCCCGGTAACAAGTATCTATCCCATGCATACTTTTCTAGTTCCAACCTTGTGTAGGTTACCTCTTGGCATGAAAGCTCTTATATGCAATTGTTGTGGTTTTGGCCTTTTCCTTCACTTAATATATCTTTGTGATATGTGTGATGAATTTGCAAAAACCTTTTCTTCAATTGATATTATTTCCTTGTGATACTTGTTGCCTAACTCAAAGCATCTCCACTATCTCTTGTTCCCTTAGTGATATGTGTGATGCATTTGATATATTTGAAGTTCATTTATATACAATGAGATAAATTTGAGCTATGTGCTATGCTTTAAGCAACAATCTCGTTTGTATATTTATGACTTCCCTTTGGATACCTTGCTCTCCTTTTTCCCGAACCATTTCGTATGTATATGTTTCTTTGCGGATGTATATCTTCAATGGTTTGTCTAATTAGAAACCTATACATATGAGAGAGGTCACCTTTTAGTTGGTATCCTAATTCTTTTGAGCTACCTTGTTTTCATCTATAACTCTTTGGTGGCTCCAAATTTGTCTCATGAGTGCATGTCTCATGTTTATTGGTATCTTTACACACTCATGTATTTGTTGAAGATCTTTGACTTCATGCCTACCATGGTGAGCATGTTGATTTTCATTTGACTAAATGCTCTCACTAGATTTTGGCATTTTCAATTGGTTTTAGTTTCCAATTGGTATCCCTAAGCTTGTGAACATACCTTTTTAAAGATCTTCGTTTTATCTCGGTTGGGCCTATCTTATGTTGAATCTTTGAAAATTGGTATCTCCTTATGGCTCAACCACATCTTTGGTGCAAGTGCTATGATTTGATTTTGCTCTATGCACAATTGCACTTGTTGCGTGTTCTAGATGATTTTGGGGGAGCGAGGATGCCATATTTGTGCACTCCTCATTTGTGTATGAACATTGGGGAGCTTCTCCGGTTTTATTTAGAACTCTCGCTTTGGATCTTTTCGATTGCTTTTCTCCTTTGTGGAGATGTTTAAAATGATTTCATCTTTTTTGCAATCTTTTGATCCTCAATATAGTTTGATTTCCTCTAATTATCCGTTAAAAGGGATTGTCATCACCTTTATGGAGGAACTCATATTATATTGGCTCTCTAAAATTTTCTTCCCATTTCGGCAATCGATGCCAATGGGGGAGAAGTTTAGAGGGTTTAAGGGAATTTGGGTTTTATGCTTTTGTTGCATTTGCCACACATGCGCTTGCATCCTTGCTCGTTTGTCTTGCGAGGATGCTTTATTCATTATATAAACCCTCTTAATAAAGGATTGTCATCAATTACCAAAATGGGGGAGATTGAAAGTGCATGGTTGCCCCCATGCATGGTTTTGGTAATTAATGACAATCTCTATGGACTAATATTTGTATTGAGCTATATTTGTAGGAGTGTCCATTTGCGTTGCTTGATCTCCATTTGTTGGAGTCAAAGCTAAGGGAAGAAAAGTTTGTGTTGATCAAGGCTTTGTGCGGGTTGATCATCACTCAAGGCCAAGTGAAGATATGCCGAAGAGTGCATCTCCCATCTTGGTGTATGGGGGAGCATCATGTGAATCTTCACCGAAGCGCAATCGAGGAAGGTGGTGCGTCTTGAGGAGATGAAGATCGTCTTCATCGACCTCAAGTGGATTTATGCGCAAGGCAAAGGTATGATCTTGATAGGATTTCTATTTTACCGGTTTCATGATGTTTAGTGAGAGACCGGATTATAGGATAGATAAGCGTACTATCAAGAGGGTCTCTCGACCGAATATCGTGATCGTATCGTCGTAGAGAGCACAAACCTTAGCATCCATGCTATCATCTTTATTGGTTCTTATTTGTCTCTTATCGTGGTGTGGTCTTGGTGCTTGTCATGACAAAGCTAAGTTCACCGAAAACGGTTTTCATATGCGCTCCCTATTGCGTTGTCGGTATTGGAGATTTTGCCGGTTTATCCGTGCGGAAGATTTCTCTCTTCCATTTCTTTGCAAAATCTCCATTGCTTGTTTGCCATTTTCAAAGGTAGCATTTGTCGTCCTCTTTCCAACAAAATTGGTTTTATTTCATTCGGACTTCATTTGCAAAAGATTCGGCATTTCCGGTTTTTAAAATAGAGGTTTAACCTTTCCCCATTTGTTTTTATAATATTTTCTTGGACTATGATGTTTCTCTGCATAATATTGTTGTGCTCGTTGTGACGATTCCAACGAGTCCAAGATTATCGAAAACGGAGTTCGTGGGTGAAAGTTATTGCATTTCCGATTTGCAAATGGGAGCTTTTACCTTTCCCCATTTATTTTTATAATATATTCTTGGACTATGATGTTTCCCTGCATATTCTTGTTGTGCTCGCTGTGACGATTCCAACGAGTCCAAGATTATCGAAAACGGAGTTCGTGGGCGAAAGTTATTGCGGTTTTCCTCTCGGAGTTTTTATTAGACAGAAATTTAAAACAGAGAAAAAGAAGAAAAAAAGGTGCAGGCCAGCCGGCCTGGCCGGGCGGCTCGGGTGGGCAGCCGGCCCACGCGCGCACTGCCTAGCCAGCCCAGGCCGGGGGTAGGCCGGCGCCTTCGGGCTGCTGCCCGGCCCACCCGGGTGCTCGGCCGGCCCAGGCCGGGGCAGCAGGCCGGGCTGCCTGCGCTTCGCTGCCTTCGCTCGCTGCTCTGGATGCTTTCCCGGCCCGGCCGGGGTGCAGGCCGGCCCTAGGCCGGGGGGTCGGGCTGCTCTTTTTTTCCCCCTTTTTCCTCTCCAACGGCTCCTTTTTGGAGCCTACTATAAAAAGGGTTTCTTCCCCATTTTTCCAGCAGAGCTCTTTTTCTCTCTCCCCACCATTGTTGCAAATCTTTGAGAGCTCGATTCCTCCACTTCCCTCCGATGATTCTTGCCCAAATTTAGGGAAACAAGAGAGGAGATCTAGATCCAGTACTCCACCAAACAAAATCTCCTCTAAGTGAGGGGAACTCGTTGGATCTAGATTTTGGAGTTCTTGGTGTTTCTCCATTGTTCTTCCTCCTAAATCCCTCCATAGCATTAGTTGCTTTGGTTGGATTTTGGGGAGAAGGATTTGACCACTTGGTGTGTTCTTGCCTTTTGCATTAGGTGCATCGGGTTGTGCTCCCCACGGTGATTCGTGGGATTGAAGGTTGAGAGCTTGTTACTCTTGGGTCATTGGACTCTAGACGGTGTTGTGGTGATTATTGGGAGCCTCTAATTCGGTTGTGGATGCGTGCCCCAAGCTTAGTGGTGTAAAGGCTCCGGATCCCGCCTCGAAGGATTCCGATAGTGGAAGGTGAACCAAACCTTTGGGTGCGGTTCATCGGAGAATAGGGTGAGCCTTTGTGGCATCTTGAGTAGGCCTTTTGTGGCGAGCTCACACCCCTCCAACGAGACGTAGTCCCTTAACAAGGAGGAACTCGGGAATACATCCTCGTCTCCGCGTGCCTCGGTTATCTCTATACCCGAGCTTTTACTTATGCAATTTACTTTGTAATAGCCATCGTGCTTAAAGTTTATATCTTGCTATCACCTTGTTTAGCATAGGTTGTTGGTGCACATAGGTGAGCCTAGTAATTAGATTGTTGGCTTGTTAATTTAAACACATAGTTTTATTCCGCAATTATCAAGGCTTTAAATAGAAAAAGTTTTAATCGCCTATTCGCCCCCCCTCTGGGCGACATCCGGGACATCGTTTGTTCTTTCAAATATCAAGAATTTGTTCTTTGACTGTCTGTTTGCGCGTTTTATATGGTCTGCCATCCAAGTGGCTTCGAACTTGTATCCACCTAGCTCGGTTGCCAATATTTTTGGAAATTGGTTGCATGGTATAGATCACACGGTTAGAAAACACATTCGGGTGGGAGCGATCGTATTATTATGATCGATTTGGCTATGTAGAAATGACAGAGTTTTTAACGCTAAGTTCTCTTCTCCTATCCAGGTGATCTTCCGTTGTGCTCACTATCTCCGGGAGTGGTCTATTCTTCAGAGTACGATACACCGAGACCTGTTTATGGATCAGGTTTGCTCGCGGTTGGAGCAAGTGGCAACAAATATTTTTACCCAGCATGGGTGGCAGCATAACTTGCGTATTGGGCCGCCTTCACCATAGGATTACACGCTGTCATATGTGATGTGTTTTTTCCTATGTGTTTTTCTTCTTTATCTTTACAATCTTACCTTTCTACCTCTTTCTTTCGGCTGTGTGCATCCTGGTTATGCAGAGGCTGGGTGTGGACGTTTCCAGTTGTATCAGCTTGATGTAAACTAGTTAAAGTCTAATAAAGCGCTCTTTATCAAAAAAAATCAAATAGATGTCTCGGCCAACACAATTCTGGCCATTAAAAGGGCACCACCATTGCTACGATGCATGCAAATCATTCGTCGGCATCATCAACGTCCTCCTCTTCCGCCGCTCCGGTCTCCTTCACCCTTGCCGCCCTCTCCGCCGTGATGCGCCTCCTTTCTTCGGCGAAGTAGGCCTTTTGATTGGGGCTCATGTCGCTCGTGTTGGTGGCCATGAGCAAGCGCTCCTCGGTCTTCTCCGTAGCCTTGAGTTTGGTCTTTTGCATGTCGAAAAAGGTTTGCCACCTTTCATCGTTATCGGTGTGCATCTTCAATTTGGTAGCCAAGAATGATGCCACCTCCTTCAAGTACACGACAATCGACTCTTGGATGGGGACCGAGGATGTTGTATTCTTTGTCGCCTTGGCTGCATTGACATCAGTTGGCCGGTCCGAGATGGCCCTCGATATCTTTGTTTCATCTACACCGCCCCCCTCCTCCCCTTTGTCGTTCAAAGTGAGCCGACGCTTCTTCTACTTCGGACAATTTTGAATCTTGATCCAACAATGCATCAATTTGAAGACCTTCCTATCCGTGTTTAACTCTTACGTACATGACGTGAGCATTAATTTTGCGTCCTGAGACAGTTGTGCATCCATGCATCCGTGCGTCCTGGACCATCTGATCTAAATCGGGAGGACAACATCAAACCATGACTAATTTTGCGTTTACACGCCCGCATGGACGACTAAATCAATACAATTTTGCAGTAAACCCTGTTTTGTGTATTCTCCCCGAGTCTCTTGAAGTCTTGATAGATCGAAGTCATTGAACAAACGCCGCGGCGGGCGGGCGATCACCAAGTGGAGACACAACACAGCAGGCACCGGCGAAAACCCATAGGGGCGGCCGACGGCGGCGGTGAACAAACAATCAGATTCAGCAAAAGTTAAAGTATGATTCCACTTCTGTGCTCAATTGCATGGGAAGCCGTCACAGTCATGCATGTTCAGGAAACCGACGTGTGTTCCATTGCCTGTACGACCGTATGGTGCTCTTTGTATCTAATCTAAAGGAGTATTAAATTGAGATTCCGGTCCGTTTTTTCTACCCAATCATAATTACATGCTCTGCCACCGCTAAAGTTAGATAACTGTTAACCTGACAAATTGCGGCAAAATTATCTAAATTTTATTGTAAAAGCACATGTGAGATGCTGCAAAGATTATGGGTGTTTGCTACTATTTTTTTACCTAAGTTTCTTTCATGATTTTTCAATGTTGTATATGTATTTAAATTTGTAACAAAGTCGCACCAATTTTGCTGAGAAAGTACATGCAAGATGTTGCAAGGTTTTCTGAATGTTTGCTACAAATTTGTGTTTTCCACGATTTTTGTTGTTATTGCATACGTGCTTTCAAATTGTAACAAACTTGTATAAATTTTTTTGTGCAATCACATTCCAGATGTTGCACGATTTTGGGAAATTTGCTACAACTTTGTGTATTTTTGTTAGATACACATGATCTTTCATGTTGTAATCGTTTATATTTTTTGTTGAAATAGTAGGTTTTTTTTTGTTATGAACTAATTTGTAACAAAAAATTATTATTAAAATATTTGATACAAACACATAATTTTTTGTTGCAAACGTTTATAATATTTGTTGAAATTGTTTGTGATTTTTGTTGCAAATCAATGTGCAAGAAAAATTGTTGTTGAACCATTTTCTGTAGCATTATATATATATTTTAAATGTTGTGATGAGTTGTTGCAAAAATAAAAATAAAGTTACGTGACGCGAGGCAAATGTTTCAATAGTACTAAAGGTGCTAATTAACTAGGATTAATTACCACTAATATAAAAAGAGAGAGAGGAGGTGATCCAAATGATCTGGACCATTAAACCGAAATATCCAATCTTTACTATTAAAGGAGAGTCCGTGAATGCCTGGTGTCACACTTTACGTCACGTAAATACATGATGAGATAACTAAAACAATCTTTTCACAAAAAAAAACTAAAACAATCCAAAAAAAAAACAGCCGTGGTTATCCCTCACGCTCTCTCTCCCAAACAAACAACTATATTCAAGTCAACAAACTACTCTCTTCCTAACTAACTTGACCCGATCGTGTGGGAGCTTTTCTGACCTTGATTTTTTCCATATTGATTTTGTTATGGTTTGTATCCATGCATGCAAGGCACCACACCATCCAGCGCTTCCCCATTTTTCTCCGCTCCAAGCATTGTTTTCTGCCAAAAAGAAAACTGAAATAACATAACAATAGGAACGGCTGTTGGGTGTTTTGAGCTTGGCGATGAAGCCGGAAAAAATGTTGTGCTTGAAGTAGTTAGGCAGCAGTCCCGCAGTGAACTCCGACAGACTAAAAATCATCGGTTCAACGCTCTACGACACCATTGCGTCCATCGGCGGGTCATCCGTAATCTCGTACGTCTTCTGTACGAACGTCGTCGGTTCGCCACCGCTGCCACCACTACGGGCGCCGGTCTCACCTGGGGCTTATAAGCGATGCGGCGGGGAGTGTGGCGGGCTTTTCGTGCAGAATTTTCATAACATCTACCTGAACGGTGTCATGTCCGTGCTTGGCCATGCCTCCGCCGTGAATTTCCATAACAATAGGAACGGCTGTTGGGTGTTTTGAGCTTGGCTATGAAGCCGGAAAAAATGTTGTGCTTGAAGTAGTTAGGCAGCAGTCCCGCAGCGAACTCCGACAGACTAAAAACCATCGGTTCAACGCTCTACGACACCACCGCGTCCATCGGCGGGTCATCCGTAATCTCGTACTCCCTCCGTCCTAAAAAAGATGTCATAAGTTTGTCTAAATTTTGATGTACCTAGACATGATTTAGTGTATAGATACATCCAAATTTGGACAGATTTGTGACATCCTTTTTAGGACAGAGGTAGTACGTCTTCTGTACGAACATCGTCGGTTCGCCACCGCTGCCACCACTAAGGACTTGTTTGGCTGTCCGGGTTAAATAGCCCCGGGAAAATAATCCCGACCGGGAATCTGAAGAAACAGGTGTAAAACCTCAGGATTTTATTCCCGATCTCCGGACTAGGGGAAAATTCTCCCCGGGAAAAGGCCGGGATCCCCCCGCGATTGCAGTTACCAAACAAGCCCTAAGGGCGCCGGTCTCACCTGGGGCTTACAAGCGATGCGGCGGGGAGTATGGTGGGCTTTCCGTGCAGAATTTTCGCCTCGCCATGCTCCACACAAAGCCCACCTTCAATGTCAGTCATGCACTCAGGACACGCTGCTTCATCGGCTCGGGCACCTCGTCATTATGATCTCAACAGCAAAAGTTCACCGGGTGCAGTCTTCGGCTTCCCTGTCGAGCGCTAGCTTGCCGCCGTTAGGAGCTCATGTGGTAGAGTAGGAGACGTCGGGCATGCTGGTGCTTAGAGAGCTTTCTCCTTATCCGTGGGCGAAACCAGCATAGGAAGAAAAAAATTAAGGTAGGGAGAACTCACAAATTGAGGCAAAGACATAAATAGTGTCGAGCTAATTTGCATAATGTTTCACTAAAACAGCGTAACTTTTTCATACGAAATCTTTTTTTGACGTTCGAGCACTCAAATTGTTCTAATAAAACATATGCATCCAAAAATCAAGATAGGGTGGCCGCCCTACCTTACCCTAAGGGGAGCTCTGCCCCTGGACAAAACAGACAAGGCAAGGACCTTTATCAGAACAAAGAGGAGACGAGGACGTATGGTGATTGTAATTCATGTTTTCTTTTACAAAAAAATGTGAGGGTACAAAACTAGGAGTGCTGGATGGCATCCACGACGCACCGAGCTCACGCGAGGAACGTGGGCAAGCCGTGCTCCACCTTTTTTTTCCAGGTAATACGTGTTGGCCAGATGGTGGCGCCATGTATTGGGTAGCGTTCACACAATCTCATCCAAGGAGAAAGAGGACGACTGGGAGAACGACTGGTATACTTAACTTCATGGAGGCTAAGGAGAGTAAGAGCTACAGCGACACACTCTTCAACTACATGAACATCGTTGTCCTCTGCCACCGATGCCAAGACTGACATTGTTGGGACAAGTTGGCTGTGGGGAGGATACGGATCCTGGAGCAGGCTCCAAGCCTGGAGGTCTTGTGTCCAATCATAAAAGAGATTGGATTTATCATTGTACCTTCAGATGATTGTCACGTACGCTTAAGACACATGTCCTATGGACTTAAGTTGTTTTTGTGCCAACATTACTATGCGAAATTTCATCACAAATTGTATGCGAATAAGCTCTAAAACTATTTAGGGTGAGAAAATAATCTCCACCATACACCGAAGCTTGAGCACTACCTTCGGCGGACACTTGAATCTCCATCATTCCTTTTCCTCCTTCCTAGATGCAAGAGGTGTTGCCACCGGAGTAGGAGCAACGACCATCGCACTCTTCACACCTGGTTTCAATCAAGAGATGGCATCGATGGGTGAAGGGAATGTGAGGCCTGTCAGCACGAGGACAAGAGTAGGCGGGCAGAAGAGGATGTAGGTGCTGATGAGGACGATACGATACATGCCGCCAAACTCAAGTCAATGTGAATGAGACGGCGAAGGGGACAGACGGTGTTATAATAAAAATATTATTCTGAACGGGGATGAATATGCGGACTAAGAGCATCATAGCGAGGATGAGGCGGCAACTATTAAGATGTTCAAGGGATATCGATAAATCGCAGGAGGAGATGCTTTGTTAGGTGAGAAGAAAAATGAAGAGTATGACACATGGAGACGATGGACGTGAATAGCAACATTGTTGAAAAATAACGACACCGATTGTGTTTGTAAAATTCATTAAAAAAACATTTTAATCAGATGTCACTATTTATTATTTATTTATTTTGTTCCGTGGCAACGCACGGGCAACCAACTAGTGGCTATAACGCACGCTAAAACGATCGAGGACGGACCAAAACGCTCAACCACACTAGTCGCCCGTGATTAACGCTATCCTAATCGCTACTATTGTAACGCAAATGAAAATCATCACTAATTGCCATCCTAAACTACGCAAACCAAAAGCGGCCGTCGACCCTGCCAGTCCGCCGCCGCCGTTGCGCTCGAACGCCGCCGCGCCCGCACGCCCGCCAGCTCCGTCGCGCACGGCCGCCCGCACGCCCGCCGTCTCCGTCGCGCCCCGCCTACCAGTCCGCCGCCGCCGTCGTGCCACACCTGCTAGGCCGCGCCCGCACGTTCGCCGCCGCCGTCGTGCCCCTCCTGGTAAGCCGTCGCCGCCGTGCCCGCACGGCCGTCGCCCTGCAAGACGTCGACTACGCTGCACATGTCGTCTATCGCCAAGGTCACTGCTTCCGCCGGTCCAAGGCTTCCGACGTACGAGATCAACTGCCGGTCACCTACGATCGAGGAGGGATGGGATCGACGTGTACCCCTGAAAATGGAGGCACACACGGCGTTGCTGCCGGGGGGCGACGAGATCACGCAGCAGTTACCTTCTCGGAAGGACGGGATCGATCCCGCTATGGCGCTATCGAGGTATGGATGTGTGCGTCTTACTTGCGCAGTTGTGCTGCTTCCTGTATTCCATGGGATATAAGCTCTCTGCTACCTCAATCTTTCCTGTAGGTCATATGCTACCGCTTCTTTTATTAAGAATTTGTCGCTAATGATATTACGATAATGTAGCTTGTTCCAGTCAGAGTCGCTGTACTCTCTGCCTCTCACATACGGATGGGGTTGAGCATCACAAGGAGAAGATGCTTAATTTACTTGGATCCTATTAGGCTTCCCTATGAAGGCTTCACGTCTCCACTGTGCTCTCCTTTTTGCAAAGAATTTCCCATAGGCCGCAGGTTCGGTCATGCAAACTTCTCCTTGACATATGTAGCTCATCAAGTTAATTATATTTCATTCAAACAACTGGGTTACTGCACTAAGTCGCTATTTCATTCATATAATTGGGCCGCTGCACTAAGTCGCTACTGGTCATGATCTCCAGGTACAACAAGCACAATTCATGGCTGATTCTGGTGGCAAAGTTGTGATCTTATATGGTCAGTTATAAAACTAATTGTGCTGGTTCATGGTGATGATTCCGCATTTCATTGCATGATTAGGTCATTTATTATTATGGCTAAAGAAGTGCTTATTTCTTATATATACAACGTATCACAAACGACATCAGAATCATTTATATATCTAATGCATTCATTTCATGGCTCCTGACTAGGTATCATATGAGGTTCTAGAAGCACTACGGTCACTTCTTATTTAATATGCTCTTTATACTTCCATGTTTTGTATCGAGTACTGGTTCTTTGATGTAATTTTGTTAGAACACTGTGTTGTTTTGAAAACCGCATTTAAAAGTAAGTAATATATTGTCGCATAGTATTTCCGGCGTGTCATTAAGCACGAGTTGACTGTTAGTGGTGGTGATACTGAAAGTTGAGCTATCTAGGTTATGTATGTTTTCCTTTGTAAAGTTGGTGGGTCGAAAGATAAAAATTAATGAAATTCCTCCAAAGCCCTGATTATTCTTTAACTACAATTGGTGGTCTTGGACATAAAGGTCTATTCCTCTGGGTTATATTAAGCCTTTTGCTGCCATCATGAAGTTCACCGCCATAAATAATGAATTAATTACCCTGTCATGAAAATATTTTTTTTCTTCGAGAAAACGCAAGGCCTTTGCGCATCGGTTTGGGGGTCACATGCTTGGCACCAGTCGCCGATACTGGTTCCAGTCTGGGGCGGAGGGCATGTGGCTGCGCAAAGGGGCAGTCGACCAATAGGTGCTAGATTGTCTCGGGGAGCTGAAAGATAGGAAAGACAATAATTTTATTGCATCATTGCCATGTTTATTTTTGCCGGTACATAACAAGCATTTCAATGATTTATGCTTGGGAAGTAATTTGTCTTCTACTAGCTGATTTCTACTACAGGGTGCACATGCAATTTAACCAGAGCTAAAGTATATGGCAATTGGTCAGAATTTTTTTTAAATAATACACGAAAATTACTTAATTCCGAAAATAGTGCGCACATTTTATTTTTTTCAGAAATAGGATCCAGTCGGTTTTGTCGAAGCCGACTGGAGCCTGTCGTCCACGGCGAGGACGAGTACGGACTTGTCGGTGTCGGCGATGACGAATACGTTGCCGACGACGTCGACCGACGCGGGGAGGCCTGTCGTCTTCGGCGAAGACGACAAGGTGGGCCTAGTCGGCATCGGCGAAGCCGACAAGTACTTGGCCAGCTCTCCTTTCTCTCTTTCTCTCTTTCGGACGATAAGAGCTTTTCCGAGCCACCATACTTCTCCCGCTTCCCGTGCTCATTTCTCCCGCTTAGATGTCCCGCGTTTTTGCTCCCGCCCATATTCACCTCTCCCGCCCTTTTGTTCCCGCCGTTTTCCTACCGCGTTATTTTTCCCGCCCTTATGGCGGCGCGCTTTTTCCCGAGTTTGCCTTGCTAAGACCAAGCTATTAGGCCGAAAAAGATGAAGGATGCGAGTCTCCCGCAGGGGGTGGAGGTCGTGCGGTGTTGGTGAGGTAGTGAATGCAAGGTGAAGGAGGTTGCCGATTTCTCCCGCGAGCGCCCTCTCACACCGATTGATGAAGAAGGCTTCCCAAGTCGGGCGGTAGTCGGGATACCAGGCCGGATCCATCCGCTGCTCCGGTGTGAGCTCGAGGTAGTAGTGGTTCGTGATGGCCGCCCGGCGCGCCACACCTTGAGGGATAGGAGGGACCGGCACGCCTCCGGCGCTCAGCCTCCAGCCGGTGGGGACGCGGTAGCCGGGCGGGCAGGGGTAGTTCGAGGCGGAAAGCTCCTCCGCTTGACGGTAGGTTAGTACGGTGGAAGCCATGGGAGAGTGATGAGGTTGCAGATATGAGTTTAGATGTGATATGGCAATGACGGCCAAGCCTTCGTATATATAGGAGAAGCTAGCACACGGATCGTGTGTTTCCTTCGAGCGCTTGTGAGCCGTTGGATCAGAGTTGTGTTTCTTTCGAGTGCTTGTGAGCTGTTGGATCGTATGCACACGGATCGTGGAAGGAGAAGAAAAGGATAAGAGAGGAGGAACATGGAGGTGTCGGCATGGTAGGAGTAAGGACGTGCAGACAGGGCTGTTTCGGCCGCCAGTGCGCCGAAAGCAACGATTCGGCCTTCAGCCGGCCGAAAGGCTGGGGCCCACACTGTGTAGTCAGCTTCGGCGAGGACGATAAGAGGTTCTGCATATTTCTCCCGCGTCCGCCCATTTTCACCTCTCCCGCCCTTTTCCTCCCGCGTTTTGTTCCCGCCCTTCTGGTGGCGCTCTTTTTTCTCGGGTGAGCCTATATATACCCCAGCAGATGTTGTGATGGAGGGGTGTGGTGCGTGGTTATTTCCTCAGTCGGATAGAAACGATGTCTGGTAGTTCGGGTCCTAGTTCGGAGCATAGGTCGTGGTGTGTTTTGTATCATGCCGCTATATGGACAGAAGGTAGTATTAGGGAGGGTAGGCCGAAGAGCTGTTATATGGAGCTAATTAGTGAGTGGGGCAACATTCGTGAGGTGGGAGAAATTATAGCCAAAAAAAACAAAATCCAGATGACCCCTGAAGAAATTTCAGATGAAATTGATGGGTGGCGGTGGAAGTGGCAGAGAATTAATGAACTAAAAGCTATTGAGGCGGGGCTTAGGGACATGCCTATGACACCTAAGTCGAAGATAATCCATTTTTCGCCGGAGGCCTATGCATATCACGTGAAGGTAACTGAGTACCGAATTTATATTATGTTCGAATCTATTGGTATCGTACTAACTTATTTCCCTGATTTTGTGAATGTCCAGCACTGGCCTGCGGATGGACAGTTTGTGAACAAAGAGATCCCTCATTTTGGTTGGATGGAAATGCTTTTTGGCGCATGTCCTGATGGGCCTGGAAATCTCCTTCACGCTGAAGCAGTGAAGAGGGCTATATCAAAGGCGAAGAGTGGTGGATCATCCAAGAAAGCCGTTCAAGATGATAGTGATGATGATTTCATGCCTCCTAAACGAGCTAACTCTAGACGTAAGTTGAAGACTGTTCGTGCATCGAAGGCTGTCGTCGATGAAAATAGTGATGACGACTTCATGCCTCCAACACGAGCACGTGGCAGAGGGAAGTGAAGTCGTTGATTCGAATTAGTTATCGTTGAGTTGCAGGTAATATTTGTACCAGTAGTTGTTCTATGCAGTGTTTACAAGTAGTGAACTTTGTAACGTGGACGTGTAGTGCTGTATGTTAAATTAATTTATGCAATGTGGAATGTTTCAAACTAAGTTCCACACTTATTACAAATTCAAACATAGTTCCACACTTATTACAAATTCAAACATAGTTCCACACTTATTACAAATTCAAACATAGTTCCACACTTATTACAAATTCAAACATAGTTCCACACTTATTACAAATTCAAACATAGTTCCACACTTATTACAAATTCAAACATAGTTCCAGACTTAATAGAAATTCGAAAGTAGTCATTCATAGTTTCTTCCTCTCGCTCTTCGTCCTCGGCCACGCCCGTTACCCCCGCGCACGCACGGGAGGTCTCTCTCCATGAAAAGTGGGACAATCAGGGTCCCTATGACCAAATCTGTTGCATTGAAGGCATTGCATTGTCGGACCTCCGGCTTCGGATTCATCCGTATCATTCCTGATGCGACGACACTGTCATCTGCCTACCCCATCACGCAAAAGCTCAGGAGCTGGAATGTACCGCCTCTCACCAGGGGTTACACTGTTGAAGTTACCCATTAATCGAAATCCCATCATCTCACCTGTCCAAGTATTGACAACTGCCTCTTTCATATAATATGGAGACACGAAGGAGATTGCGTTCAACCGTAACTGCCTGCATGCAGCGAGGACATGGGAGCAAGGAAGGTGAATCAATTTTGGTTTGTTGCAGGTGCACTCGCAAGTAGGCCAAACCTCATTACCAATCTTCACCTCATGCGTCCTCACTTCGTTTGCACATCTGAACTTGTTGTGGGCTAACCGGACCTCAAACCTCATTTCTTGATTCCCAACGGCAGTTACACTGTGGGAGGTACATTTTTCCAGCTTCTCATTCATGTATTTCGTAACCTTCTCACAATAAGGCGAGGTCGGGTTGTCCATCATATGCTTCACAGCTCTTTCACGTCTTTCTCTGAAATATTTAACGGTGCCATAGAAAATACCCTCCACGATGGCTGTAAGTGGCAACGCACGGTTTCCTCTGAGGACAAAGTTGTATGATTCAGCCAGGTTCGTTGTCATGACACCGTATCTTGCTCCATGTGTGTCGTGCAACAAAGACCACCTCTCCAAAGGTTCATGCTCTATCCACTGCTCGAAAGTTTTAATTGTCCTCCCACTTCTTCTCCTAGTTCCAGGCGGGTCAAATCCCGGAAGGTCGCAAAGACCAACAGGCTCATCCTCCTCGGCAGGTGGTCCTGTAGCTAACTGTGCAGCAACAGCTTCTGCATGTGCAGCAACAGCTGCTGCTCGTGCCCTCTTCCTGTCCCGACATGTCTCTGCGTGCACAAATCAAGTCTGTCACGTATCTTCGTGTACTTCCATTGTTGGTTCTGCTTGCAGAGTTTCTTGAATAGGTTCATCAGGTCCTTATTTCTAAACTGCGAGTAGAAGTTAGCACCAAGATGGCGCATGCACCAACGGCTCTGCATGTCCTGCCATAGAGTCTGTTCCTCAGACGAAGGATTGGTGAGTGTCTTTATCGCGCTGAGTATACCTGCATGCCTGTCATGAAGGATGCACATGTTCGGCTTATCCTTCACAACTGCTATTTTCAGTTGCCTGAAGAACCAAGTCCAACTGTCAATGTTCTCGCTCTCCACAAAAGCAAATGCGAGGGGCACAACCATATTGTTACCGTCTTGACCAATTGCGGTCAGGATCTGTCCCCTATACTTGCCTGTGAGAAATGTGCCATCTACACATATCACCGGACGACAGTGTCTGAAAGCCTCGATACATACGGCGAATGAGAAAAACACTCGATGCAGCACCCTCACAGTTGGGAATTCTGGCCTGAACATATCTTGGATATCTACATAGGTGCCTGGATTCCGGTTCTGCAGAGTATGCAACAGCCGGATAACAGAGTCATATGCGTCCAAATATGAACCAAATCTGTTCTCAAGCGCCGTATGCTTAGCCCTCCAAGCCTTGCCGTAAGATATTTCATATTTAAATTTGACAGCCACTTTTGTCTGGAGGGCACTGACTTCCATCGCAGCGCATGACACTATCTCGCTGTACAGCAACCGAGCTATAAGCATAGAAGAAAGGTTACAGTGCTCTTCGGGGATATTATCAATTTCGCACGAGTGAGGTACGAAGTCACTTATCCTCCAACTATAGCCATTCTTTGGGAGATGTCCATGCACCCTGCCGGGACAAGTTATTGTCTCGCATTCCATTGTCAAATATTTTTTATTCGACACGGTAGTTCTCATAACCCTGTGGGTTGACAATGCCCATTTAACGACTGCATCCCTCAAAGCTTGCTTGTCAGTATACAAAGCACCCTTCGCAATGTTATTCTCATGATATTCCCATGCCGAATCATGACCATCGTTTATGGTCATCGCCGAAGAGTGGTCCTGATTCCATGCTGCAGGATTAGGTGCCTCATATGCGTTATCTTCCCCGTCTGACTCATCGGAATCATCGTCTTCACCACTATAGCCATCTGCATCTTCATGTTCCATCTCGTTCTGCATGTGCCCGTCTACCTCGTCGCCATCCGCCTCCGCACTGTCATATACCTCAGTGTCCCCTCCTTGTACTTGACTGCTCTGCCCCGACTCGTAACCACCACCACCAAAATCAGACCCATAATTTGACATAGAAATGTTAATCTCTTCACTTCCCTGACTAGGATCATAAGCACCCTCACCTTCATGGGCATTAAATTCCTCCTCAGGGGCAGTGACCTCGTTCAAGGCGGGAAGAACTAGGGCACAAGGAGAGCAATTCCTTTTTGCGCAGCCTTTTAACCATCGCACCCAATCAGAATCACACTCTAGTGGTCTCAAAATGAAGTAAATATTCGTCCTTGAATGGCTCCACCAAGCATGAACACTGACGGTCTGTGTCTGACTATCAAGCCCTAAACTTCCCGCCAACCAATCTTTTACCTGACTTAACGACCATGTTTGAGGAGCTGGCAGGTCCACATCTATATACTGAAAATCACTCAGATCAGCTCCCGTATCACACATTTGGACTCTACCAGGACCATAGAAAAACCTGATCTTCACTAAATCAGACATCTGCACTGACAATATTTACTACCGTCACAAACTATTTTTTAACAACACATTTAAATACATTCAAAAAATATAGCACCTCCACGAACGTGAGAGGCGAATTATACCCTTGAAGCGCGAGAGGCGACGGCGTCTGGCGGTCTCGAATCAACGGCGCACCTCCACGAGCAGCACCACCACGCAGCCCTGAATCAGCACCACCACCCGCAGCCCTCCATCACCACCACCACCCGCCAACCATCACCACCACCACCACCACGATCTATCCCATTAGGAGATCGGAGCTCCCCTAGCTTCCCTCAACCTTCTACTACCGATTAATGCTGACAAACGTGAAGATTGTTGGTCTAAATCGGTAGTTTAATTCGGTTTTTGTGGAGAGTAGAGAGAGGAAATGAAGAACACGAAGAAGGCAGCGCAAGTGAGAGGAAAGAGAGAGAGAGGAAAGAGAGTAAGAGAGGAAAAGAGGGGAGGGCTGGGTGCTGGCCACGTACTAGTCGGCATCGGCGATGCCGACTAGGCCCACCTTGTCGTCTTCGCCGAAGACGATTGGCTCCCGCGTCGGTCGACGCCGTCGGCATGCATGCCATGCAGTTATCGTCGTCGGGCGTACGAACACAGGACGTACTCGTCCTCAGCAAAGACGACAGGACCGTAGTCGTCCTCGCCAACGACGACAGGCTCCAGTCGGTCTTGCCAAAGCCGACTGGATTCTATTTTTGAAAAAAATAAAATGTGCGCAACATTTTCGGAATTAAATAATTTTCGTGTATTATTAAAAAAAAATTCAATTGGTCAAGGGTTGTGTTGCTTATATCAGCGGTGATAATATGGGCTTCTCTGTTCCCTTTCAGAGAGAGTTATCTGCTAAAAGAAGATAAACTTATCTTTTTAGTTTGATTAGAAATTTATTAGATGGAGTGTATGGCGCGTTCAACGTTGTCATTGTACTATGTTATTGCAGAAGAATAGAGGAAGATTGAGTGGATGTGCCTTTCGAATTACATATGTGCAATGATGAAGAAGGTTGAGGTCAATAACTGTGTTTAGTTGCAGATTAGAAGGAACAATAATCTTTTTATATATTATGACTTGATTACTGCCAGGTTATTTTTCAAAGGAAGTTCACAGAGAACTCACAAGATTCAGAACAAGAAGTGACTCCTCCAGGAAAACAAGTAAGTTCGCATTTATGCAACAACTTTCATTTGGTTTTATATAATTTATGTATCTTCTCTTAGATATGGTGGTGTATTTGATATTGCCAGATGACTTTCTTGTTCGCCGAAAGAACGATGATCGGAAGAGGATGTTAAGATTGATGGGTCTCGAGGTAGTTGAGGTATCATTGATGTGTTCGTCCATCAGTTCAAGTATTGATGTAAATTGCTCCAGAGTCATGAGATAATTTCATATAATTGAGTGAATGTACTATTTTCTTGGCCCTTCACGTTAACATGCATGAGAAATTGACGTGGTGATACCAAATGGGAAGGATTTTGCTGTTGTATCTAGCAACCTAGCATGAAAATGTATTTACCTATTTTCACAAAGTGTACCTCTTTGACCGACTCATTTTTATGCAAATATGGGTGTCAAATAATAACTTTAGTAACTAGATTTTTAAAATTGTTTACATCGAGCAGAATACTGCTCTTGACAATCTGGAAAAAATATGAGGAAAATGATTATAGAGGAAGAGGAATGAATTGGCCAGCTGCTTAAATATTGGTTTAGCATTTTGTACAAGTATTTTGGTTTGAGCATTTTATACAAATATATTTTTGGGAAACATTTTACAAGAAATCTAATGATTTGAGAATTTATTATTATCATTTAGTTCAACAAGATTGCACGTGCATAATTACTAGTTCTTAAGTAGGGTGCGAGTGTAACACCTACCAGCACATGCGGTGGCTCCACTTCCGACGCATTGGAGAAAAAAAACGAGTTACTGCGCAGCATGCTGGTGGGCTCCACCCACGTGGGAAGAAGTATCTGCTGCAGGGGATGTTTCCGGCCTCGTGAAATCTATTATGTGCCTGGGCACGATTCGGGTCCTACAGAGTGCTCACTCTTTTACTCCGTCCGATTAAATCCAACGAGCGATACAACCCACTCTCGTTTCTCCTGTCCTCTCCTTATCCACTCCTGGTTTCTCCACACGGCCAACCCGTCCCCAATCCCGATCTCCGCCCCATGAACCCGAGCTCGAGCGGACGAAAGGAAATTGACCGCGCCCCCATCGAGAGGTTTGTGAGGTCGGTGGAGGACGGAGGAGGAACGGGAGGCGGTGGTTATGCGGATCGAACGGTGCCGTGCTCCCTAGGAGAGTGGCGGGGGCAATGGCGTTGGTGCGGCTGGGGCCTGGGAGGATCGAATGGCGCCGGAGCTCCTGAGGGCTCGAAGGGCGGCGGCCATGGAGTTGGTGGCAGTGCGGGGCGAGGGGGAACTGTGAGGCCCGCTCGCTCCTGAGTTGTCGAAGGGCAGTGGCCATGGTGGTGGTGCTGCGTATGGGTGGGATCGCACGGCGCCCCCGCTCCCGAGCCGTATCGCAACAGGTAGCTATCCAGGAGCGCGGCGGCGTCCTGGAGGGCTGCTTGCCGGGCGCCAGGGCGTAACAGGCGAAGGCGAGCCGGAAGCAGCCAAGCAGCGCCTCCTCGTTGTCGTCAGCCCTCCCCGTGCAGCGTCGGGTCAGCCATCCACAGCACGCGGCCGCGCTGGTCGAGATAAACCGTGGCGTTGCCGGCGTGCAACTGGGCAACTGGCAGAGCTCCACCTCGGACTAGACGGCTGCAGCGGAGGCCGGCGGGGCCGACGAGGTGGAGGCGCATGACGGGCTGGCGCAGGCACCGGGTATCTTGGACAGATCATATAGGTACAGGTACAGCCATATCTGCTACATGAAAATATGACACAAAACGAGTAGTTCAATGTCAAATACTTGTTAGATATATAGGTACAGCCATATAGCCATAGGCATGTCATTTTTTGATCCTAGGATGTAGTTTTATAGCTTTCACCAAGGGCCAGGGATTTAGTTTCTTAGTTGCTCTATTGGTTGAATTTTTTACTCACCATCAGCATGTAATTTTATGATACTGGGATGTAGTTCTATAGATTTCACCAATGGTCAGGGATGTAGTTTCTTATATTAGTTAGAACTCACTATGAGCATGTAATTTTTTGATCCTAGGATGTAGTTCTATAGCTTTCACCAAGGGTGAGGGATGTAGTTTATGTAGTTGCTCTATCAGTTGAACAATTTTGCTCACTATCAGCATGTAATTTATTGCTTCCTTGATGTAGTTTTTGTGCATGCCCATAGGGGGGTAGGGATGTAGTTTATGTAGTAACTTTTTTGGTTGAACATTTTTCACACTTCTACCCAATAGTAGTATGTAATTTCTTGCTTCGAGGATGTATTTTTCATAATTTCTCCCTATTCACGATGTATTTTCATACATTTTTACTTGGGGGCTAGGGTCATTTGTTATTCTATGGTTGAACATTCCATGGTCTTTTTGACAGCACTGCCATGTAATTTCTAGCTTCCCAGTATATAATTTTATACATTTACTAGGATATAAGGATGTAATTCTCATTGCTTTTCGTTGTTAAACATTTTTTCATGGTGTGTTACTAGCAGTTGCATGTAATTTTCTTGCGCTTCCCCACTATGTAGTTTTATACATTTTACTAGGGCCAAAGATATAGTTTTTATAGCTCTTCATGGTTAGAACATTATCTTGTTCTCTTTCTCAATACTTGCATGTAATTTTTTCTTCCAGGATGTAATTCATTTAACTAAGGGGCTCAGGATGTAGGATATAGTTTTTGACACCCCATGAATGTAGTTTTACCCTCCACTTAAATCGTTAAATCCCTTTAGCGATTGAGTAAAATAACATGGTGATTTTTCAATTTTTTAACATGTTAGTTTCTTTTCTTTTGCCAAGGGACTATTTTTGCATTATTTCCTATATCGGTGGCAAATCTATTTTTGTCTACTTGAAAAGTTAATAAGATCCAACAATTGTACACAAATGGTACTCAAAACTAGGATGTATTTTTCTCGTACTTTTGAATTGCAATTGTGCAAGTTCTTTGTTCTTATTTCATTGCATATCCTGTCTTGAGTTTGTTTTCATCATTGTGATGTAGAAACATTCGAGGACTCCGAAGAACTTCCCAAAGGATGGACGATCCAAACTCAAGAGGATGAGGCAGATGCTACAGTACAAAGGTTGATGGAGCTGGAACCCAGCAAGAGCAATTTCACGTATGTGCAACCACTTGCATCCACAACCAGCATAAACCTGAAACACCAATCGACAGGGCAAAAATAAAAAAATAAGGTACCCCCACCTCCACCCCCACAAATTTTCTGTTCATCTCGATATTTTTTGTTTCATTCAAATTTTTTTTTTTGTTTTGCTTTTGCTCTATATACAGAGAACCCTATTCAACCACGCCTCTCCCATAAAGATTGACATGGTTTTGCAAGGCAATGATCAAAGATCAGCGGGATCTAATCAGCAGAGTGGATTTTGGAGACATGTTAGGACTTCCACAATGTTGCATTCAGCGGTGCCAAATTAGGTTTCAGGCAATGGTAGCTACTCGATGGATTTGGAGACTTACATAAGGGGGAGGGAGAGTTACATGCAATTTTTTTTTTTACTTAGTTGATGTGGACTTCCATCAGATTATAGGAGATTGCATATGGGAGTTACATTCTACATGTGAGATCTGGGCTGATAGAAGTAGGGATGTAATTTTAATCTTCCATTTTGGATGTCTGTCTTTTAGTTATGAGATTATGTAGTACCCTGAAGCAGCTCCTGATGGATCAGGGAGTAGAAGCAATGGAGTTTTCCTTTCCAGCTGTAGTCTAACCTGGGCGCGTCAGCGCTTGCTTTTTTCTCTTCCCGCACACGCCCACAACACCGAAAGCCAAAAACGGAAGGGTCCTTGACCCTTGATTTTCCATTTCTGGTAGCTGTCTCGTTCGGAACGGTGCACTAAACCGTGCGTGCGCACTGTCTAGCCCCGTCCAACCGATGCGGGCATCCAACGGCGGTCGAACCGCGCGCGGGATCGGTCGGCTGACGCCTAGCGCTCGCCAAAAAATAAACACCGAGCCCCTCCCCTGTAATCCGGCGCCGCACTCAGCCACCACGACGGGAAGCTACAGGCCCAATGTCACCGCTGCCGGCGGATCCGGTCTCCCTCCTCATCGCACTCTGGGCAAGCACGGCGTTGGGGGGACGCCCGTGGCCACGAGCTTCCCGGCGGCGGCGCCCCCGCCGGGCGCGACCACCACCGCGCGCTATCGGCCGCCGGGCGTCGCGTACATCGCCGCCCTCGCCGGGAACGACCACTACTCCGCATTGTCGACTGCCGATGGTGCTGCACTACTGATGCGAAGCGCCTTCCTGCTATTGTCCCTCCGTGGCGAGGCATGCACTACCTGAACCGTGGCGAGCAATTTGGTGGCAGCGTACGACGAAAGAATCGTGAAGACTGGGAAGGAGACGTGCTGGCCCTATGAGGTGGGCGGCGAGCTCTGGTGGAGGGAAGGCCGTGGTGGCGCGCTCTGGAGGAGGGGAGACCGTGGTGGCTCATGATTTGCGACGACCTCGTGGAGGTGCAGGAAGGCATCGATCCCCTTTGCACCCTTCTGTGACAATCCAAGTTCACGGCCTGCCCTTGCTCGGCGGCCCGTGCGCTCGCCGCTCAAAGATGCGCATTGCTTGGATCTGTCCTCTAGAGACCGTCCAGGCCGTCTGCTTCGAGCCTCCGAGTTCTACCGGAGCAACATCCAGAAACCCAATCACCCCCGCATGGGCGATGCGGTCCCTTACCGAAAAAGGGGCTCGCCGCCCGTGATAGTGATGCGGCCGGTCGCTCTTCGTGCTGCCGCCGCCGCCGTTCGATGTGGTCCAGGCGGAAGTTTTCCCCATCGCTGCCCGGTGCGTCCGCAACCGCCGCTGGAGGCGTCGGCCCGAACAGGCGCATCTTCAAAAGGTTGGGGAACATGGCCGCGCCTTAACAGGTAGCTAGCTCTCTGTCGGTATTCGATCGATTGACCAGGGCAGCGGATTGGATAAACGCCTTGGAAGTCGGAAGCGACCTCACGGGCACGTAGCTGCCGTCGCATGGAGCCGCTCGCCGGCGCCAGGAATCGCCTCTCCACCTTGTGCACTCACTCTCTCCCGCTTGGAGTCCCCTCGGCGGCTGGCAGCAAGATCAGTTCCTTCCATCCTTGCATGCTCTACTCCGGTTCTCATGTTTTTGCTGCTTGCGTTCGTGCTTGCTTGCTGCTGGCTGCTGGGCACTGGATGATGATGTTGATTTGCTATATTTGTTGCATAATATTGTGATATATATGGAATTATTTTTATTATAAACCTTGATTATTGTAGTTGTGAAGAAGGTGTCATGTATAATGGTGTGCTCTGATGTGATCAATTCTGGTGTGTACGATGGAATGGCGTATGAAGAGATAATAACAAAGATAATTCTTTCAAATATCAAAAATAATCTTTCATATACACTATGACTTAGTCATCAGTTGACTATATTGTGATTTTGACCTCAATTAATATATACCATATGTATTGGAATTAAATTTAAATTACTAATTTGCTCTAAATTAAATTTGGAAAAATATTATTGGCAAATAAAATCCAAAAATATTACCAGCAAAATTAAAAAGCAAAATTTAAATTATATATTAAATATTATCAGCAAAAAAAATATGCCGGGAAAAAATATTTTTCCCTGTTAAAAATTTTCTCGAACAAATCATAGGCAACTCTTGCCGTACAGGCTCGTACAACCAAGAAGAAAAAACCTCCAGCTAACCCATGCTCCTGCCAACCGCCTTCGACAACTGCCCCGATGCAACCGTCTTGCTCCTCCTACTAGCGTCTGGTCGCCGCGCGCCACCACCCTTACTCTTGATATCCTCCGCGCCGATGCGTTTATCTTGACATCATCATGCCTTCCTCTGATGCCTTAACCTATAGCCATCGCCAAACATTCACTCGAACACGCTACCTGGCTTCGACCCTGGTAGTGGCGTATTTTTTGCCAAATCTGGCCCTTTACTCAAACCAATATCACATCTGGCCTCTCCGCGAAACTATTTCCAAATCTGGCCTCTGAGGTCGGCTCCATCCTCGATGGCGCCGACCTTGTGCATGTCGGCTCCATCCTCATTGGCGCCGACCTACCTTCGGCGCCAATTTCGGTTGGTGCCGACCTGTCGAAGCATCTGAGTATGGAAATGACCTGGCGCCAACCTGTACAAGTTCGGCTCCATCCTTATTGGCGCCGACCTCAGAGGCCAGATTTGGAAATAGTTCGTTGAGAGGCCAGATGTGATATTAGTTTGGGTAAAGGGCCAGATTTGAGAAAAAATACTGTAGTGGCCCCTCTCTCCTCGGGTCAAGCGAACTCCTAACCCAACAAGTCACTAAGTATTCTCTGTCCTCTTGTGGCCACCCGCTGCCCGGTTGAGCTCGGGACGCGTCGACGCTACCCTTAGCCCCGAGAATGCTGCTCGGAATGCCTCCACGGCCGCTGGACTATGATCTCGATGGAACCAGGATTCTGAATGGCCATTCTCGTCGTCGCACCTATGTACATCTGCATGCATGTTTCTTTTGTGAATCCTTAGCAACGCACGGGCATTTTTGCTAGTCTAAACTATTAAATTGAGATAGTTCTGGTACGGGGGTGATAGGTCTGGTACGGGTGCGTCGTATGTCGCCAGTTTTGCATTTTGACCCCTAAGGGCATGCGCAATGGTTTAGACAGCTGGTGTCTATAATAACCTGCCATGTCATATTTGCACTGCACAATAGACACCTCCTACAGCGGACTGTCTGTTTAGCTGTCTATAACACCACAATAATTAGAAGAAAGTAAATAATTCATCATACTTGATCTTTGTAGTCTATCAGCGCTATGATCAAAATACCTCACCTGTTCTTGTCGTCCAAAGCAGAGGCAAAGGAGACAATACATGCACCAGTTCAGAACAATTGCATCGGCGTTACAAAATCAGACTTTGGTAATCAGGGAAAGCGGCAAGCAGTTCGTCACGGGGCAGGTCGCAACTCGTCTACCAGTCGCATGCACGACGGCGCCTCCATATGTTGAACTCCATCTTGGTACCAGGACGTGGGAGCAGTATTTTGCTGAACATGATGCACACGAGCTCCTCCTGGCTGTCATGCGGCCGAGCGCCGAGGGATCGACGGCGATCTGGGAGTGCACCTACATGCTGCAGGCCATCATGTGCGGCGGCAAGCCTGTGGTGGCGACTGGCGAGGGTCCTCCGTGACTGCCAGTATGAATTCGCGACAAAGGATTCGTCGATGGCGGTGGTCTCCGGCTACTCACGTCCTCGCAACCAAGATCATGGGAAGAGGATCGGAGTTTGGAAAATAATCTGCCAGTTGCAGACGCCCCCTCGTACAATAGGAGAAAGGCCGTCGTTGCGCCACGATTTTGACGGGATTAGACGATCGGTAATTGTGTAGACGAACAACCTCCTCCTTGGTTTTCTCTCTCTTCCAACTGTACAAATATCTTACGTGGCTCACGCTACAGACGGCTGACTGTACCCCATTGTACATGCCCTAAGAAATCAGAAATTAAATCCCGCGGTCCATCTTATCTAAGTGAAAAAACGGTTGAATAGAAAAGCAAATCTCACAGCACTTTCGTCCCCCACCCCGCTTGGGATTGGCAGCCTGGCAGGCGATAGGGGCAGCCGCGGGGAGCCGGGGACGGCAGCGGTGGGACTCGGAAGCAGCGGGGATGGCCCGCCACAATCTTGGATCCTGCCGCCCGTACGCCCCATTGGGTGCATCCTGCCGCTCGTACGCCTGGAGTCGCCTACGGCCACGGTATTTGAGGATCCCAACGGGGCCGGGCAGTACGGGGGGCAAGGGAGAAAGGTGATGGAGCGTGATTGGAGCACAGGGCAGCGCTGGAGCGGGAGATGGGTGGCGCATGCCTTCTTCCCCCACCCAGATCGCGATTGGGAGGCGGGACATGGAAGCAGCGGGACCGGCCCGTCCCGATCTTTGCATCCTATCGACCATACGCCCAGAGTCGCGGCCGCGGTGGTGGAGGCCGGTACGATCGAAATTCAGAGGTAGGAGAAGGGAAGCTCGGATGTGGGAATCGGCGGCGCCGGTTGAGGTCGAGCACGAGAGGGTCCACCAAGCTCGCACGACGTTGTATAGCTTGGAATCGGCGCTCCGCATGGCCCTGGGCGGTGCTGAAAGATTCCAAGGAGAACTGGAGAAGGATGGAGTCAGGAGGAGGAGCAGGGGAGGCCGCGGTGGCGCATGATTTACACAGATCAGAGGGTCTGCTCGTGGAGGCGCTCGATTAAAATCAGGGCATCGATCCCCTTTCCCCCTGTGCGTTGCAAGGAAGAAGGCCAATTGCCTTATCCTTCTGGTGGGGCCCATGAGGCTTGTACGTTTTATTTTTTTCGATAATTAGGCTTGTACTTACATGTATATATACTAGCTAATATGCCCGTGCGTTGCAACGGGTGAGCAAATTATTGGTACAGCCTCAACGTATGAGCAAATTATTGGTACGACCCCGCAACTTCTACAGAAACTAATCAGTTTTAGCGCTTCCATGGTGGCACATTGTGCGGTGTGCCAATAGACATATGAGGTGTCGTCATCTCACACCACTTCGTGAAGGCATTCACTTCCCTCCAAGGAGTAGAGGATGCAGAGCAAGACTAATAAATCATCGATGAAGAAGTGGGGATGTAGATGTGTGGCACCCGTACGATCATCCTCTCCAACACCCATGACGTCGAAACCCTTATCGACACATTCTTATTGAATTAAAGAATACATACAACTCCCGAAAAATCAGTCAGGCAGCAAGAAACACAAATCTTGGTAATATCAATTTATGTTTGACACTAAATCAATTATTTCAAATTTAAGAGTATATCTTTACCGGAGACAAAGATTTGGCATGTAAACCACGTGATTTCTCTTACTTGATATTTATCTGCATCCTTTTGACAAGCCAACATACGAGACCAAGTCCACTCTGCTTAGCCTCATAACAAATTATTTATTGCAATCCTCTGTTGCAAGCCTTATATTAGTTACAAAAATACATAACCGAACCAAGAGAAAAATAAGAAATTCTAAAGTGTGGCTAGTATGGTTGGCACCCATTAAGACAATAAAGGTTGTAAGAAAACTACGATTCTATTTTATGCAAGGACATCAAGGGAAAAGAAAACAATGCAACATAATTTAACCTCTAAAACAACAGATGCACAAGGGAAAAGAAAAAATGCAACATGATTTAACCTGTAAAACAACAGATGCATTGGTTTTCATCTACAGATAAAATATTATTGATTATTACTACCAAAAGTGATTATTACTGAACCCACATGCTGGTTAGCTTCACATTCTGCTCTTCGTGGAATACAAGCTTACCATCAGTAGCAAAAATTGGAACCCCAAGCTTACCATCATGCTTGTCAACGCAGCATGAAACGAAGGAAAAGAAATAAAACTTGACCCGTGATAAGGTTGTGCACTTCTGCAACTAAGTGGAAACCCAAGTATGTAAAAGCCATCACACTTACAGAAAGTGTGTGCTTGCAATGCATAGACAAGTTCAGAGGGCAACCTGTACTCGTTTTAGCACTGAACCCATAGCAAACCAGATCTGCGCATCCATTTCTCACTATTTCAGAAAACAGAAGGGTAAAAGCAGTAGCAAGATGCATTGTTTTGAGTGCAGAAGCACAGTCGAGGAGCATGATTCAAAACCGGATCAACAGCACAGTATTGTGGAAACTTTTACCCAAAGATCGAGCAGCTGCCCACTCGTAACAACTCAAAGTCCTGAACTACTGTCAAAATTTCTCATCATCAAATATATTCATTTTATAAAATTATCATGTAGGGCTGAACATAAATAACCTTTTGACAAAGAAAGTGTACGAGCTCAAATCATCTAGCTCCAACCCTCCCATCATCTGGCAGTTCAAAGTAAGCAAATGAAGCTCAATAGTCATAGTGGTCAGATAAAAGTAAAAAAAAAGAACAACATCCTCGGGCATCTCTCTACTTTGCCCTGGAAGGTTTGTGCCGTCTTTGCCCTTCTACAGTCGTTGTCCTGCACAAAATAATACTACATTTCAGGTTCATCTATCATGGAGCTCGTGACAGATTATTTCTTTGACGGTTATGGGATAAAACATCAGAACGAACAAAGAGAGCAGAAGTAATAGTCATGAAGTAAGCTGTTCACAGTGCAACCGTGTACTATCTAAAAAGGATACAAAAAAGCGGTAGAAAGGTACAACATATTATATGACACCTCAAAGAGTAGCATTTAAGGATATGTTATTACACATGATACACCGTCACGTGCATGCAGAGATGATTCACATGCATAATAATTGAAATGACAACTCCTATAATTTCTTCTTCATGTTGTTATGGACAGATACGACAACTACAAAACTCCATAAATCTGTTACATTAGTTATTCTTGTACAATTCTTTTAAGCTAATAAATAATATATTAATTCAAACATTGCTTTGAACGTGTTGTCATAATATGGAAAACTGAGACTTACATATATAAGTCTCAATAAGAAACTGGGAAGAAAGATCACCGCTGATAGTTAAATTTAAAGTGTTATGTTGAAGATTTGGTACCAACTCCTATAGCAGAGCATCAATTTCAATGTCAGTGCCTCTCAAATCTACAGGTGCATACAGATTAGAATTCTTCTTAAGTGTTTTCTTGTTCCTGCAAGAAAACAAAAACATAAATCAATTAAGCAGCATGAATAATTAATACATTTTATAGGTGAAGGTGCAAGCAGAGTGGTACATACCACATACACTTCCTATATTTTCCTGACGAAACACTTGATGGCTTCCATAACTGATGAACTGCTCCTTGTTACTATCAATTGCGCGTTGTTCTGTCCCGGAAATAAATTCATCATGGAGAGATTATGTCATGTTCTCAACAAAATCAGTGCAACGTCAAGAAAATTTGAGCTCGTGCAGAAATAGTCATCCAGCTCCAGCTTCTCTCCCTGGTATAAAATATAGAAGCGAGCTGCAGGGAAGTGATAGGTAGAACAATATCTTGGTGTTGCTGAGCGTGATGTATGCATGGGCTGTATCTTATGATCTAGCTCATCTTGGTATTTCAACATCTGAATAACATAAAACAGGTGCTCCGTCCCCGGACAGTCAGACTACAACTGTATCATGCACGTCGCCCAACATCAATCCACGCCATGACCCTTTGCACCGACCACTGCATGCCATGAGCCAGCGTTCGCCATGTCCAGTAACTGTTACCTGATATACAGCCCCAAAAGAACCATTCCCAACAATATCAATATGTTCAGCGATGCAACTGACCGGCTGTTCAGCTAGCAATCTTCATAGCCAACATTATAGAATGTAAACATGAATATAGCATTGTTGTTTCCTATTTAGGCAAACTATTTCGGCTACGAATCGTGGTTGTAATTGTGACCAGCTTCAGCACCAGAATCTGCATCCCCACCATCGTGGTTGTAATTGTGACCAGCTTCAGCACTAGAATAATTATAGAAATAGTCGTATTCTGGCAAACAGTAAATACCAAGGGCAGGGCCCAACAGCAGTACGCCTGCTGTTGGGACAAATAAATTGTGCACCTCAAGCCGCCCGCTTGTTCCTATGGCTCGCCCCGCCGCCGCTTCAGGTCGCCGACACGGCCGATAGAGACGCCTGAGGCCGGCGAGAGCAGTTCGGCACGCGGACCTCCACGGCAGCTATCGGCGCGGCCACGCCACCAAGAACACCCACGAGATCGTGGGGGCGGCAGGAAGGACGAGCAGGTTGTTGGGTGAGAATATCACATCACCACCGTACATCCTGCTACTAAATCAAAAGCAGGCCCCAAATCTACAAACCTAAACACCCCCAAAAAACGCTCAATCTTTGTGCTTGTAGGAGAACAAGACCAGACGGGGAACTGCGGCACATGCACCAGCTCATGTACATCAGTAGATGGCGGCGCCGGCGTTAAAGATAGAGAAGAGGCGGCACATGAACGACGCTACTGCAGGACGAGATGGAGAGCGGGGAGGACATGGCCGGCGGCGTGGGCAGTTTGGGATGTGTGGATGGGGGCTGTGATGGAGGTGGTATCATGGGATTCGGAGACGACGCGTAAGAGCAGGCGTGGGGAGCGCTAGGTTTTGATGGGCTTGACCCATATGTGAGCTGCGATTAAGGAGAAGCGGAAAATTAGGACGTGCGGAAAAAGGCGAGTGGGGCTGGCGAGGAGCCGAGGACGGATGAAAGCGGAGGAGGTGGGTTGGACGAAAGAGAGACAGAACGATTCGGAGGCAGATTGAGGAACGTTAACGGAGTACTTAACAGCACCCAAGTCTCTTTTCCAATTTCCCATACAAATTTCAGTGGCATGTGGAGCCGTTATAATCGAATAGGCGATCGACTGATGACGCCGCCGTGTGGTTGCCTCGGCCGGCCGCCGGCCGCCGCGTTGTGTTGCCGAAACCTACATGTCTCCATGTTTATAGTCACACGCCGGCGTTTTGTAGTCGCTACCGGCGCACAATCGGTCAACCAGATCGTGATGACTTCGATCTACGCAGGGATCGGAGAATATAGAAGGGGGTTTCAGTGCAAAATTTCATTGACTCGGATATAGAACACTGCATTCTTCCATCCGTCTAAAAAAATATATACATGCGAGCGTGTAAAAGCAAATTATGATGATGTCCTCCCGATTTGGATCTGATGGTCAAGGACGGACGGATGCATGTATATAGAACTTCCCCGGATGCACAGGATATGTTGCCTTGTCCTATAGCAATTCACATGGGCCATGGCCAGCTACAATCAAGGCACAAGTCAAATATGTATGCAAAAGGGCTTACTTTTTTTTTTTGAGAGAACCACATATTTCATTAATCGAAAATTAAGTTACAATAAGCAACTCATGTGGAAACTAAAAGACAAACCGAGATAAAATGATTATCCAGAACTCGTAGATAAAATCCTAAAAGATCGAGAAATACAAAACGATCTCTAGAGTTTTCTGCAACCACTGTAGCGAGCGGTCGCCGCCCAACTCCAGCGCCGCCGAACGAACGTCGGAAGAGACGCCGAGCCTCCACCATTGGAAGATCTGAGAAATCACCATCACCAACAAGGCTTTATGAGCCGATGAACAGGCCTGCTGCACGCAGCGAGGCACATGTCGCTATGGCACGTCGACCGGGGGACGTCCCCATGCTGTCTTGGACCAAGATCTGCCACCTCCCATCGACGAAGTCGGAGAAGAACGGCAGATCCACCACCTCCGTACCAACAGCCTCGCTCTAGAAGAACCACCTCGCCCCGGCCGCCAGCACCGTCACGGATAACCACGAATGCTAGCGACACACCGAGAAACTAATCTCACCAGATCTGAAGAATGACGAGAAAACCAAGCTGCCGATCCGATGGACCGAGCAACACACATTGCCATCAACTCCGAGACGTCGCCGTGAAGGTCACCACCCCAACGACGTACCACAGCAGACAAACTCAAACCCTAACTACTAGGCCAGAACGGAGAGATGAGATCCCATGTCCCTCCTGCCACCGGGACGGCAAGCGAAGGGAGAGGGGACCAGCAATGTGGTCGGTCAAGATTTGGGGAAAAAGTTTCTTCCGCCGCCGTCACCTGGGCTCCTGCGAGGAGAAAAAGACTGTTAATAAGGGCTTACTTTCATGGCGTCGTTTTTTTCCATTCTCATCTCTCAATACAATTTGTTCATGGCACCCATGAAACATATTGCAAAGCCCTTGTATGACACCCCACCGATTTTCAATCGATTTCGCATTGCGGCCGGGGAGAATGTCATTTGGTCGATATGCCTTCCTTTTGTTGAAGTCACCATGCTCGGCTCGGTGAAATAGCCCAGGGAAGACGTTGACGAGCTCCCGCAAGGAGCTTGGGTAGATGAGCCTACGTCAGCTCCACCGGCAAATCCTCCTGCTCCCGCTTCCTCGGCTGCTGCTTCACTACCGGCGGCTTCCAAGGTCACGAGAGGACAAGGATCTTTGGCTCCATGGTCGAGGAAGGCGAGGAGGTCGCGGTGGTGGCGGCAAGGCGTGGAAATGGAGGGAAGATTGGAAATTTTGGCGGTCGGGGAGGCAATATAGAGGGAGCGGGGAATTGGGCGCCCATGTTGTGTCTACGACGAGAGGGCCCTACCTGTCGGAGGGCATGTCCGAGCAATGCCCGGCACCCCCGAGCAGGCCCCCAAGTTTGAAGGGTGGCTCTTCCCAGACAGATGGGGGGGTGCCGTTGTGGACGATTTTTGGTCCGAACCGCCAATGGGTCTTTGTGGGTCCAATTGGGGGTGCCGGCGGCGGTGGATATGCTCTAAGAGCGTGTCCACGGGCGCTCCCAATAGCGGGGCTATTAGGCGCGCCGACACGAAATGGCCCCACCCGGCCCTCCCAATAGCGCGAAAGTTGCCGGACGGGCCCAATACAGCGTCCGGCAACCCCGCTTCGCACCCTATTCCTAGGGAGGCAACCGGGAGCACCGGCAATCATGGCAATGCGTGCACGTCAGAATCTGACAGGCGGACACCACAGGGCAGAGACCCAACTATTTCTTTTCTTCCCCGCCGTCCCATTCGGGCTAAAGTCCTCCCCTGCCTCCACTCAATCACCAGCGCAACAACCCCCTTTCGACGATGTTCTACCCCATACTATGCTCGCCGCGACCATCCCCTGCTTTCCCCATCACTCTCGCCATCGTATCTTCTCATTCCAGCCAAAGTATTTGGTACGCCGCTGATGCCTCCTAGGACCACCCCGTCCACAAGGTGTTCGTCGCATTGTGAAGCTCGTTTTTGTTGCTAAATTCTTTGCTTCGTTTTTTGCTTAACCTAGCTAATTGAATTGATGGATAGCAATGACGAGCTAGAGATGGCCAATGCATTGCTCACGCCCATGCCACCGCAACCGTAGAGTTTGATGAGCACTTGGTGATCATCACTTGCCTTGTTGGTTTGCTAGGCGAGATCGATGCCACTCCTTGGATTGGATGTTCGAAGCCGGGGAAGAGGAAGAACAAAGATCAGAAACAGATGAAGGGTCATATGACGCTGCGACAAGACTACTTCACCAACAATCCCACCTACGGGGAGAAGGAATTTCGGCGGCGGTTTAGGATGAACAAAGAGCTCTTCATGAAAATTGTGGATCTGGCACATCTTTGTTGGTATGGCTAGAACTCACAATGACATCAACGTGTTGCAGTGCTCACCAGATTTTAGCCGACTTGCTGAAGGCCATGCTCCACCATGCAACTATGAGATCAATGGACATGCGTATGACAAGGGTACTATCTAGCAGATGGCATCTATCCAAGATGATTTACATTTGTCAAGACCATCTCCAAGCCTCTAGGTCAGAACCAATATCATTTTGCAGCAGAACAGGAGGGTGTCAGGAAGGATGTTGAGCGGACATTTGGTGTGCTCCAATCTTGCTTTGCAATTGCCAGGTACCTTGCTCTAACCTGGTCAAAAGAGCGGATGTGAGAGGTGAAGATGATTTGTGTGATCATGCACAACATCATTATCGAGAGTGAGCGCGCATGATTTTGCCTGGAGATTTTGCCACTTTCCTCACAATGAACGCTGAAATCCGAGACGAAGGAACTCGCGAACAAGGAGCAACTGCAAAATGATCAAGTTGCGCATCTGTGGGCACTCAAATGAAAAGCAGACGACCCTCCTAATTGACTATACGATTTATTTTAACTTTAAATTATTTATTTATTTTCATTAAACATTTTTGTTTGTTGAAAACAGTTTAGATTGAATTATCTTGTATTTGAGAGGAAAACTAGTTTAAATTTTTATCGAGAGCGTCTATCGAGAGCGTCCAGCGGTTGGGGCGAGGCGCTCGCAATAGTGCGACAACGTGTAATTTGTGATTGTTCAGACACAATTCTAGAACGCTCTGTTAGGAGTCCCGGTGGAGATGCTCTAAGAGCATATCCACGGGGGGGGGGGGGGGGGGGGTCGTAAAAGGTGCCGTAAAGCCCCTTTGGGGTACCAGATAAAAAAAGGCCACACCGGGGGGTCGCAAAGCTCTCGTCCGGCCCAAAACTTGTCCAGCACCGCGAACTGGGCCTCAACTTTGGGGGCTGCCTTTGCGGTGCCGGACACTGTCCAGGCATGTCCACTGACAGGCTTGGCCCGCCTGTCATCCTCACACCCGTCCCTTCTGAGGGTGTAATGGCGGAGCAGCCTTACGAAGCGGCGCTGAAGCCGACATCACCCACCCGTCGCTTCCCGCGCGAGCCACCGTTTCCCGCCATCCTTTCCCGCCGCTTCTCGCCGCTTCCCGCCTTGTTTTCCCGCCGAACCGGCCGGCTATAAGATCATCGCCCCCATCTCGCCCTGCTCACACCTCGCCTTAGAGAACGGAAGCACACCGCCGCCCCACTCACCAACATGACACGCACCCTCCTATGGGACACCCTCACCCAGACGGCGCGCCGGCGTTACGCGGCGGAGGGGGGAGCTCCTCCTCCTCCTCCGCCAGCAGAAGACGATAGGGCCCTGGACTTCGAGTGGGAGGAGGAGGGTGAGGAGGACTCTTTGGAGGAGCCAGTGTCGGTGTCGGAGGAGGAGGGGGAGGAGGATGAGCCGGTGCCGGAGGAGGAGGTGCCGCAGACGCCACCGATCTGGCCGGAGTAGCACGCGGCCTACTTCTCGTTAGTCATGGCGCGCGAGGAGGACGGATGCCGCCAATTCTGGGACTTCGTCATGGCCGCCAATGACGCGGCAGAGGCGCTCGCCCACAGCCGTCTTCTGGTTGACGCCTTTTGCCGGGCCGCCGATGCCCGAGAGCTGGAGATGATGAGCCAGGAGGCCGCGGCGCAGGACGCGCACGAGGAGCGAGTGTTCACGGCAAGGGAGCTCCAGGCGGAGGCGAAGAGTGAGCAGATGGCGGAGCAGGCCCGGCGGGCAGTGGAGAGGCGCCGACGTCAGCGGGAGCGCAACCAAAGGGCGGAGCAGCATCGACAGATGGTGGAGGCCAGGGCGGCCAGGTCGGCGAGGCGCTTGCGTGCGCATGCTGCCAGCCTCAATATGCCTGACTCTCCCTCTTTCGATGGGGGTGGGGGGGGGGGCGAACGACGACGAGGCTGGACCTAGCGTGCCACCTTCGCCCCGGCATGTTGTAGAGTACTAGTTTAGGTAGTTTGATAAGGGGTGGCCCGATCTTCTCAATGAGCGGTGGTAGATGGATGATGATGGTAGATAACTTGTGAGAATCCGACGAACTCTCCGGCTGCTCCCCTGTTGCCAATGCAACAGCTCTTCAACCCAATGGATATTCGCGACGCCTCACACCGATGCAACGTAGCCGCCGACCACGAAGCGGTTTCTGCAATCTACTAATTCCCAATGAAACAACAGATCACACTCAAACATTGGTAGCAATAACCTCCAGATCGAAACAAAGTGGAGGGGTGAATTCCCGATCGAAGCAAAGAGGAATTCTAGTATAGATGAATGCTTTAGCAATCCAATCTAGGGTTTAAGCAAAAACGTGGTCCAATCCTCACTTCATCTTGAGCAGCAACCTCATCGATAGAAGAAAATGGTAAATGACTAGGGATGTCCTCATCATCCTCCCCCCCCCCTTGAAAAGGCGTCGACCTCGACGCGTCAAAGTCTTCTCCAGCATATGGCGTCAAATCAGCAACATTGAAAGTATTACTGACACCAAACTCAGTTGTAGGAAGATCTATCTTGTATGCATTATCATTTATCTTGGCAAGAACCTTGAATGGACCATCACCCCGCGGCATCAACTTGGACTTGCGCTGAACAGGAAATCTGTCTTTACGAAAGTGCATCCAAACCATGTCGCCGGGCTGAAAGATCACCTCCTTTCTCTTCTTGTTGACACGAGCTGCATTGTACTTGCCTTTCTTCTCAATTGCCTCTTTAGTCTTCTCATGTATCTTCCTTACAAAATCTGCACGCTTCGATGCCTCCATGTTGACTCTCTCATGTAATGGAAGCGGCATCAAATCAAGCGGAGTAATGGGTTTGAAACCATACACCACTTCAAACGGACATAATTGTGTGGTAGAATGTACCTCCCTGTTATATGCAAATTCCACATGCGGCAAACAGTCTTCCCACTCACGCAAGTTCTTCTTGATCATGGCTCACAACAACATTGATAGTGTGCGATTTACCACCTCCGTTTGGCCATCAGTTTGGGGATGACAAGTGGTACTGAACAGCAGCTTCGTTCCCAGCTTGCCCCAAAGTGTCTTCCAAAAGTAACTCATGAACTTGACGGCTCGATCAGAAACAATCGTCTTGGGTACTCCATGTAAGCGTACGATGTCCCTGAAAAACAGATTAGCAATATGCGACGCATCGTCGCTTTTGTGGCAGGCAATAAAGTGTGACATCTTAGAAAAACGATCCACTACCACAAAAATAGAATCATGTCCTCTCCTGGTTCTAGGCAATCCTAACACAAAATCCATGCTTATGTCCTCCCATGGAGTTGTAGGTGCAGGAAGAGGAGTATACAAACCATGAGGCTTCAACTTGGACTTTGCCTTGTTGCAAGTGATGCAACGCTTAACAAACCTGTCCACATCCCGCCTCATCCTTGGCCAATAAAAGTGATCAGCCAACATCAGTAACATCTTCTCACGTCCAAAGTGTCCCATCAAACCGCCACCATGAGATTTCTGCAACAACAGCAAACGCACGGACGATTCTGGCACACATAATTTGTTAGCTCTAAACAAGTATCCATCATGCATATGGTATTTTTCCCAAGCTTTCACAGCAGAACACTTAGCAAAAGGCATGGAAAAATCAGTATCATTAGCATATAAAACATGCAAACTCTCTAAACCAGGAACTTGAACATCTAAATGTGTCAAAAGCATGCTTTTCCTAGAGAGTGCATCAGCAACCACGTTATCTTTGCCTTTCTTATACTTAATAATGTATGGGAAGGATTCAATGAACTCAACCCATTTAGCATGACGTTTATTCAAGTTAGATTGGCACTTCAAATATTTCAAAGCTTCATGATCAGAATGTATGATAAATTCTTTTGGCCACAAATAATGTTGCCAAACCTCAAGAACAAGTGCATACAATTATTTATCATAAACAGGATAGTTCAATTGGGCACCATTTAATTTCTCCGAAAAATATGCAATTGGTTTACCCTCTTGCATCAACACACCTCCTATTCCAATGCCACTAGCATCACATTAATTCAATATCAAATTGCTTATTGAAATTAGGAAGCATAAGCAAAGGTGCAGAAATTAAACGACGTTTCAGTTCATCAAAAGCAGCATCTTGGGCTGCGCCCCAAACAAACTCAACACCTTTTTTAGTTAAATCATTCAAAGGTGCAGCAATAGAACTGAAGTCTTTCACAAAACGTCTATAAAATCCAGCAAGACCAAGAAAGCTTCTTATTTGACTAATATTCATGGGAATAGGCCAATTTTTAATTGCTTCAATTTTAGATTCATCAACCTCAACTCCATGCTTAGAAACAACAAAACCCAGAAATATAACCTTATCTTTGCAAAAAGTGCATTTAGCAAGATTACCATATAGCTTATTATCACGCAACACTTGCAAAACTTGTCTAATATGATCCGTATGTTCAGATTCATTGCAGCTATAAATCAAAATATCATCAAAATAGACTACTACAAATTTACCAATGAAATGCCTCAAAACATGATTCATCAATCTCATGAAAGTACTAGGTGCATTAGTTAAACCAAAAGGCATCACTAACCACTCATATAAACCGAATTTTGTTTTAAAGGCAGTTTTCCATTCATCTCCTTCTTTCATCCTAATTTGATGATAACCACTACGCAAATCAATTTTAGAGAAAATAACAGCACCACTTAATTCGTCTAACATGTCATCCAAACGGGGAATAGGGTGTCTATAACGAATAGTGATGTTATTTATCGCTCTACAATCTACGCACATGCGCCAAGTACCATCTTTCTTAGGAACCAAAATGACAGGAACAGCACAAGGGCTTAAGCTAACACGAATATACCCTTTGTCAAGAAGCTCTTGAACTTGTCGCTGTATCTCCTTTGTGTCCTCCGGGTTGGTCCTATAGGGAGCTCGGTTTGGAAGTGTTGCTCCGGGAATCAAGTCAATTTGATGTTCAATACCTCGCAATGGAGGCAAACCAGCGGGCACTTCCTCCGGAAAAACGTCACCAAAATCCTGCAACACATTAGAAACACCAATAGAGAGAGGGGTCATGTCGTTAGAAACAAGAATTTCCCCCTTGCACACAAGCACAAGAGGTACTAGAGTGGGATCCTCACGAAAATCTCTCAAATCAGATTTGGTGGCTAACATTACTATTTTGTTCTCTCCCTCACTTTTCTTTTTACCACTCAAATTTGGCTTGTGGCTCTCGCTCACCGAAGGTGGAGTCTCTCGCCTAGCTAATCTCTCACGCTCAGTCTCACGGTTAACTTCCACTTTTTGGCGAGATTCATTTACTATCTCTTGAGGTGTCATAGGCCGTTTGTAGCACATTGTCAAACCTTAATATCCGTAGCAGTCAAATCTGCTTGTAGCCTGTCACATTGAGTGCTGAACTGACGTGTCAGGTGATCTCGAAGAGCTTCATATTCGGCCCAACAAACAGGAGCGTTGCCGTCCTTCTTTTGCCTCACAACACCATCATCCTCATCTCCTGAAGACATGATTAGTGCACACAAGTGTATATAGAAATATGTATGTGGAAAACTCTCAACTCACTCAAACCAAAAGAAATTGTGTATGTTACCGTTCCAAAGTGAATAGTATAGCTTACCACTTGTATGGACAGAACGTGCACGGATGGGGTGAAGCGAATATTATGGGTCTCAAAGTGTTACACAACAAAAACCAGGGTATTTTTGTGGAGCTTGGTATGGGTACCTAACTACACCAAAAGGCAAACCCTAGTGCTGATCATATAACACAAAGAAAACTCACACGGTGGAGATAAACTTGGCAATGCAACTATGAACAAAGGATGTCACAAAGCACTAGAAAGACACTAGCAAGTAGCTCCGATTAACAGGCACACGATTGCTCCGGACTAACAGTGTCACCAAAAAAATACAGAAAACCCGTACTTTTATCTCTCTTCTCTTTTTTTAATACTATCTCCTTTTTTTTGACTATTTATGACCAACAACTTGAAAAGCAACAAGACACACGTCCAAGAGCAGCCTGTGAGCACAAAACGTAGCTAGTCTTATATGGGTAAGCTCCTATCACGAGCTGTAGAAAGGCTGTGTCTATGTTTTTCACCAAAAATTTCGGTTTTTGCCGAAACTGAAACTTCAAAGGCCAAAAACTCGATGTTCCCGGACAAATTTGGGTATTCCGAGACCGCCAAAAGGGCGTAAACAGGCAGAGCGAGTTTGGTTGGATAGAACTTTTCTATACGAACGATTTGAGTGGTCGAACGTCGATTTCGTATGCAAAAGTTATGGCCGTTTTACTAAAACTGTGAAAATCGGTGTCGCGGCAGAGAAAATCGACCGAAACCGTGCCGCGGCAGGACGCACGGCAGGATTCCGATTTCAATTCGAACTCGGCAACGATACAAGATACGCAAAAGGAAAACGACCAGCAACTAGAACTTTACTTAAAGATGTAATCTAAGGCTATGGCGAAAACTAACCCTAATATTTTTGGCTTTTTCTGGATAGGACGAAAACAGTAAATCTACGGGGATTTGTGGATGCTCACCGAGTAAACGCTGGAAATCTGATACCAAGATGATAAGGGGTGGCCCGATCTTCTCAATGAGCGGTGGTAGATGGATGATGATTGTAGATAACTTGTGAGAATCCGACGAACTCTCCGGCTGCTCCCCTGTTGCCAATGCAACAGCTCTTCAACCCAATGGATATTCGCGACGCCTCACACCGATGCAACGTAGCCGCCGACCATGAAGCGGTTTCTGTAATCTACTAATTCCCAATGGAACAACAGATCACACTCAAACTTTGGTAGCAATAACCTCCAGATCGAAACAATGTGGAGGGGTGAATTCCCGATCGAAGCAAAGAGGAATTCTAGTATAGATGAATGCTTTAGGTGGTCCAATCCTCACTTCATTGGGCTTGTCTTGAGCAGCAAACTCATCGATAGAAGAAAATGGTAAATGACTAGGGATGTCCTCATCATAGTTTTTGTTTAAATTTTAGTTGTAATCGCCTCTTTTGCAAATGAAATCGTCAGAATGCAATGAAATCGTCTGACCAAAATGTTGATCATCAATTGGGGTCCGGCCGTTTTGTAACATCCCAATTTTCAAAAATTGCATAAGCATGCATTCATTTCATCATATGCATTTGGTTGTTGCATTTACTTTATTTAACTTAGTGGTTTATTTCAATTTGGGTTGATTTATTCAAAATGGCATAAAAGGTGCTAAGCAACCCTAGCCATATTTTAAATATTTTAATTTTATTTGGTGGCAAGCCAAGTGCCAAAATATTCTACTGAAAAGCTCTCTGAAAAGTATTTTTATAAATTTTTACAACAAAATTTACCAAAGTTTAAAAATCTGTTTTGAAAACAGAGAAAGGAAAAGGTTAAAGTTTTGTTAAAAAAAATAGAAAAGGCCGCAGCCAACCTCTGCCAAGCGGGACGGCCCATCTTCTCCCCCGCACCCGGACCTCTCTTTCTTTTCTTTTCTCTCTCTGGCAGGTGGGGTCCACGGTGACGTAAGAGCTGACGTCACCGCCTTCAACCTCCGTTGCTCCAAATCCGGCACGGATTCGATCTCAATCCGACCGATTTCGGGGGAGTTTGTTGTGCTCGTGCACGCCCCCGTAAAGCCCCCTCGACCCCTCCGTTTTCTCCTCTGAAACCCTAGCTAAAGCGCCGCCAGGCTGCCGCTCTGCTCCGCCGCCCGCCGCCGGTAAGTGGCTAGCTCCGGCCACTGCACGACGCCCCTGCCCCTCTCCTTTCTTTCCTCTCGCTTCTCCTCTTCGTGGCGCATCTCACGGACATCTTCTTATCTTTGTTCCATCACCAGATCGTCGATTCTGTGATCAACCGAAGACGCCCGCCGCCGTCCGTGTCTCTGACGAGCAATTGACGGTGAAGGAGAGATCACTGGAGACTACCGCCGTGCCATCGACCCCCTCTCGTCAAGCCGAACCTCGGGGTAAGTTCCGCGCATCCTGGAACGCCGGACATCGTCGGAACGCTCGACGCCGAGCCGTCGCCGCCGTCTGTCACCATCGCCGGAACCCTAACTCCGGCCAGCCTCAGATGCATCCGATCTGGACCGTTGGATCTCGATCCAACGGCTTCCTTTTATTTCTTTTACCGAACCGGTACCGTCCAATCAGAGCACGCCTAGTCAGCGCCCAGTCAGCGCCTAGTCAGCGCCACGTAAGCCCAGCATTTCTGTAATTTCGGCCGAATTAACTTAATTTGGCCGATTTGCAGAAAAGTCCCTGAAACTTCAAACCATCATATCTTTTTAATGGCTCGGCCAAATTTAGCAAACTTTATATATTTGAAAACCTTATGATCTGTAGATTATTGTAGAACTATTAGTTTTCTGATTTGCCTATTTGAAATTATTCAAATTTCAAATGAGAGATTTGAGTAATTTTGGCATAACTTTAAATCTATAAGTTATTTTAAATTGATTTCTTCTGCAAAAGTGTGTCTTTTAGTGTCCTCTGTCCAGTAGTATTTTTGGTTTGCACTTTTGTATCATGCATTGATAATGTTTTTGTAGAAACTCAAATAGTGGTATTTTGACCATAGTAAATGTTTTAAAACTATTTAAACCACTAAAATTATGAATCATGAGCATCATGCATATAGTAAATAACATAAAGTAATAACTTTATTAATTGTTTAACCTTGACTTGTGTGTTAGCAAATCATCTTGCATGCATATTTTATTGTACTGCCATTTTGTCTGTGTATTGATTTGATGCAATTGTTTGTTTAGATTGTGAAGAGTGCCAGGAGTGCTGTGAGTGTTGCAACCTGAACAACTACCAAGGCAAGTGCATACACCATTCATGAATGACCTATTACTATTTTTTTATATTGCACTGTAGACTAATTTTCCAGTAGCATGCATGATAGGCTGTTTTATAAAATCTATATGCTATGCAAACCTGTTAGGCTAGCCACATGAAGTAGCTGACTAGTGACCTATATTAATTTAGTAGATTGGCTTGCTGCAAAAATGAATTGTTTTGTTGAATATGAGTTAAGGAAAATCTACTAAATTAATGAATCGCCTGGGTGGATTTTGGAGTTGCTCTATTGGTGGTTTATAGTTGAGTGGCTGCTCAGGCCCAGTTCTGCGGGTACCTGAGTACGTGCACTTGTGCTCGCCACCCAGGGCCTCGAGATTTCATGTCACTCCGTGTCTAGTTTACTTCCAGTGCAGCCACTAGTCATATGTGCTCTGTCTTGATTTAGTAAGTTGAGTGGACCTGACCGGACGAACAAGCAGATGTAGGGGATGTAGGTGGGTATTGTTCGGACATGTGTATGGGGAAGCTCTTCTGAAGGATCTCGTCTTGGTCTTCTCCTTTCCTTTTCACTAAATGAGGGTTAAGGATAGAATGGGTTGATCGAGTCTAGTGGGGAAAGTGTCACAAACTCTCGAGAGTATTTAAAACTAAGATCTTAGCCGTGTCCCCGGTTATGGACAATTTGAGTAACTAAACAAGGTGGTTGATAGAAGAATCTCATTCATTCCAATTTCAGAATAAAATTTGATGGGTGAACAAGGGTAGAAGAGATATTGGTTTTCATGCCATGTTTATCTCAATAATAGTTGGTTTTAAAAGAAATGTTTTACAATTGTAGGATAAAATTTGCTTTGCGCAAGAGCCTTGAAATCCACCAGCCAAATATGCATGTAGAGATAGTCTTGCCATTTATAAACCACCATAGTATGACACTTGCCAGCCTGTCACAAGGTATTGACCCAAATTCTCTGGGCTGCAACGTTAATGTTGCAGGTTGTTCAGATGAGGAGTAAGGACGTCTGTCTATTTCGAGCTTACAACCAACATGGTCGCCAGTGGCACATGGAGATGATGGAGCTCAGTGCTACTTTATTATGATGCTTGAACTCTGAATAATAGTGTGGAACCTTATTTATTTTAAGCTAGCTTCGGCTATGCAAAGTTGTAATAAAGTACATTATTTTTGGATCATTCGTACGTGCGATGTAATAACGTTTAACATTTATGCATGATATTACATCATGTTGGTGAATGCTAGCCATACTCGATCCAGGGCCTAGCAATTTCACAAAGTATTCTTGCTTCTCAAAGTGAGGGTGCTACAGAATGGTATCAGAGCGTAATGTTGCATGTAGGCTCGAAACCCTAGATTTGGATTAGAAATAAGAAAGATCATAGGAACAAAATTCTATTTTCTTCTTATCCAAATCTTTCCAAACATCTTTCTTGTACCTTTCTCAACTATTGCTTTCTAAATTACCTCCTCTTGTTTTAGATGACCAACCTCATAGAATATATCAACAAAGGATCAATGATGATTATGGCTATGGATTGTGAAATGGAGTTTCAAAAGACACCTAAGAAGAACTTTCAGAAGGAAGACATAGTCGAGACCACCACTCTACATAGGTTATTAGTTATCGTCTCGCGTTAGAGTATTGACCTATCAAAATGTGGTATGGAAGTACTAGTGCGCTTATGTTAGAACCTATATCGTGTTAGTTAAGTTTTCAAAACTATAAATTTCGAAATTTTTATAAAATTTTGCTTGTTCCTATTGTTTGATTGGTTGGTTATGGTTGTTTGTTGATAATTTCTTGTATGGGTAGAAATATTTCTTTTAGATCTTTCTTTCTATGCTCATCTATGCTAAACCCCAACAGATGCCTCCTCGCCGTGACCCTGACAACAACAACAACAATGATGCGATGCAACAGATGATGGCAGCACAGACACAACTGATGAACATGATGGCCCAATTTTTGGCGAACCAGCAGAACGCACCACCACCACCTCCAGCACCGCCACCACCACCACCCCCAGTGGACAGGCTTACTAGATTTCTGAGGCTTAGACCAAATAAGTTCTCTACAGCCACTGAACCCATTGTAGCTGATGACTGGCTACGTTCTGTGCACAAGGATCTAGTTACTTGTGAGTGCAATGATGCTGAAATGGTGATATTCAGTGCTCACCTACTCGAAGGACCAGCAATACATTGGTGGGAGACCTACCAGATTACTCACCCATTAGCTGGACTCACATGGGACACTTTCAAGGAAGGATTCCACAATGCTCACATTTCCTCAGGAATCATGAACCTGAAGAAAGATGAGTTCCGCAATTTGAGGCAAGGTAACAGGACTCTGAAGGAATACATGGATGATTTTTGTGCTCTGTCACGCTATGCTCCAGAGGACATTGATACTGATGCTAAGAGGAAGGATAAATTCCTTAAGGGTCTCAGCGGTGAACTGAAAATTCCTTTGTCAATGGCGTATGCACCANATTATCATAAACATGAATATGCTAATAAACCATTTTATTATTGCCTCTAGGGCATATTTCCAACAAATGGCCACAACCACCATGGCCATAACCATAATAATGGAAATAAAGGAGGAAATGGACATAGGAATGGAAACGGACACAACCATGGCAAGGGGAACAATAATGGCAATGGACAGCATCGTCATGAACACAAGAGAGACATCAGTCAGGTGACTTGTTACAAGTGCAAGAACAAGGGACATTACTCAAATGAGTGCCCAGAAAAGAAGGCCGAGGAAGCCGCCAAGCCCAATCCATTCCAGAAGGGACATGTGAATCATGTCAACGTGGAGGAAGTATACGAGGAACCTGATGTTGTGATTGGTACGCTTTTACTCAACTCCTTTACATCATTGGTCTTATTTGATACCGGAGCATCTCATTCATTCATATCAAGAACCTTTGTGAACAAAAATGCAATACCCATTGAAACTATGAGGAATCCTATTAGGGTAAGTTCACCGGGAGGAGAAATGCTAGTACATACTTGGTGTAGACAATTGTGGTTAGAGATAGGGGCACACCGATTTCCGGTAAATCTGATCGTTCTAGAATCCCAAGGTCTGGATGTCATTTTAGGGATGGATTGGATGACTCGATTCGAGGGAATAATAGATTGTGCAAGTAGAACAACTGCACTGACCACTCCGGAGAACAAAAGAATCAAATTTAAATCCAAGTTCAAGCTGAAGCGGGTTAAGCTAAATTCTCTTAAGGGGGTTAGCCTTGAAGAGGTACCCATAGTGAGAGAATATCCTGATGTATTTCCAGAGGAATTGCCGGGAATGCCACCGGATAGGGATGTGGAATTTCTCATTGAATTGATACCGGGGACAGGACCCATAGCCAAGAGGCCATACCCAATGGCGGTTGATGAATTGAAGGAACTCAAGAAATAGTTAGATGAGCATCTGCAGAAAGGATTCATTCGTCCGAGTTCATCACCCTGGGGAGCCCCAATATTGTTTGTCGAGAAGAAGGATAGTACTCAGAGATTAGTTACAGATTATCGTTCATTGAACGAAGTGACTATCAAGAATAAATACCCACTACCCAAGATCAATGATCTGTTTGATCAATTGGAAGGTGCATGTGTATTCTCTAAGATCGATCTTCGATCAGGGTATTTCCAAATGAAGGTTAGGGAGATGGACATACCCAAGACCGCATTTACTACTAGGTATGGTCTGTATGAGTACACAGTGATGCCTTTTGGTTTGACCAATGCACCAGCTTATTTCATGAATATGATGAATAAGGTATTCATGGATTTTCTGGATAAATTTGTTGTTGTCTTCATTGATGACATCTTAATTTATTCCAAGAGTCACAAGGAGCATGAGGAACACCTACACATAGTGTTGCAGAGGTTGAGAGAGCACAAGTTGTATGCCAAATTCAGCAAGTGTGAATTTTGGTTGGAGAAAGTTGAATTCTTAGGACACGTGGTGTCTAAGGAAGGGATCGCAGTAGATCCAGAAAAGGTGTCCGCAGTGACAGAGTGGGAACCACCCAAGAATGTGGGAGAAATCCGTAGTTTTCTGGGATTGGCAGGATATTATAGGAGGTTTATTGAGAATTTCTCGAAGATTGTGTAACACCCCGGCCACTCCCGGACCGGCGCCTGTTACGCCTGGCAGCTCTATAGGATCTCTAGACTGGCCCCACAGACCAACACTAGTCTTTTCTGCGCACTTTGTCCTCACTCGTGCGCACCCGGGAAGGACTTCCCGGTCGGTCACCCATCCTCAAATTGCTCCGGGCCAAGCACGCTTAACCTCGGAGTTCTTTTCGAATGAGCTTCCGGAAAAGAAGTTGCAACTTGTTGGTATGAGTATCCTATTAATCCTATTGAGCCCTGAGCCAGGATCTCACAGATTGCCAAACCAATGACGGAGTTATTGAAGAAGGATAAAAAGTTCGAGTGGACTGAAGCGTGCGAAACTAGTTTCCAAGATTTGAAGAAGCGATTAGTTTCAGCACCAGTCTTGTGTCTACCACATATAGAGAAGGATTTCCAAGTATATTGCAACGCATCGCGTCATGGTTTAGGAAGTGTCTTGATGCAAGGAGGCAAAGTAGTTTCTTACGCCTCTAGACAGCTCAAGAAGCATGAAGTCAACTGTCCTACTCCTGATTTAGAGTTGGCCTCAGTGGTTCATGCACTGAAGACTTGGAGACAGTATCTGATGGGAAAACGGTGTGAGGTATTCACCGATCACAAGAGTCTCAAATATATCTTCACCCAGAAGGAGCTGAACATGAGACAACGAAGGTGGTTAGAACTCATTAAGGATTATGATCTAAGTCTGCAATATCACCCTGGAAAAGCAAACATAGTAGCCGATGCTTTGAGTCGTAAGGTTCATATGAATGGACTGACGGCAGGAGCATTGCCGGAAGATTTGTGCAATGCATTTAAGGACCTTAGACTGGAAGTGGTACCCGATGGATTCGTAGCATCATTAGAGGTACAACCCATGCTGATGTATAGGATTCGAGAAGCACAGAAGGGAGATAAAGTGATGGAAGAAATCAAGACCAATTTGAGTGAAGGCAAGGCCAAAGGTTTCCGGGAGGATGAACAAGGCACGATGTGGTTTGAGAACCGTATTTGTGTGCCGCAAGATGAAGACCTTAGGAAATTAATCCTACAAGAGGCACATGACTCACCTTATTCAATACATCCGGGTAACACCAAGATATATATGGATGTAAAGGAGAGATTTTGGTGGAATGGTCTGAAGAGGGATATCGCAGAATATATTGCCAAGTGTGACGTGTGTAGCCGCGTAAAGGCAGAACATCAGAAACCCGCTGGACTGCTACAACCATTACCAGTACCAGAATGGAAATGGGAGAAAATTGGAATGGATTTCATCACCGGACTACCCAGAACCAAGTCAGGTTATGATTCGATATGGGTGATTGTTGACCGTCTGACCAAAGTGGCTCACTTTATCCCTGTGAAAACCACTTACACGAGTGCAAAGCTCGCAGATATCTACATGAAGAGAATTGTGAGTTTACATGGTGTTCCTAAGAAGATTATCTCTGATAGAGGTACCCAATTTACCTCACATTTCTGGAAGCAGTTACATGAGTCATTAGGAACAAGATTAGAATTCAGTACAGCTTTTCACCCACAGACTGATGGACAGACTGAGAGAGTCAACCAGATTTTGGAAGACATGCTTAGGGCATGTGCGCTGGATTATAAATCTAGTTGGGATGATAACCTGCCATATGCAGAATTCTCATACAACAATAGCTACCAAGCTAGTATAGAGATGGCACCGTTCGAGGCACTGTACGGAAGGAAATGCACTACACCTTTACTGTGGAGTGGTGTAGGAGAGCGTAGTTTATTTGGACCTGACATAATTCAAGAAGCTGAAGAGAAGGTCAGATTGATAAAGGACAGGTTAAAAATAGCACAGTCAAGACAAAAGAGTTATGCGGATTCCAAGCGTAGGGAAATCACCTATGAGGTAGGTGATAGAGCATACCTTAGAGTCTCACCACTACGTGGTGTGAAGAGGTTTGGAATCAAAGGAAAGTTAGCACCTCGATTCATTGGACCCTATAAGGTTCTCTCCCGTAAAGGAGAAGTAGCTTATGAGCTGGAACTGCCAGAGATACTATCAGCAGTTCACAACGTGTTCCATGTTAGCCAGTTGAAGAAGTGTCACCCCGAGATGGCCGAGACAGCACTACGTGATACCGTGCCCTTGGAGGAAGTTCAGCTGGAAAGTGATTTGACTTATGAGGAGAAACCAATCAAGATCTTGGAGACTGCAGAGAGGATTACTCGCACCAAGACAATCAAATTCTGCAAAGTCCAATGGAACCACCATACCGAAGAAGAAGCTACCTGGGAACGGGAAGATGACCTGCGAGAAGAACACCCGCACCTATTGCTAACCAATCCGAATCTCGGGGACGAGATTCATCTTAAGGGGGTTAGGTTTGTAACATCCCAATTTTCAAAAATTGCATAAGCATGCATTCATTTCATCATATGCATTTGTTTGTTGCATTTACTTTATTTAACTTAGTGGTTTATTTCAATTTGGGTTGATTTATTCAAAATGGCATAAAAGGTGCTAAGCAACCCTAGCCATATTTTTAAATATTTTAATTTTATTTGGTGGCAAGACAAGTGCCAAAATATTCTATACTTAAAAAGCTCTCTGAAAAGTATTTTTATAAATTTTTACAAAAAGTTTTACCAAAGTTTACAAATCTGTTTTGAAAACAGAGAAAGGAAAAGGTTAAAGTTTTGTTAAAAAAAATAGAAAAGGCCGCAGCCAACCTCTGCCAACCGGGACGGCCCAACTCCGGCCCATCTTCTCCCCCGCACCCGGCCCTCTTTTTCTTTTCTTTTCTCTCTCTAGCAGGTGGGGTCCACGGTGATGTAAGAGCTGACGTCACCGCCTTCAACCTCCGTTGCTCCAAATCCGGCACGGATTCGATCTCAATCCGACCGATTTCGGGGGAGTTTGTTGTGCTCGTGCACGCCCCCGTAAAGCCCCCCTTGACCCCCTTCGTTTTCTCCTCTGAAACCCTAGCTTAAGCGCCGCCAGGCTGCCGCTCTGCTCCGCCGCCCGCCACCGGTAAGTGGCTAGCTCCGGCCACTTCACGACGCCCCTGCCCCTCTCCTTTCTTTCCTCTCGCTTCTCCTCTTCGTGGCGCATCTCACGGACATATTCTTATCTTTGTTCCATCACCAGATCGTCGATTCTGTGATCAACCGAAGACGCCCGCCGCCGTCCGTGTCTTTGACGAGCAATTGACGGCGAAGGAGAGATCACCGGAGACTACCGTCGCACCATCGACCCCCTCTCGTCAAGCCGAACCTCGGGGTAAGTTCCGCGCGTCCTGGAACGCCGGACATCGCTGGAACGCTCGACGCCGAGCCGTCGCCGCCGTCTGTCACCATCGCCGGAACCCTAACTCCGGCCAGCCTCAGATGCATCCGATCTGGACCGTTGGATCTCGATCCAACGGCTTCCTTTTATTTCTTTTACCGAACCGGTACCGTCCAATCAGAGCACGCCTAGTCAGAGCCCAGTCAGCGCCTAGTCAGCGCCACGTAAGCCCAGCATTTCTGTAATTTCGGCCGAATTAACTTAATTTGGCCGTTTTGCAGAAAAGTCCCTGAAACTTCAAACCATCATATCTTTTTAATGGCTCGGCCAAATTTAGCAAACTTTATATATTTGAAAACCTTATGATCTGTAGATTATTTTAGAACTATTATTTTTCTGATTTGCCTATGTGAAATTATTCAAATTTCAAATGAGAGATTTGAGTAATTTTGGCATAACTTTAAATCTATAAGTTATTTTAAATTGATTTCTTCTGCAAAAGTGTGTCTTTTAGTGTCCTCTGTCCAGTAGTATTTTTGGTTTTCACTTTTGCATCATGCATTGATAATGTTTTTGTAGAAACTCAAATAGTGGTATTTTGACCATAGTAAATGTTTTAAAACTATTTAAATCACTAAAATTATGAATCATGAGCATCATGCATATAGTAAATAACAGAAAGTAATAACTTTATTAATTGTTTAACCTTGACTTGTGTGTTAGCAAATCATCTTGCATGCATATTTTATTGTACTGCCATTTTGTCTGTGTATTGATTTGATGCAATTGTTTGTTTAGATTGTGAAGAGTGCCAGGAGTGCTGTGAGTGTTGCAACAACCTGAACAACTACCAAGGCAAGTGCATACACCATTCATGAATGACCTATTACTATTTTTTTATATTGCACTGTAGACTAATTTTCCAGTAGCATGCATGATAGGCTGTTTTATAAAATCTATATGCTATGCAAACCTGTTAGGCTAGCCACATGAAGTAGCTGACTAGTGACCTATATTAATTTAGTAGATTGGCTTGCTGCAAAAATGAATTATTTTGTTGAATATGAGTTAAGGAAAATGTACTAAATTAATGAATCGCCTGGGTGGATTTTGGAGTTGCTCTATTGGTGGTTTATAGTTGAGTGGCTGCTCAGGCCCAGTTCTGCGGGTACCTGAGTAGGTGCACTTGTGCTCGCCACCCAGGGCCTCGAGATTTCATGTCACTCCGTGTCTAGTTTACTTCCAGTGCAGCCACTAGTCATATGGGCTCTGTCTTGATTTAGTAAGTTGAGTGGACCTGACCGGACGAACAAGCAGATGTAGGTGGGTATTGTTCGGACATGTGTACGGGGAAGCTCTTCTGAAGGATCTCGTCTTGGTCTTCTCCTTTCCTTTTCACTAAATGAGGGTTAAGGATAGAATGGGTTGATCGAGTCTAGTGGGGAAAGTGTCACAAACTCTCGAGAGTATTTAAAACTAAGATCTTAGCCGTGTCCCCGATTATGGACAATTTGAGTAACTAAACAAGGTGGTTGACAGAAGAATCTCATTCATTCCAATTTCAGAATAAAATTTGATGGGTGAACAAGGGTAGAAGAGATATTGGTTTTCATGCCATGTTTATCTCAATAATAGTTGGTTTTAAAAGAAATGTTTTACAATTGTAGGATAAAATTTGCTTTGCGCAAGAGCCTTGAAATCCACCAGCCAAATATGCATGTAGAGATAGTCTTGCCATTTATAAACCACCATAGTATGACACTTGCCAGCCTGTCACAAGGTATTGACCCAAATTCTCTGGGCTGCAACGTTAATGTTGCAGGTTGTTCAGATGAGGAGTAAGGACGTCTGTCTATTTCGAGCTTACAACCAACATGGTCGCCAGTGGCACATGGAGATGATGGAGCTCAGTGCTACTTTATTATGCTGCTTGAACTCTGAATAATAATGTGGAACCTTATTTATTTTAAGCTAGCTTCGGCTATGCAAAGTTGTAATAAAGTACATTATTTTTGGATCATTCATACGTGCGATGTAATAACGTTTAACATTTATGCATGATATTACATCCTGTTGGTGAATGCTAGCCATACTCGATCCAGGGCCTAGCAATTTCACAAAGTATTCTTGCTTCTCAAAGTGAGGGTGCTACACGTTTAGGGGGTGCCGGTGTGGGACGGGAAAAATAAATGACCGGACAAGTGTCCCGCACCCTAATTAGGTCTCCAATTGGGAGGTGCCGGACACAATTTAGACACCTGGTGGAGACGCTCTAATTTACTCTATAAATGCCGTGAGACTACCCGGCCATCCAGAACATCCCCAAGCTAAAACGAACCGCCTACGTTGGATCCTGGTGAGCAGTAATTTCTCCAGCCCCGCTTCATCTCAGCCGTCAGATGCAGTTAATATTTCTTCCACTTCGTCGCTGGATGAATACCTCCATGACATGTGGGTTCAATAGAGCGTAGGGCCCAACTTTCAGCTAGGGAAACATGCTTGTCCGTGTAGCTCTTTCTTTCCGTGGATTCACTCGATGGACAAAACGCAGTGAAAACCCTAGCACATCAAGCGACGAATCTCCACCCGTCCTCGAGCCCCGCGCCTCTCCCTTTCCCTCTGCTCCTCTTCTTCCCCAATCCCCTTCCTCTCTTGCGTGAGCCAATCCTCTTCCCATCTCTCGTGTCTCCCCCCATGCTGCCCCGCCATCACTAAGGCGCGAGTTAAATACACTTGCGGTACTCGTACTTTAGGTCGAAGCAGAATATGGTACCCGTACTCAACAATCCGCTCAATACGGTCACTATACTTCACTAGCGGTGATTATACGGTCACTGGTTCATCGTATAGCTCCGTATTTTGTCTACGTGGCACTTTGTTGACTGGTCAATCACCCAGCTTGATATGGGTCCCACATGTCAGCTCAATAAAAAATCCAAAATTCCCTGAGAGGTCGTCTCCCTGCCCCGTACTCGTCGCGCCGCCAGACCGCACCGATGCCGCCTCGCCCGACGAGCTCCACCATCGCCGCTTCGCCTCGCCGAGCACCGCGCGCCCGCCGAGCTCCACGCCCGCGTCGCCGCGTTCGCCGAGCTCCGCGCCCGCGACCGCGTCCACGTCGCCGCGCCACCGTGCGCCCGCGACCGCGCCCTCCAAGCTCCGTGCCCACGGCCGCGCCCGCGTTCGCCGCGCTCCACGCCCGCGGCGGAGCGGACCCGCCGGTCGCCGTGCCGGAGCGGACACCCATGTGTCGGAGTACAAGTCCGGGGAGCGTACCGCGGCGCGCGCGTGCTCGTGGTCAGCTGCGGCAACTCCGGCATGTCCGGGCTCGGGTTGAGGCGGCCCGCTGGAGCTGAAGAACACTAGGGGCAGGACGCCCGTGCTGGACATGGGCGCGCTGGAGAAGATCCGGGCCGGGGAGATCACCGTGGTGCCCGGCGGAAAACTGGAGGAAGGAGACGACCACTTGGGGATTTTGGATTTTTATTTTTTTATTGAGCTGACATGTGGAACCCACATCAAGTTGATTAATTGACCACGTAGATAAAATACGGAGCGATACGATGAACTAGTGACCGCATAATCACCGCAAGTCAAGTATAGTAACCGTATTGAGCATATTATTAAGTACGGGTATCGCTAGTGTATTTAACTCCTCTGCGCGCCTCCAACCTCCGCTGCCAGCTCGTCTCAGCGACCTCTTTCTTTGTACCTGCTCTCTCTCTTCCTCTCTCCCAAAATTTATGGATCGAGAAGGACTACATGAGGTGCGACCACAGGTGGGGCAAGTGGCGAGCAATGGCAAGCAAGGGAGACGAGGACGCTGGTGGACTCCTCCATGAGTAAGCTACTCCTCTTCCTCCCAACGCATCTCCTCTCTCTCTCTCTCTCTCTCTCTCTCTCTCTCTCTCTCTCTCTCTCTCTCTCTCTCTCTCTCTCTCTCTCTCTCTCTCTCTCTCTCTCTCTCTCACACCTCTCTCTTTCCACAGATAAAAGTTGGGCAGTTGGATGCTCCGAATAATGGTGCTCTGTCTGCGTGGTTTGGTCCGTGCATGAGGGTTTAGAGGGGGTTTCTGTGCACGTGCCAGGGAAGTTCGATGGCTTGTGCTGAGTGCCTTATTTTGTTTTGACAAACATTGCAGTGAGTTAGTTACATAACTGCTGCACACACTTTGGTGGTGATACACGGCAGTCAGGAGACCGAATGTTTCTGCTGGTGCCTTATATGTGTGACTGATTTGAGCTAACTATAGATGCTATGCATGATTTTGTGTTACTGATGGAGATGCCCACTGCTGTTTGAAAAGAATGACACACTGATTTGCTATACCAGACGCACCATCTTTTGGGAAGTGTTTTAGTGGTTGTAGCATCATTTAGCCCGTCTTGTTCCAAAAAACTTTAGATGATACATGCCGTAAGTTGGTAATAGCTGTTGGGAGATGCTAGGTGTGTAAGGGGCACTCTTCTTTTGGGCTCCTGATTCTGCATAAGCAGGCTTCTCGGTTGCAGTCTATCAAAACGGTGGTGCAGGGAAACCGTAGAAGCTGCATCGTAGACTTCTTTTACGCTTCTACAGGTTTGGCCATTGCCAGGGATGGATGCGCGTCGGCCGGAGGACGGGACGGCCCACCCAAAGCTCGCCGGAGTGTGAATCCTCGCGGATCAGAAGCGTGACGAAGTGGTACGTCGATTGGCAGCAGTGAGGAGCCAGATGGTCGCCGGAATTGGCGCCAGCGACCACCGGAACGGCGCATTACAAAGCAGTAGAAAGCGAGGAGGAGGGTCCGTTCAAACCGTGCAATCACCCTGGAGCTCTTGGAGGGGTCGGTGAAGGTTCAGGAGGTCCGACGATGACGGAACCAACGGAGAACACGGCGGCCGGAGGCGGGGAAGAACTGGACGGCAAGCTCGATTTACAGCACTGCAGGACGATTCCTTAGGCCAGGCCGGAGAAAACGACGAGGCGGAGACGTGGAGGTGCTCATACAGGCTCGAGAGGCAGCAGAACGGCGAAATCGAGAAACCCTAGCTAGCCATGTCGAAGGGCGCGATGCGGGAGCTGGCTGCAGGTTGAAGACGCGTTATTTTCTTTTTCTTTTACTTCCCAAACGTTTTCTGCGGTGGCAATCCTGCCGTAAATGGAAGAAAAACAAGGGGCAATGCTTGTACTGGTTCGATTCCGAAGGGGGGATCCCGGGAAGCTGTCTGGAAACTGGTCTTGCCCAGTTTCTAGCAATACACGTGAAGAGAGCTTCGCGGTGAAAATAAGCCCGCCACCAGCCCGAGACTTCTTTTGGGCTTGTGCTGCCCCAGACCTCGAAGCCGTCTGGGAAGCCCAAAAGAAGTGCCCCTAAGTCATGTATCCTAGTGAGATAATACATATTATCAGTTGAAAAAATAGATATTGACGATGAAATTGATTCAAAAAGAGCAACAGCCATTGATTGCATCCCAAGGTCTAAATTTTGATAGAGCTGATTTATCTGTGCCGCTGAAGAATGGAGGAGAATGTTTTGTGAAACAAATGTTTATCACTGTAAGCCCAAAGTTATGTTCAGCCATAAAAAATCACATCTGCAAGCTCAAAAGGTAAGTCTAAAAGTATTACATATTTGTGCCATTTTGTACATGATTTTCATATAGCTATTTAAAGTGGATAGAAATTTGTGCACGAGTTGGCTTAAATACTTTTTCACTGTACTTCGCTCTACTGTATTTCTAACCTGAGACTCCTTAGACCCTTTGTCATATCCTTTTGAAGGGTTAATGTTTTTACCTGTCTTATTAAGTGGATTTTCTCTTTAAGGTATTTTTTAAAATTATAAAAAACACTACGCATATCGTGACTACCCCAGTGGTTTTGTATTAAAGGGGAATACAGACCATGAGCACCGCTCTGTAGGACAGGCCTTGAATGCAGCTGCGCTAGACTTGCTGCTGTTTCTTAATTATACATTGCAAGCTAGTTCAGTGATTTCTTTAAAAAATGTCTAATTTTCTTATTTAATGATTTATACCTAGAAGGATCCTGGTGTTAATTCCAGTTTATTTTGACCCTTATAGATTTGGTGGTAGACCTGGCCATTTCTCGGGTCGGGCCGGGCTCGGGCCGGGCCTAGAAAAAGCCTGGCGCAGAAAACCTAGGCCCGACAAAAATCGGGCCCTAGCCCGGCCCGGCCAAAGCCCGACAAAGCCCGACCAGCCCGGCCCGATAGAAGCTGAAATCCTGATTTTCTAAAGCCCCAGCCCGGCCCGGCCCGACCGTCGGGCCTGAAATATAGGCCCGAGCCCGGCCCGGTGGTCGGGCTTTTTTGGGCCGGGCCGGGCCGGGCCGCCCATGGCCAGCACTATTTGGTGCTGTTGATGTCTCTGATCATCCTAGTATTCTTCACATGCATGACATCATGGATGACATGCAAGAGTTTACAGAAATTCCTGACAACTTTTGTGGTCTACCTTTTTTTTTTGAACAACAAACGGCCCTAAAGGACCGAGAGACACTACATTAATTATAGTCGGTGGGATTACAGATTACACTGAGAACCTCAACTAGAAAGGAAATTACAACCAAGTCCTCAGAAAATGCACAAAGGACCCTAGATGTGAAAAGAGGAACGCAAATCAGTCCTTCTCCACCTAACTCGGATCGTAGCCTCGAAGCGCAGCCATCTTTCCAGTCGCCGGGGACGAGACCACTTGGAAACGGGTCGATGATGCACGCCGCGCTGAAGCTGCAGAGGGGCCTCCCAGAAGGCACACCGGACAGGAGGTTGAAGAAGAGTTGACGCTGACACGGCAGCGACAGAGCTCGAGGTAGCCGCCTTTCGGCAAGAAGAGTCGGCGGAATAGCGGCCCAAGGCCGATGATGCGCCGCCGATGGTGTTCTCCAGGTCGCAGTGTCGAGCTCCTCCTCACCCCATCTTCCTTCTCCACCACGGAGACCTGCAGAGGAGCGAAAAGGAGAGACCAAATCGACAAGATCTGGCCGAGAATCGAGCTTATTCAAGCAGCCGCCTTTAGATCTGCCACCAATCCGCTCAAACCACCATGTAACTTCGTCGGAAGGAGGCTTCTCAACGCCATGGTCGCCGCTCGAGAGGCAGCACGGCAGGCGCAAAGACGAGGAAGACGGCAAGACGCCAAACTCCACAAAGGAAACACTCTGGGACACAGCCCAAACACTTGACGAACAGAAAGTAAACCTAGACCTACTGCTGTACAGGGAAGGCCTACCTCCTAATCCATCTCCTCGCCGGCCGGCAGTGCCTCCGGTGAGCAGGGAGGAAAGGGGCGGCAGCGGAAAGCTTCGGTCGACTCTCAAGGGGGCAGACCGCTTTTTTTCGCTCTTTGTGGTCTACCTCATGAGCACTATCCTCTTACTATAACATATCGAGAGTTCTTGATGATGCTTGATGGAACATGCCGGACATCATTTTTTGATGCGTTTTATGATGAAATGAAGTCTAGCATTGAGAAAGGCCATTCAAAATCTCGTGCAGTGCAAACTCTTATTGAATTGAAGGAAGTTACCTATGACAAATTTGCTACTTTCTACTGGCCTCGTTTTAATGCAGACCTTACAAAGAAATTTTATGCATCCACTGTCTTCACTGAAATAATCTCTCATATAAAGGGTGCATATCAAGCAAGCAGGCCTTATACTGGCAATCTGGGAAGACAAGATTATGTTATGCTCTCAGACAAAAGATTTTCATCTTTGAACAGTGATAAGAGGGAGAGAATTTACGATTTATACCTTGAATATGAGAGCATGAAATGCACTGCCAGGGAGTTTGATTTATCAGATTTTGTCAATAGTCTTCACAGTAGCCTTGTATCCGAGGGCTACAATGGAGATATGGTGGATTTTGTTTACATAGATGAGGTACAGGATCTCACCATGACACAAATAGCACTTCTTAAGTATGTCTGCAGGAACATCAAGGAAGGCTTCCTTTTTGCTGGTGACACTGCACACAGACTATAGCAAGGGGTGTCGATTTCAGGTTTGAAGATATCCGTTCACTTTTTTATACTGCATTCTTGGCAGAAACTGAAGCGTTTAATCAAGGTCTTAAACATGGAAAAAAGGTCCATCTCTCTGATACGTTCCAGCTGTCTCAAAATTTCCGCACGCATTGTGGCATCCTCCGTATGGCACATAGTATCATGAGCCTTCTGTACTTCTTTTTCCCGTCAAGTGTTGACAAGCTTAATCCAGAGACTGGACTTGTATATGGAGAAGCTCCTGTGCTTCTGGAGTCTGATAACGATGAAAATGCAATTGTGACTATTTTTGGAGAAAGCAAAAGTAAACATGGTAACTTGCATGGGTTTTGTGCTGAGCAAGTTATATTGGTTCGTGATGATGCTACCAGAAAACAAATTATTGATCTTGTTGGTAAACAAGCTCTTGTGTTGACTATTGTTAAATGTAAAGGCCTCGAGTTTCAGGTACGAGCTTATAAATTCATTTTCATATGTGCTCAGTTTGCAAAATATTTTAATTGTAAAGGCACTGTTTCAAAACGTTGAGTATAGTTACTTCAGAAATATCTTGTAGGATGTGCTATTGTACAACTTTTTTGGTTCATCGCCATTAAGAAACAAATGGAGAGTTTTATATGGCTACATGAAAGATAAAGATATTATAGCACTCTGAGGAGACCTCTCATCCGGATTTTGACAGAAGCAAGCATTATCTTTTCTGTTCAGAGCTGAAGCAACTCTATGTTGCAATTGTCATGTTTCATGTACTAGCCATCTATCCCAAAAGTCCGAACTGATGGAAAGACTAGTACAATCCACATATACTGTAACACCCCCTCTCACGTGTGACTCGGGGAGGGAGAGGCCACACGTGCAACCGGAAGATAGTGACGGCGCGCAAGTCTCAGAGGTATGGCGCAAGACAGGCGCAGTTTATGCAACAATTGGAAGAGGAACATTCTCTTGAGAATTCAAAATCCTTGGAGGTATCTGCAGTTAGAAAGAAGTATTTGGATAACTGTGCTCAACATTATTTTGAGCGTGGTGACATAAAGCAAATGATGCCTTTTGTGAAAGCTTTCAGCTCTATGGATCATGTACGGACATTCCTTAACTCAAGGAATCTTGTTGATGAACTGTTGAGCTTAGAGATGGAAATGGGTAATTTCCTAGAAGCTGCAGCAATAGCAAAGTATAAAGGAGACATCTTACTGGAGGTAGACATGCTCGAGAAGGCAGATTTGCTTGAGGATGCAACACGGCTTCTCCTCCTCCATATCATTGTAGACTCCTTCTGGTCTTCAAAAGGTAGAGGGTGGCCTCCCAGAAGATATATAGAGAAGGAACAGTTGCTCGCAAAAGCCAAAGAGATGGCGGATAAGGTGTCTGAGTGCTTCTACTGCTTTGTTTGCCTGGAAGCTGATGCACTGTCAGATGTGAATAAGTCTCTTCCCAATTTAACTTGCACTTTGCTTGAGGGCAGAAAATGTGCGAACTTGTTAGTTGAACTTATTGCTTCCCGTTTGATTCTTGATGTTCATCTCCAGTCCCGAGCCTCTGGATACAATTTGGAATTAGGTCCAGAATCTGAAGATGAAAATTGCTGTAATGATTTGCTGGCCCGCAACCAGACATCACCCCAAACTCTGTTGTATGTCTGGAATCACTGGAAGTCTCATAATCAAAGTACTATCTCATCTTCGCCACACTGATGATCAAGAATTAAATGATTATGCAGCTGGAGGTCTCTGCACCAAGTACTTCGGGTTGAGAAAAGATGGTGATGCTGGCCGATATGTGGTGCTTAACATGAACTCAAGTTGGATTTCCAATGCTGGCAGAAATTCTTTGCAGCAAGATGACAACAGATGTTTATTGGATGCCCCTCAGTGTCATTCATGTGCACAGTATTTCTGGATGAATGAGCTGTCTTCTGTTGGTTTGAGTGTACTTAAGAAGTTGGAGTCCATTGTTCAAATTCCTCCAAAGCCTGCATCTTCGTATGCCCTGGTCAGAACTATCCTTTTTATAAATGAGATAGCAAAGTTTTTGGAAGACCCCGAATTCAGTGTGCCAAAAAGTTCCATGAAGTTGAGAAAGGTTTTTTGTTCTCTGTGAGCGTCGCTTCTTTGAGTTAGTTTTTCTTGTGTGGAGAGATGGAACAACGAGGAGCCTATTGCGTTTACTTGACTCACCAGCTGCATATGGTTTGATTGCTGATTCCCTTGGTGCAAATCTTCGGCCAACAAATAAAAACTTGACTTATGGGCATTTAGGGAGAATAACCATGCTTCTGCTCCATGCAGCACGATTGGATGATGCACTAGTTTCAAGACTATTACAGTACCTGGACGATAGTTCTGAGTGGGCTGATTTTTTCCGTTCTTTGAAGAAATTTCTTGACAGTGGTCTTGATAGATCCTCCCTGATCATGAACTATAGTTTTGCTCTTGAATTTATCTTCTATGTAAAGTGGAAGGATGAGCTAGACTACATATCCCCAATGTGCTATGTGGGTCTTATGGAGTGCCTTGGTTTCTTAGCTTCATCATTCTTACTACAGAAGGATTTTATATGCTGCACGAAATCTTTGTTGATCAATATGCTGGAGTGCCGTACCAGCAAGGTTTACCTAGACAGCTCCCTGCTATCTGATTCCAGCTCAGATGCTGATCTTGATCGTTTGGCATTGTCATCAGGGCATTTCATATATGAAACAATTTTGTCCATCTTAATGAACAAGCAGAGTCTCCAGGAATGGGTATACAAGACTTCAACGACGTCTTCTAATAGTTCATACAAACCAGTCCTCCTGAGACTAGTTGTCACACTTTATCCACTGATCCTTACTCTTTCTCTGGGGAGTTGCTACGAGGTCACAAATAAACATGTGAGGTGTGAAGTTTTTAAGGATTTACCTTTGGAGTTCTCTCAGAAGATTGTACATGCTTTACAAATGAGGTCTCGCACACCGAGCAACTTCATAAAAGTGCTTGCTGATGCACTCGCCGCGATCGGAGATCATATGGTAATTGTCGGCTCACCCAAAGGCCCAGCGATTGTTTGGAACTTAAATGCTTATATGATTAGCAAGGAAGATATGTATGATGTTCCCAAGGTAATGGCTCTTCTGCGTCCACAAGAACCAAGCTCTGCAAAGCAAGAGAGACCATTGCCAGAAAAATCTGAAGGTAACAAGCCCTGCAATGTTACTTCTGGAAAGATTCCGAAGGCTGTACGAGGTACTAAGATGGAGGATACATGTGAAATAGATTTAAGAGATGAGAGTTCTCCCTTCTGGGAGATTTCGAAGTATTTTGAAGTCAATAAGCAAGGCATGGTGAGTTTCATATGTTGTAATACTTGTACCATCCAGTTTGTCCCAGTGCTTCGTAGTTGCAAGTTATTCTAAAAGCTTTTTCCTGCAGAAAGACGCAATGTCTGTTGTTCAATTCCTTAGAAGTGACATTCCGTGGTTGGAGCAAGCAGGCTTTAATGCACAATTGTTGGAAGAGGTCAGACACTTCTGCAGTGAGTTTGAAAAACGTTCTGCCAGGTAAGAAAGCAAATGCTAACTTAGCACCAAATCTAAAATTCTTAATGGCAGTAAAAAAATGCAGCAATACACTTGGTGGAAATTTTTGAACGGAACCTTGTAATACCTTCCCCTTTTTGTGCATGATATGTAGCTTCTAGTATAAACATGGCTGGGTTATCCCCATGTCTCCTGAAAATTTACCATTTGCTCGTGAAAATGGTTTGTTATCACAGGACGAAGAAGAGAGCCTCTCTTGCGGCTCTATCCTCAATGTGGCCAGATGCCGGGAACAAGCTGCAGGCGATCGTCGAGTTTCTGCTATCTCAGAGGGTAATCTTTGGAGACTGTGACAGAAGCACCGTTGCTGCAGCGGCTGTCCAATCTCACACTGACGGAGGGGAGGAACCGACTGGATGTTCGGACGATGAAGCTGACAACAGAGATACGTCTGGGGCTGCCTCAACCTCAACGAAGACGGCGCAGAAGCAGAAGAGCAAGAATAAACCCAAAAAGGCGAAGGGCCGTGGCAGGAAGTGAGCTGCTGTGGCTGTGGCTGTAGCCCTGCCTGTCGTGTAGAAACTTATTATGTAACCCATGGCTGTATAACCAACGGATTGCAAGTGCTGCTTTTGCTCTGATGTACTGAAGGCTTATGTGGCTGCCTTTTGAGGTGCGCTGACTATGCTGAGCGATTGCAGTAGCGATAGCCTTTTGTTGTTGTGCGCTACTACGCTTCAAGGAAGGACCAGCCATGTGTTTTTTTTTTTTTTTTTTTGAGAAGGGAAATATGTATTAATAAAAGGAAGAAAGATACATCTGCAACATACACCCTGGAACCAACTCAACACCACAGGTCACCTGACCTAGAGAAAGAGCAAAAGAACCCTGGAAAAACAAGAAAATACACTTAAGCCCTTGAAGGTCCTTGCTCCAGACCACCTCGTCATTGCTCGCTGTTGCCGAACACCGACGCCGCCGCGACGCCGGCAGAGGGAAAAAGCGATGAAACCTCACACCCAAAACCAGCAGGAGCCCGATAGCAGCCGTGCTGCGTTGAGTACCGCAAGATTCATCCGGGACAAAGCCGGAATCTAACATCTTTGATCGACCATCGGCGGGGACACCTCCCCGAGCTCCTGCTAGCACGCCTTCGTCCACCTCCAAGCAAGGCCAGAGAGAAAGACGACGACGCCAGCCATCCACCACATCCCTGCTCCAGTAGAAGACGACCTGCAGCAGAACCATCGAGCAACCTCCACCAACACGAAGTCCGCACCGCTGCTCGCCACCATGACGAACAGAGGCAAGAACCACCGACAGAGGAGGAGGAGATCGAGTGCTGTACCACCTGCAAAACAGGCCTCCCAGGCTCCACGGTGAGGCCAGCACCCTCCTCACCGTCGCGGAGAAGGAGCCAGGAGACAAAAGCTCCACGACGTGGCCTCCGCCTCCGGCACGAAGACCACCTCCGGAGACTGTACAGACCGCGAGATCCACCGATCCCCGGCCACCTCTAGTCGCGCGCGCCACGGCGGGGCCCCGAAGAACGCCGTCGCAGGAGGGGAGGCGCGCCGACACCGACCACCGAACCAGCAGCATCACCGCCTCCACAACGCCGCCGGCCAGGCACCTAGACCTACTATATACACGCCATAGGCACAGATCCAGGCTTCCCCCACTCTCCCGCCGCCGAAGCAGCCGCCGGAGAGGTGGGGAAGCACCGGTCTGGCCGCCGGCGGACGACGGAAACCTAGACGCCCTCTTTTCGCCTCCCACGAGAACTGTAGCACGAGGAAAGGGGAAAGGGGCCTCCGAGCAGGTCAACTGGCTCGTAGGACCAGCCATGTGTTGGTTCCCGCGATTTGGTTACCGGTCGAGTTACCGCGGTTACCGGATTTCTTGGCCCCCTTCGGTAAATGAGTTTATCAGGCGATTGTTTGAATTTGGGCTGAAATCTTCTTCTTTTATTGTTTCAAGTTTGAATTTCAAATTTTGATTGAGAGTCTCGTCCGGTAACTGACCTGTAATTTCCTGGTAACCGTGGTTACGAAATCCTGGCCCCCTCTGAGATTTTTTGCAATATGGATGGTTCTGAGTTTAGTGACAGTTGTAATGTATGTTCAAGAACAAATGGAACTGGTTCTGGTTTAACTGGGTCGACAATGGAAAATTGAAACTCGGTACAACTGTAAGTGTTCTTCTCCTTTGATGTTAACTTTAAACAGCAGATACAGTTGTTTCATTTGAATGGGTACTCTTCCAACTTGTGATTTTGATCAGGAGCGGAAGGTACCTGTCCTGTATACCTTGATGGTAGTATTAGAGCATCTCTAGCAGAGCCCGTAAAGCTCCAGCAACTGTAAACTTCCGGCGGCTTTACGGGCTCAGGTCGTTTTCTGGGCCAGAATAGAGCCTGTAAAGCCGGCTTGGCCGGGCGCCTGAAAATCCGAGGCGCGGATCTGGATAAGTACTGGCCGACGCCCCATTTCCAGTTCACGCCCCTAGTCTCTCCGCCTCCTCCGACGAGCAATACGCCCCTCCGCCGCCCCACCTCCGACGAGAAATCCGCCACTTCTCCGCCCAGATCCACCTCCTCCGCGCCGCCATGCCGCCGAAGATGAAGACGCCGAAGCGCGAGGCGTCCTCCCGCCCCGTCGTCGACCCGTCGGATCTCTCCGACGAGGCGAGGGAGCGGGCCGTGAGGTCCGACGGTGCGCGGAAGCGGGCCATGTACTACTACACCAACCACGGCATGCCCGTGCCGCCGAAGCTCCTGTACCGCGCGGTGCCGGAGTTCGACTGCCTCCGCGCCGCCGTCAGGAGCGCCCAGGGGAGCTCGAGCGGCGCGGGAAGCTCTTCCCGCGCCATGGTGAGGAGGGCGCCGCCGCCAGAGGAGGAGGAGGAGGCCGAGGGGTACGACCCCGCCGCGTTCGGGCGGTCGCTGTCCGCCCTGGACTTCGTCCCCGAGAACGCCGTTGATGCCGTCGTCGCCACCATCTGCGAGCGGTCGGCGGAGGAGATGGAGGACCTCGAGGCGCAGCACCGCCACGTCGAAGCGGTCAACGAGGCGCTCCTCCAGAAAGCGCTCGAAGCCTCGCTGGAGGATCCCATCCCCGTCCCCTCCGACGACGAGTGAAGAGCGGCGCCGCTCCGCCGCCGTGCCGCTGCGAGATCTGTCCCACCGCCGCGGCGCCCCCGGGTATGGTTAGGGTTAGGTTTGGGTTAGGGTAGGTAGTGGGTTAGCGTAGCTAGCCTCTTTTCCATCTCCGGTGATCACCGGCGGCGTATTTTGGTTGTAAGCCGGTGATCACCTCCGTGTTCGTCCGTTCGTTCGCGGCAATGAAAAAAAATTGAATTTGCAGTTTCGTTTACAGTTTCTGCTCTGCGCCGAGCATTTTCGACGAGCAAACTGCCCAAAACACGAACCAAAAACACGGTTTCGGTTCGTCCTTTTTCGGGCTCTTTTAGAGATGCTCTTAGTAGTTCACGAAGACACGGTCATGTGAGCAGACACCACAGTTAACAACCCACATGTTTGCACACATCAGAGATGTTCATTACTAAACACATGCTAACAATCTCACAGCTCGAAGTTCAAATCACCTTCAGTCAAACAGCAGGCATGCTTACAATAGGATCAAAGCCCTAGAACCATGATAACCAACTCGGATAACAGGGGATGAAGAAAAAAAGCATGGGGCCAGTGCTCAAGGATCAAGGTGATAAGAGCATCTCAATCAGGGCGTCTATATTGTGTCCAGCACCCACCAATCTGTGTCTGCTTTTGGGGTGTCGGACAATTGTCCGGCGCATTTTTTTATGCCTCCGATACCAACACTCCCCGAACGACGCCCCCAAGTTTTGTGATCAATGTGAGAACCACAAATCCGGCTATCAAATAAACATCTCCTACGCGAACTGAACGGAATAACTCTTGCGTCGTCCCCCACGCGGGCGACACGGGAGGCTCCAAACCCTAACCGCCAGCGCCGCTAATCTCTCCTCCCTCCCCTCCATCGCCATCATCAGTCGTTGCCGGGCAAATCCCGTGCTGGTGACGGCGATGGCGGAGGCCTCTCCTCGCGCTCGCGAGTCACCGGGTGGCGCGGGGCACGTTGACTCGGGGGTGCGGCTACAATCCGATCCATGACGGTGCACGGCGATTGGCATTGTTTTGGTGGGGTCGGCGGCCGGAGGTAGGCGGTACGGCTGGGCGTGGCGGCGGACGACACTCAGGCTGGTTCCCGGGGCGGCGGCCCCGGCCGGTGGCGATGGGTGAGGCTGAGGCCGCCTTCGACGTCATGGTGCGGTGGTTCCCAACCAAGGCGGTGCTGCTCCCGTTGTCCGGTGGCTTCGGCCCCGGTTTCCTCGGTCTCGACGGGATGGGCAACCGCTCGTCCGGTTTGGCTCGGTGGGGTGGCGGCACTCCCACCAGACTCCAGTGGTGGTGCTCTCCAGCAGCGGCCAGAGCGTCAGGGCACCCGTGGCGGTCGTCGTTGCGGGCGGTCGCCGGATCTGGGTGGACCAGATCTAGGGCTTTCAAGGCGGTCGCGCCGTTGCACAAGATGCTGGTTGGAGTCTCGTGGAGCAGAACTGGGTGAAAATCTTGTCTTCGGTCGGTGACCGGAGCCGATGATGGCGACGCCATGGGCGTCGTATTCTTCTCGAAGACATCATCAAGGTGAAGCTCTCATCTCCCTGGACCACCTCCGGGGGAAACCCTTGATTAGTGATCGGATGATGGCGATGCTACTAGGTCGTCTTCCCCTTGGGGACATCATTCTAGGAGGTGTGCATTGGCTAGAGGGACCAGTAGTCAGTTTCGGCGGTGGAGCGGATTTGCATTTTTCGTATCAATGACGATGAGTCTCGGCTACATGGCGCTGCAGGGTCTCCACGGCGGATGTGTATGATGCGCGCAGGGAGGGGGCGCTGTCTAGCACCATGGTGGTGTCGACGACAGGCTTGGCAAGGTCAATGCTGCGATATTTGTTCTGAAGATGGACCAGTGGAAGACGGTGGCGGCGGCTTCTGGAGTGTGCGCATGCGGTGCCCTCTAAGAGTCTACTGGACCGGTTTGTGCTCCCGACCCGCCGTTGGGCGGCTTAGTTGAGGCCTCCGGTTTTAGATGATGTGCGTTGGTGTGAGGTCTGGGCAGACGGCCCCGATCATGTCCACCCCCTTCATCGAGTTGGTAGGAGTAGCGACAAGTGTTACCAGGATGGTGGCTTTAGACTTATTGATGTATTACTTTGTAAAGCTTTGTTAAATAAATAATTCAAAAAAAGATTGTGTGCATTGATTCGATGCAAAGGCCGGGGGTCAGACCTCCATTTCGGAAAAAAAACCTAATCCAAGACCGGCCAACACAGGCTCGGCCAACAGCAATTCCGACCATGAATGTTTCGGCCAACAACTTTACCGGCCAACACAGGCAGGTCCAAATGGTTCAACGGCCAACACATGAGCGGCCAACAACATGTTTGGCCACCAAAATACATGAAGCCATCGAAGAACATGCAAATCATTCTTGTTGGGTGTCGGCATCCATGGCCCTTTGTCTCCTCTCCCTCACGATGCTACTCTTGCCGTTCCGGCGTCATGTTTAACGTGTCTGTGGCCATGATCTTGAGTTCCCTACCTTCTTGCATCTCCTTAATCTTTTTGCTTTTCACCTCCCTAGCTTCTTGCATCTCCTTGAATTTTGGCCTTGCACGTCGAAGTAGACATCCCACCTTTCTTTGTTCTTTTCGTGCATCTTTGTTGAAAATATGCCCTAGAAGCAATAATAATTTTGTTATTATCATATTTCCATGTTTATGATAAATGTTTATACTCCATGCTAGAATTGTGTTAACAGGAAACTTAATACATGTGTGGTTTTATAAACAACACTGTGTCCCTAGTAAGCCACTAGTAGACTAGCTCGTTGATTAATTGATGGTTACGGTTTGCTAGCCATGGACATGAGTTGTCATTTAATAATGAGATCATGTCATTGGCAGAATGACGTGATGGACATACCCAATCAAGCATAGCAATTTGATCGTGTCAATAAGTTTAAATTGTCGTAGCTTTTATTGTCAAGTATCTTATTCCTCAGACCAGGAGATTATGTTACTCCCTAGTACCGGAAGAATACTTTGTGGGCATCAACCGTCACTTTGTAACTAGGTGATTCTAAAGGTGTCTGTCAGGTATCTCATAGAGTACTTGTTGAGTTCCATGTACCAAGATTAGGATTTTGTCCATCCACATGACGGAAATATATATTATGGGCCCTCACGGTAACACACATTTTGTATCGCTTGCAAGCATAGTGGTACCGACGATCAAATCACGGGCAAGTCTTGGATGGATCTGGGACATCATGAGGAGCTTTGGAAGAGTCCGGAGATAAAGTTTCATATAAGGAAAGTTGGATTTAGGGTTTTGAGAAACTTCTGGAATTTTTCGAGTACCGGAATGTTCTAGAAGGTTCCAGTGGGTCTCATGGTGGGCCCACTCGCCCCAAAGGGCTGACATGGACTAGTGGGAGGAGCCATAGACCTACATGGGCCTAGGCGCACAGCCCCACTTGGCCCATGTGGCCAAAGGGCAAAATCCTAGCCCAAATAAGGAAAGAGGAAGGAGGAGACTTGGCTGCCAAGTCTCCCCCTTGACCTCCGCCCCAGGGACGTGAGAGAAAGCCTCCCAGCACCCCCATGCCTATATAAACAAGTGGGAGGCTCAAGGGGCTACCGAAGAAAACCCTAGCCGCCACCCCCCTCCTGCAGCTCCTCCACTTCCTATGTGTTGGCTTGGAGAAGCCCTGCCCAACCTCCACCATACCCACCATCACGTCGTGCTGCTGGCCTACATCCCATCTACCTCTCCACCTAGCTTGTTGGATCAAGAAGGAGGATACGTCGCCAAGTTGTACGTGTGCATATCTCGGAGGTGCCGCTTGTTGCGGTGCTGGATCGGATTGGATCGCGAAGCTAGTACGATGATACGTGTCAAACGTATCTATAATTTTTTATTGATCCATGCTAGTTATATGCCATTGTTACATGTTTTCACTATCTTATTATATCATTTTAGGGAATTTTATTGGACTAGCCTATTAACAAGATGCCCAGTGCCAGTTCCATGTTTTTTGCTGTTTTCTATTTCAGAAAATCTACTTCTGGAAATATTCTCAGAATTGGATGAAAATTTACGAGGAATTTTTATTCGATGAGATGACGTCAGAGACCAAAGGGCAGCCTGGGAGGCCACCTAGGGGCTAGGGGCGACCCCTGGCCGCGGCCCCACAGGGACCCGCGGGTGGGGTCCGCCCCTGCCCCCTGGAGGTCGCCTCAGCCCCCCTCGACGCCCATAAATACCTAATAACCCTAATTTTATCGGGGCGATGATTATTTTCCACGAACTCCATCCCGAAGCCGCCGCCACCTCGAAACCTAATTCGGGGAGATTCTGAAGCCGTTCCCAGCACGCTGCCAGAGGGGAGATTGATCCCGGAGGGCTCTACATCGCCATGCCTTCCGCCGGAATGATGCGTGAGTAGTTCCTCCTTGGACTACGGGTCCATGGCAGTAGCTAGATGGTTGTCTCTCTCTCCCTTGTGCTTCATGTTTATGATCTTGTGAGCTGTCCTACATGATCAAGATCGACTATTTGTAATGCTATATGATGTGTTTTTTGGGATCCGATGGATTATGAAGTTATGATCAGATTATGCATGGTTCTTATATGTTAATTTATGTTCTTGCATGCTCTCCGATGTGTGTAGTTGATTTGGCCAAGTGATTGCTTATGTCTACAAGAGAGAGTATTAATGCTAGATGGTTGGTTCATGCTCCCTCTTGTGCCTGGGCACGAGTGACAGAAACATCTAAAGACGAGGTTGTGCTATTGCGACTAAGGGTAAAACAGCGGTGTTTATTTCTTTATGATTATGAATATTGCTTACATCATATACTTTACTTAATGCAAATGTCTATTGATTGCAACTTAATACCGATGGGTGGCATGCTGGATAGTGATCCCTAGGTGGACTTTTTAGACAAAGATGCCGTTGGATGACGGTCTTTGTTATTTGTTGTGATGCCTACATGAATATTACCATGAACACTTTAATATAGCTAGATTAAGTTTGTGTCACAATCTTGTCAATTGACTAACTGTAATTTGTTTACTCATCATATGAGTATTTTATTTATTGGAGAGACCACTAGTGAACCCATGGCCCCCGGTCCATATCATTACATTGTTTACAACCTCATTTACTTGCTTTTCATATTCACTTAATCGCTGTTCCATTTCCATAATTTCATTTACTACACTGTATGTTTAACCGCTTTGCTTTCAGCTGACCGGGAAGATTGACAACCTTCTTGCCGTTGGGGGCAAAGTAATTGGTTGAGTGTGTGCAGGTCCACGTTTGTCGACGGTTAAGCGCCAGAGATCGTTGATGTGCACCTCATTGTTGATTTCAAAGTCCTACCAGTTCGATTAAACCTTGGTTCTTCACTAAGGGAAAACTACTACTTACTACATCCACGCCTTCGCTTGGGGCACCACCCAACTCTTCATCACCAATCATCAAGCTGTTTTCTGTCGCCGTTGTCGGGGACTTTGGAGCTGCAGCAAGGGGAGTCTCGCGCTCTCAATCACTTTACTTTGTTTTTGAAGGGGTCGTTGCATGGAAAAACAAAAAAATTCCTACGTAACAAGCGTAAGAAAGCCCAAAGGATCTAGATCTACTAGATGCAAGTAGCGAGAAGGAGATTGAATCTTTACCCTTGAAGATTGAACACAAACATTTTGTCGGTGCAGGGGTTGGCTAGTCGATCCCCGCAACTAGACGTATCTAGTCACGACGAGATGTATTATCCTCGAGATCCAATCCGTCGAAGCGCCGCAACGAGCAGCACCTCCGCGGTATCCACACGTTCAGCTCGATGAAGACGTCCACTCCTTGATCCCGCAAGCGAAGTAGACGTGGCTAGATGAATCTCAGCAGCACGACGGTGTGTTGGTGATGATGGTGGAGATCTCCCACAGACAGGGCTTCGCCAAGCCGTGCAAGAGGGAGAGGATGAGGAGGTGGTGCGACACCCCTAGGGCAAGGGGGTGACGCGGCTTGCTTGGAGGAGGTGGTGACCGGCGGCTAGAGTTTAGGCGCCGGCTAGGGTTTAGGGCGGCGGCAAGGGGTGGTGCGGCTAGGGCTTGTGGCGGCAAGGCCTTGGACCCCTTGTGCCGCACCCCCCTTCTTTTATAGGTGGAGGGTGAGGGCAAGCCTAGGGCCGGCCGGCCCTAGGACTTGCTTGCGTCTCAAGCAAGTCGAGTCCCTGTGGGACTCGGCCTCCCATCCTTCCTTTTGGTCGGCTAGGCCCATATGGGCCTTGGGTGGTGCGCAGCCCATGAGGTTGCTGCACCCCCTTTGGTCCATGTGGGCCCCACACTTTAGGTGGGCCCCACTTCTAGACTCCTCTAGAAGTTTCTAGAACCTTCCGGTACCCTACTGAAATATTCCGGAACTTTTCCGATACCTCCGGAAACCACTTTCCTTATATGAATCTTATTCTCCGGACTCCTCCGGAACTCCTCGTGATGTCTGGGATCCCATCCGAGACTCCAAATCACCATTCGTTTATTCCATCATTTAATTCATCGCTAACCCTAACTTCATCGGAGCGTTAAGTGTGTGACCCTACGGGTTCGAGAATGTGTAGACATGATCCTATCAATAATTAATAGCGAGACCGGGATGTCCATATTAATTCCCACACAATCAACGAAAGCTCTTTAGCGATTGAACCACGATGCCGGAAATTCAATTAATCTCGTATACGATTCCCTTTGTCTCACGATATTTTACTTCCCCGAGATTTAATCGTTGACATCCCCATGTCTAGTTTAATCTCGTTACTGGCAAGTTTTCTTTACTCGTCCATAATATAGGATCTCCGTGATTACCACCTGATCACATGTTTGCAGACTTTATGATGCTATATTATAGAGAAGGCCTGGAGATATCTTCTCTGTCACATGGAGGGACAAATCCACTATCAGAGATACCTAAAAGCCATCTTTATAATAACCCAGTTACGAAGCGACGTTTGATGTCCACAAAGCATTCCTCCTGTAAACGGGAGTGATACAATCTCATGGTCTAAGGAAACTATACTTGGCAAATACTAAAAGTGTTGGCAATAAAACTGAGTGACACGATTAATTGCAACTCTTTATTATTTGGGTCTTGTCCATCATATCATTCTCCCAATGATACGACTCCGTTATCAAGTGACTATAACAAGTCCTATGGTTAGGAAACCTTAACCAACTCTTGACCAACGAACTAGTCCAGTAGAGGCTTACTAGGGACACTTGGTAGTTTATATTCCACACATGTATTATGTTTCCAATTAATACAATTTTAGCATGGATAATAAACTATTATCATAAACATGAATATACCAATAAACCATTTTATTCTTGCCTCTAGGGCATATTCCCAACAGTCTCCCACTTGCACTAGAGTCAATAATCTAGTTTACATTTTCTTGATTCAACACTCATGAAGTCTCAGTGCTGATCATGTTTGCTCGTGGAAGAGGTTCTGTCCATGTTTTGTACTATACAATACTTTATGTTCTTTGCAAAAAATTGTTATTGTCACCTAAATTGACATCACTTCATCATCGCATGATAAACCTTCTATCATCACATGATAAACCTCATCATCATATGATGAATATAATATGTTTGTTTACAGAGTGAGATTTTCATTTCCCTTTTTTTATGCCTACACTACATATGATCAGTCAAAAGGACTTTCACATAGTATGTGCATCCGGAACTCAAGCATCTTGAAACGAAATTTCTCAAACCAAAATATTATATATTTTAATCCTTGAATTAATCATATACTCCTATATGTTGTAGACTTAACAAATCGACAGTGCAATCCAAGTCACTTCGATATTTTTCGATCACGCTTTTGCTGCGCTACTGCCTCTATGAGATTTCAAAACTAGTTTGGTGTCATGACTTCAACCAAGTCTACCAATCTCTAGATTCAATTATCTCATCTCTATGTTGAAATGACTCCTCATTCACAACACGTTCTTGTAACCAAGAACCTAGGTCACATTTTATCAAATACAAAATTATGGTTCTCATATGTTTAAACCTATGAACAATTCATAGTGAATGCTAAAATATCCTTCAACCATTATTTTTGTACAGAGTTATCAACTCAATGTTTTACTTATTTCTCACAAGCAAATGAACATTTCTTTTCTTGCTCTATTTTGAACTCCTTCAAAATCTCACTTAAGTTAAACACCTTGACACAATACTTATCAAATACATCTATATCCATAGATATTTGACGTTCAAAACTAACTTCATAAGTTATACGTTGGTTCATGACTTATTTACAACATTTATGAAATCACCATTTCACACAAACAAACTCCCACTCAAATATATACCATACACATATTAAAATTGGGAAAACACTTTGACTCCCACTTAAAATATGTTATCTCTATATTCAATTTAACAATGATTTACTAGCCCCCACTCAAAATCATGTCTCCACATGTTTGATTATGGAAATTAGTTTCTGCTCTCACTTAATATATGTCACCACATATTTTAGTTCTTCATGTATCTTCTCGACACTTTGGACTCCTCCAACATTCTTAACTCTTAAAATTTGAGAACTCATATACGAAACGCTAGTACTTTGCTAGCTTTAAGTTTCACTACTAGGGAAATGGTCATTAGTGGCGCACCATTATTGGATTTCTGTGGCGCATCCAGGAAATGGGGGGATGCGCCACAGAAGTCTCGCCACTAAAATATATTTCTGTGGCGCATCCCCACAGTGCGCCACAGAAATACCGAGATTCTGTGGCGCATGAGAAAAAGTGCGCCACAGAAATATTTCTATGGCGCATCAGCCACCAATGCGCCACAGAAAAATAAAAAGATGCGCCACAGAATAATTTAAATGTATTTTCAGTTTTCTGCTGCCTGCTGTACAAATACCGGTATATTACAGAAAATACAGGTATATTACAGGAAACAGAAAATACAGGTATATCACATTACTTAGAGCCCGAGATACACAATTTTTACACAAGTATGATCCAAAAGTTCATCGTGTCACACAATAATTACAAGTGCCGAATTTTTAACATCGTTTTACACATTACAAAGGAATAGGTCACACCGCCTAACTATGATCCGTGATGATGGTGAGGAAGAGCGGGGAGGACGATCATGGATCCTTCTTCTTTGTCGGTGCCGGTAACGGTTTGCAGCCCTCTTTCGTCGTCCATGTCCTGGTGTCCAACTGAGCCTCTAGGATTTCTTCGATCTCCCTCTTAGGCAACCCTGTAGATGGATTGGGATATAAATAGATTGATTAATAATACAAATCTAAGTGGACAAGTCTATAATAAAGAAAACAAAGAAGCACTTATTGCTACCTCTGATGTTGTGTAAGGACCCCCGATGATTGGTGACATCTTCGACGATGATTCGTGATAACTGCACCTGGATGCGATGGAAGTCTTCTCTAAGATCGGCATCGGTGATCGCCCCCGCACATTTGGTCCATTCTTGGAGGCTAGATGGTAACTTCAATTTCTCAGCATCCCGGACAAACCCTTTAAGGTGATGGAGGGCGTAGAAGGCCTCCTTCACGCTGCCAGACTTCTGCTTGATGCAGCAGAACTCGGTCACATGCTTGAACCGGTGTGTGCCGTCATTACTCAAAACTTGTTGCTTATTTTCGAAGGGGCCTCCCTTTTTGGCGTAGCCCTCGAGAGCCTCATCGAGAACACCCTTTAATTTGGTGTAGTCTTTCTTCATATCCAAACTCCCCGAGTCGAGATAAGTGGCACTGGACCACCTCGGGTTCAGGACGACGAGTGTGCAGTACTTGTTCCTGCTCAACACAATTGAAACGAAATGTTGGAAAGGATCAGCAATGAAACAAATCTACAAGAAAGCATAAGTTACGACGGCAGCGAGCGGATGTGTACTTACTCGGGAAAGAAAGGCAGAAGAATGTTGTTCTTCCTCTTGTTGGTCAGCATGAAACTCCGGAGGTACTCTATCGCCTTGGTCCGTGTCGCTGATCCTTCCACCAGCTGGCAGTCACGCATATAGTAGGGATCCGCTACCGCGACGGACTGGGTATTATCTCTCTTGATCTTCATCGACATATCAAGCGCGTATAGGCGGACCAAGTTATAGTCCAGCCGTCTAGAGTGAAAGAGATTGAAGACGTCCTCGTACGCGATGAAGAACGGATTCGCGGGGGCATCACAGATGAAGTCCAAGTCCATTGGCACCCTGACCGTGAACACCGGGTAATTTGGGTCCTTGTCTTGAATAAGGAGGCGCTCTAGCACCAAGACAGATTCATGCAAAGCATGCATGGATCCACGTGCGAGGCAGAGTAGCTCCGGAGGCAGTATCGCTTTACCAGCTTCATGAACCCGGGTCAAGCCAACAACCGCACGGGGTGATACCGTGTCTTCATGACCCCGGATAGTCTTAGGAGCTGGCTGGCTCGCAGAGGCGCCTGGCCCCCTCTTTCTCTTCTTGTTCTTGTTCTTCTTCATCTCCGGGGATGGTGAGGGTGGTTGGGGTGCGGACTCCGGGAAAACCGTCTTACGTAGTGTACCAGGGCTGAAAATGGTAGACGGTAATTTGCGTGGAGGTTGATCGCCGGCCTCCGGAGGCGTGTCTTGAGATAAACCCTGGAAGTCCAGGCGCTGCGTGGATGTACTGGGACGAGCAGCTTGATCGCCTTGAGCGCGGAAGGGTTCTTCATCCACAGGAGGCATGTACATGTCCATGCTGGCACCAGTGTTGAGGTAGCCCTCGACGTCGACATTATCACCATCATCGTCGTTGGCACCAAGTTGAGGTGCATTGGCAGCGCCTTTGGATGGTTGCGGTACAGGCGCTCCCAACAGTTTTTGGTGGCGACTGCTGGTGGCGACGACCGTCGGTTCCTTCTGGGTGGCGGTGATGGCTGCAGGCTTCGAGGAGGGCCGAACGATCGGGGGCCTCGAGGGCCGAACGATCGGGGGCCTCGAGGTGGCGCCGGTGCTGCGCCTTAACCCTAGAAGTCCAGTCCCAAGACGAATCTGGGTCTTTGGCCATGTCATCGGCCACTTGATGCAATCTTTAAGGACCATGTGATCCTCGTCGGCTCCCGGAGGTTGAATGGGGGGCTCGACGTCGCGAAACTCAGGCACTATCGTAACCAACCTGACCCTCATCACGTCCTCGTCCATTTTACTGTGGTGCATATCGCGGCTCATTGGTTGTACGACAGTGCCCTGAGCACAGTCCTTCAACTCGCCGCCGGGCACCAACCTATGCAGTAGTATGCAAGGCATGTCCTGAGTCAAAACATGTTGGACATCATGAGATGGCAGTCATCATAGGCATAGTCATAGAAGATTCTGCGGACTAAATAATTAGTTACCTGGGTGATGGCGTCGAGCTCGGCAACTGTCGAGACAAGGGCGTCGGTGCCGGCGGCCTTCCTATCATTCTCCGGCCGCTCGGTTGCATTATGAAGAACAGCCGCCGCAGGCTGCGGCTCGATATCTTTCGCGGTAGGGGGCGTCATTGCGTTGGGCTGTGGGGTCGTCAGGTCTAGCGACACGTTTTGGTTCATGATGGAGTTGCTGCCGCTGACGCTGGGCACGTATATCGGCCCCTGTCGACCAGCCGCATTCCAAGCAGCTAACCCCTCCACCAACCCAGGGGGTAAGAAACTTTTCAGCCTCTCGTCCACTAACCGCTCAACCGTGGTGGAGTCCACTTTTTGATTCTCCAGTGTCTCCACCTTTTTTCTTAGCTCCACAACCTCGGCTTTATCCTTACTTGGCCTCCTCCTCTCCTTTTTCGTCTCGGCGTCCGAGTGGTAGTAGTTGATGAACTTCATGCTCGTACCGAAGCCGGACACACGGCCAGCTGACGTCGGCGGCATCGACAGGGGCCTACCCTTGTAGGCGTTCGTCGCCCTGTTGAAAGTCGTGTCCCACGGCTCTGTCGACCCCTGGGACGACGGGCCGCCGGCCTCAGCGTCAGCCTTCAACTCTGCCTCCTGCAGACAAATTAGGCATTAATTTATTTGGCTTCGTTATCTAACTAGATCAACGCAATGGACTTTGAGATATCCACGGTAATTAAATTCCTTACCAGATACTTCTCGAAATCCTTCACGGCGGTATCGTCGGTAACAAATTCCCCCGTGGTCATGTCCAGATAGTAGCGGGACCGGACTAAAGAACCTCGTCTGCTCGTCCGTGATTTTTTCCCACGGGTTCTCTTTTCCGAGACGTGCATACTCGGCATCCTCCTTGTCCCAAATGGGCTTCTTTCCTCGGTAACCGCCGCTTCCACAATGGTGGTTACCTATGTTTTGCTCCCGCATGTCCTTCCCCCACTTGGTCCATTTTTTAGCCTCCTCAGTTCTTAAGAACAACTTGAATTCCTCGAACTCTTCTTGGTCGAGCATCGGCTCTTTGGCTTTTATCTCCTGCCAGCTGAGACCCTTCTCAATCTTCCGCTTCACCCGGTGTTTCCAGCTGCTCAAGGCGGTGCTCATCTTTGAGATGGCTAAACTGTCCACCTTTTTGTTGAACGGCTCCGGGAACGTGTACCGTTGGTGAAGCTTCTGGAGGAGGACGTCGCGCAAAGCCTTATTGGCCGTGCTTCTGATGTCCTTCGTGTTGATGGACACGCTTTCCCGGAGGATGCACCCTAGTTGCATGCTGTACCCTTTGGCAGTGGCCTTAGGCGCCACTGGTAGGCCACTTGGCGTGACCTCGATGAAATGGTCTGTGACGTTGGCGAGCACTTGAGGTGTCCTATCCCTCCTTTCCTTATTCTGCTTCGGAGCGGTCGGGTCGACACCACCATCCGTGTGGTCGCCGCCATCAGTGGTGTCATCCTCATGGCCGCCACTAGCAGCTCCATCGGTGGTTTCGGCGTCGTCGCCCTCCAGGGCGTCTTGCTCATCGTCAGCACGGTCGCCACTAGCAGCTCCGGCGGCGGCGGCCTCCTCCAACTCTTGGGACGCTTCCCAGAACGACTTGTTGGCGTCTCTAGCTATTTCTTCGACGCTCATCTTCTTAGAAGGTCCCGCGGAGTCCGACATGTTTGCACTTAATTAAAAAAAGACAAAAAGTTAGTACAACAGAAATATAAGAAAAAAATCAATTAATTAAGTACTAGGATACCCCGGCCCATGCATTAGTCGCAATACCCCATATGTCCCTTTTTTAGCAGAGTCATGCCAAAATTCACGAAAAATTTCGGCATGACCTTTGCTAAAAAGGGACATATGGAGTACCCGAATTTGCCGGAACGGAAGTTAATCAACGTTCCGGCAATCTCAAGGGCCTCTCGGGGTACCTGCAAGCATTTCACAAAAAATCCACATCTCCGGCCGGCATCTCCACGACACGATGGTCGGAGCACAAACAACCACAACAATCTCCACGACACGATGGTCGGAGCACAACAACCACGACACGATGGTCGTGGAGACATATCCTCATGCACATATACATCACCACATCCACATCCACATCGAGGGAGAGAGGAACTACCTCGGGTAGGGAAGGGAGGCTCGGGTCCGAGATCGGCGTGGTGGAGGTGCTCCTCGTGGCGCTGCAATAAATTAACAAAACCATGATTTAGCAATTAACATAGTGGCAGTAGTACACCATAGCAATTAACATAGTGGCAGTAGCAATTTTTTTACAAGAAAAGCATTAGCAACTATGCATCAAGCAACTAGAGCATTAGCAACTATGCAGCAAGCAACTAGAGCAAGCAAGCAACATAGTGGCAGTAGCAAGCAACAAAAAAAGTACCAATAGCACTAGCACTAACCTAGCACTAGCACTAACCTAGCACTAACAGCAAGCAACTATGCACTAACCTAGAACTAGCAACTATGCACTAACCTAAACATCTACTGCATTTTTCCATATAACAACATATATCAAGCACCTAGCACTAACCTAAACATCTGCTGCATGCACTAACATTTTTTTTCTCAATTTTTTCATCTCAACTAACAGCAACCAGCACTAAAAGCAATTATCAGCAACGCTACTAGCAATCAACAACAGAAATCAAACAGCCAAACAACTTGGGTGCAGCAGTTCGGTAGGGGAATTTCTACAAACACCTTGGGTGCAGCAGTTCGGTAGGGGAGGGAGGAGGGGGAAAGGAAAGCACCTCGGGGAGGGGAGGGAGGGGAGGTTGTCGAGCGCGGTGTAGAGGTCGTCGCCAGTGTGGAGGGAAGGGAGGTGCGAGGGTGGGAGGTCTTCGTCGGCGGCGCCACGCGGGGGCCGAGTGTGCGGTTCGGGCAGGGGCGGTGCGGGCGTGGCGGTGGAGGTGCTCCTGGCCGTCAGTGGCGGGGAAGGTCGAGCGCGGTGGAGTGGCGGCGAGGACGTGCAGTGGTCGTCGAGCGCGCGGGCGGGAGCTGCCGGCGGCGAGGACGCGGTGGTGGTCGTCTCGAGCGCGCGAAAATTTGGGACTTAGCCGTTTTCGCGATGTGAGGGAGGCGCGTTGGCGGACCCACATGTAAGTGGGCGCGATAGAATTCTGTGGCGCACCGCGGGAAGGGTGCACCACAGAAAGGAAGGATTCTGTGGCACACCGCGGGAAGGGTGCGCCACAGAAAGGAAGGATTCTGTGGCGCACTGTTGGAGGGGTGCGCCACAGAAATGCGCAATATTTTTTTTCTTTTCAAAAATAAAGTTTTGGTTAAATTTAAAGAAAGAACACACACATATTTGTTAATATTTTTAAAGAAAGAATAGACACCTTTAGTAGGTATAATACAAAAAAAAATTGGTTAAATTTAAAGAAAGAACACACACATATTTGTTATTCTTTTAATGATATTTTTTCTTTTCAAAAAATAAAGTTTTGGTTAAATTTAAAGAAAGAACACACACATATTTGTTAATATTTTTAAAGAAAGAATATACACCTTTAGTAGGTATAATACAAAAAAAATTGGTTAAATTTAAAGAAAGAACACACACATATTTGTTATTCTTTTTAATGATATTTTTTTTCTTTTCAAAAAATAAAGTTTTGGTTAAATTTAAAGAAAGAACACACACATATTTGTTAATATTTTTAAAGAAAGAATAGACACCTTTAGTAGGTATAATACAAAAAAATTGGTTAAATTTAAAGAAAGAACACACACATATTTGTTATTCTTTTTAATGATATTTTTTTCTTTTCGAAAAAAAAGTTTTGGTTAAATTTAAAGAAAGAACACACACATATTTGTTAATATTTTTAAAGAAAGAATAGACATCTTTAGTATGTATAATACTAAAATTCATATGCTGCCACACTTTTGAATTTCTGCACAGGAGTTCTGTGGCGCATCTGTGGCGCACGCCGCTGGATGCGCCACACAAATGGCTCCTTCAATTTTTTGTGCCGGGGCCCACCCTTATTTCTGTGGCGCATAGGTGCAGCTGCGCCACAGAAACAAATTTGTTTGTGGCGCATCCGTCGCCATGCGCCACAGAAAAGGTGTGGTAGGATGCAATACAGCCGTGGGTTGTGGGGCCCACTCGTTTTCTGTGGCGCATGTACACTCGTGCGCCACAGAATAACACATTTCAGTGGCGCACCTCTTATACATGCGCCACAAAAAGGAAAGTATTTCTGTGGCGCACCTACAGAGATGTGCCACAGAATATATTCTATGGCGCACGTCAACTTTGGTGCGCCACAGAATAGCTATCCACCTATAGCTAGTTTCCTAGTAGTGTTTTATTTATTCTCTACAAACCCTTTGCAAAAATAAATATTTGAAAACATTTTTCTCACAAAATCAAGTAACAATTGCTTTATTATTTAAACTTAACATAGGATGACTTTTAGTCACTTTCGTATTTAAGGCTTCTTTTTCTTCTTTGTAGTTTTGTGGGTATGTCTTGTTTCCGAAACATGACAAACAAATCATCAATATTATTTTGTAACATGACAAACTTTAATATTCTTGAATCCTACTTCTCTTGAAAAACCTGAATTCAAAAATTCAATGATCATTATCATTAATCCCTCCTTTTAAAATATCAAGTCTAAACCATTAATGCACTTTTCAAAATGTGCCACTTGTTACATTAAAAGTAAGATCAACCATCTTGATTAATTTTCTCAATTTTATTCCATCAATCCTTTTATCAACGATACCTATCATGACAAACAACTAAAATACTTAGCACAAACAACAAATTGGTTTGCCCTTTTAGTCCTTTATTGTGGAATCACATTCATAGTCATACATATGAATATACTACAACATTATTCGCAACAGTTTCTAATTATCTCATAATTAATGAAATCATCCTTTTCATAACTCATATCAAAAATATATGTGAATCATACATAGACCCTTATTTCTAAACGGAGTGTTATTAAAACAAATCTAAATGTTATAAATAAACCCTTAATTCGAAAACCCCCTTTTGTAAGACCACACAACGTGATTACAACATTTAGTGCGCATCAAAACTCTTTTGAATGAATTCTAAATATTGCAATTTGTGAAAACACTTTGCACAAGTCTTCATACTAAAACAATAACTCAAAATATTTTGTCTCTTTTGATCAAATCGAAAAGACTCAAAATTTCTTGTTAACTCAAACATCCTTAACTCCAGAATTTTTATTTGATCTCATCAAATATCATAACTTGAACAAATACATATATTTATTCATACCATTTATGATGGAGCACACAAAATAATGACATCTAGTATTTGCTGAAAATACAAAACAACACTTGTGTTTATTTCCAACAATTATTTGCACTCTTCGAAAGATGGCATTTTTTTAGTCATATTCCTTTTAACAAGGCGCATTGATATAAACATCAAAATGTTTTATTCAATCTTTGGAATGACTAAAACAATTGTCATTATTAAGTGTTTGGAGGTTTTTAGTATGTCCTATATTTTATAAATGTTTAACTAATCATCGTTTAGATTTACATCAAGGACAATAATTTCACAATCGAAACGTGATCATCAAAAAGAATTACTCATTAAAATATAACAACCACTTGTCTTTAACATGAATAACCATCTCAAAACGAGATACACTAAATAAAGATCACACTTAATTCGATTACAAAACTCATTAAAATCCTCTAATAAAAAATGATAAATGTAGAAGTAAAACATCGCCAGCACCAACTCCTTGATTGCCATCATCCCGCGATATCCACTCAGTTCATCCATTACACTTCTCAAACGGCAGGCCCTGTTTTCATAAAACAGCACAAGTATCAAATACTTAGTCATTTGTCACAAGTGTAAACTGAACATTAAATATTTTATAACTTTATATATCAAAATATATACCTTCTGCATTGACTACTTCTCCTGCTATGGGTTCCACTTTGACGTGACGCATCCGAGACACAAACTCACAGAAAGTGATCGGATCCCTTCCCATGACATAGTCTCTGACATAATTCTTTTAGCTGGGGGGAAGCGAGCGCAGCACCCCATCTATCGCCAACTCGTCAGTCATCTCGTGGTTCCAAACATCCACCAGAGTATAATATATCATATGCATCTTCCTCAGGTGTTGTTCCAAGCAAGTGTTTTCTTCCATCTTAGTTGAAAGAAATTCATCCAAACATTCAAACCTTGCAATTCTAACTTGTGCTATGAACCTACTTTTCAGCTCATCGACAATCTCCATTGCGCTCAAGTTGCCGAATTGTCTACCAAGGTTAGAATCCATGAAGGTGCACATCAACCACTCGACTTTCAGGTAGGTGCTCTTTTGTTCGAACCACTCCATGTACTCCTCATAGTTTGCAGAAACATCTGGGCATTCTTCTAAAGGTTCATCTAACACGTAGAGCTCATCATTGGTGTGAAGGACTTCTCTCAGATGCATGTACCACTCAGCAAAGTTTGACCCATCGAGACGCAGCTCCTCAGCAAGGAACATACTAGTGTAGTCGTCCATGATCTACAAGGATTTTTTTTTTGCAAAGACATTTCTTTAGGACACTTGTTTATGATAATTTTTGTTCATATTAATCATAATTACTACATGAACTCCCACTAAACTTAACATCTCTCTGGTTGTTTAGTGACACACGATCCAAATCCACTACGCCACAACCGATCATCACGTGAGATGATGTAGCTTCAATGGTGAACAACTCAGTGGTGATCATATCATTTATATGACTCGTGTTTAACCTTTCGGTTCCGTGTTCCCGAGGCCATGTCTGTACATGCTAGGCTCCTCAAGATCTACCGTAGTATTTCTGCATGTGTAAAAACTGGCTTACACCCGTTGTATGTGGACGTAGAATCTATCACACCCGATCATCACGTGGTGCTTCAAAACGACGAACTTTTGCAACAGCGCATACTAGTGGAGAACACTTTATTACCTTGATATTAACGTGATAGATCACCTGATCATGCTACCGTCGCGATCACATCTAAGCAAGCATTAAGGTGCATAAAAGGATTAACATCACATGCAATTTAAAATTGGTATATGATATGGTCTTTTCTTCTTGTGCCTTTGATCTCCATCTCCAAAGCACCGGCATGATCTCCATCACCTCCAGCATTGTGGCGCCACCATCATGGTTGTGTCCACCAACTATTGAAACCTCAACTAGTGCTACTCTTAGCGATAAAGTAAAGCAATTACATGGTGAAACAATGACTCGCAGGTCACATAAAATAATAGACAACCATATGGCTCCTGCCGGTTGCCGTACTCATCGACACGCAAGTCGTGAAAGATTACAAACATGATCATTGCATACATTATCACAAATCACATATTGGCCATACCACATCACAAACCCTGCAAAAATAAGTTAGACGTCCTCTACTTTGTTTATGCAATTTTTACGTGGCTTGGGTCAACAAGATAGAACCGTTCTAATCTACGCAAAAACCACAACGGTGATATAGAAGTCGCTTATTTTATATCCTTTTGAAAGGCCTTCCGTTGAAAATTGCATCTCACTATAGCAAGAGAAACAGACACCCGCTAGCCACTTATGCAATATAAGTTGCATGTCAATCGTGGAACCGGTCTCTCGTACGTGGACGAGTAAGGTTGGTCCAGGCCGCTTCAATCTCACCACCGTCAAGATACAAAGTGCACGTGAGAAGGTAGCAACATAAAATATCAACGCCCACAACTCCTTGTGTTCTAATCGCACCGCCATCTATGAATAGATCTAGGCTCTGATACCACTGAAGGGGTCGTTGCATGAAAAAACAAAAAAATTCCTACGTAACAAGCGGAAGAAACCCCAAAGGATCTAGATCTACTAGATGCAAGTAGCGAGAAGGATATCGAATCTTTACCCTTGAAGATTGAACACAAACGTTTTGTCGGTGCAGGGGTTGGCTAGTCGATCCCCGCAACTAGACGTATCTAGTCACGACGAGATGTATTATCCTCGAGATCCAATCCGTCGAAGCGCCGCAACGAGCAGCACCTCCGCGGTATCCACACGTTCAGCTTGATGAAGACGTCCACTCCTTGATCCGGCAAGCGAAGTAGACATGGCTAGATGAATCTCAGCAGCACGACAGTGTGTTGGTGATGATGGTGGAGATCTCCCACAGACAGGGCTTCGCCAAGCCGTGCAAGAGGGAGAGGATGAGGAGGTGGTGCAGTACCCCTAGGGCAAGGGGGTGGCGCGGCTTGCTTGGAGGAGGTGGTGACCGGCGGCTATGGTTTAGGCGCCGCCTAGGTTTTAGGGCGGCGGCAAGGGGTGGTGTAGCTAGGGATTGTGGCAGCAATGCCTTGGACCCCTTGTGCCGCACCCCCCTTATATTATAGGTGGAGGGCAAGGGCAAGCCTAGGGCCGGCCGGCCCTAGGACTTGCTTGCGTCTCAAGCAAGTCGAGTCCCTGTGGGACTCGGCCTCCCCTCCTTCCTTTTGGCCGGCTAGGCCCATATGGGCCTTGGGTGGTGCGCAGCCCATGAGGTTGCTGCACCCCTTTGGTCCATGTGGGCCCCACTTCTAGATTCCTCTAGAAGTTTCTAGAAACTTCCGGTACCCTACCGAAATATTCCGGAACTTTTCCGATACCTCCGGAAACCACTTTCCTTATATCAATCTTATTCTCCGGACTCCTCCGGAACTCCTCGTGATGTCTGGGATCCCATCCGAGACTTCGAATCACCATTCGTTTATTCCATCATTTAATTCATCGCAAACCCTAACTTCATCGGGGCGTTAAGTGTGTGACCCTACGGGTTTGAGAATGTGTAGACATGATCCTATCAATAATTAATAGCGGGACCGGGATGTCCATATTAATTCCCACACAATCAACGAAAACTCTTTATCGATTGAGCCACGATGCCGGAGATTCAATTAATCTCGTATATGATTCCCTTTGTCTCACGATATTTTACTTACCCGAGATTTAATCGTTGACATCCTCATTTCTAGTTTAATCTCGTTACCGGCAAGTTCTCTTTACTCGTCCATAATATAGGATCTCCGTGATTACCACCTAATCACATGTCTGCAGACTTTATGATGCTATATTATCGAGAAGGCCTGGAGATATCTTCTCCGTCACATGGAGGGACAAATCCCACTCTTGATATATGTCACCCAACAATTTACTATCGGAGATACCTGAAAGCCATCTTTATAATCACCCAGTTACGAAGCGACGTTTGATGTCCACAAAGCATTCCTCCAGTAAACGGGAGTGATACAATCTCATGGTCTAAGGAAACTATACTTGGCAAATACTAAAAGTGTTGGCAATAAAACTGAGTGACACGATTAATTGCAACTCTTTATTATTTGGGTCTTGTCTATCATATCTTTCTCCCAATGACTATAACAAGTCCTATGGTTAGGAAACCTTAACCAACTCTTGACCAACGAACTAGTCCAGTAGAGGCTTACTAGGGACACTTGGTAGTTTATATTCCACACATGTATTATGTTTCCAACTAATACAATTTTAGCATGGATAATAAACTATTATCATAAACATGAATATGCCAATAAACCATTTTATTATTGCCTCTAGGGCATATTCCCAACAGTTTTTGTCTTGCTTAGTTTACTTCTTGTTTTGCTTATTTACTTGCTTAAAAGTTTTAAAACCCCAAAAAAATTAGTGTAGTATTTATTCCTGTTTTTACTTCCTGTTTAGTCTTTGAGTTTGCTACCATGTCTAGGCCTTTTTCTCTCACTATGTCACCGCTGGTTGAGCTTGTCACTTTCAAACAAAGGAGTGGTGAAAGTTTTAAAGCAGCTTGGGATAGAATTTCAGAATTACATCAAAATATACAACCCATGCTAGTTGTTTATGTTTTGTTGAGATGTTTTTACTTTGGTCTTTTCGAGGAGTGCAAACATGCTTTAGATGTGATGGTAGGAGGAAGCTTTGTTGAATATGATGAAATACAATCTCTTCACATTATTGATGGATTGGTTGCTTTCCCTATGAATACTAAAATTGATGGAATAACTGATAGATTAGGTAAGATAGAAAATATCTTAAGTAATCTAAATGTTAAAGAAAAGGAGAAGACTTTGAAAAGTGACCAAATTCTGGAGATAGAAGGTGATAGAGAGCCTTATGTTAAAATTGAAACTAAAGAACAAACTTTCCTTGCCTATTGCGATGTTGGTTCAATGATGTCTACTATGCCAAAAATGGTTTTTGATTCTTTAAACTTTGGAGATTTGTTTGATTACCCTTTTTATCATTCCCATGTTAATGGTAGTGTTACAAAAATCATGAAAGGGTTGTTGATGTGCAAGTCAAACTTCGAAATAAAACCGTCACAACTGATTTCTTAGTTTTGGAATCATGCCCTCAAGGAAATATCGTGCTTGGTAGGTCCCTTCTTAAATCGACAGGAGCTTTGATTAATGTCAAGCACGGTTACATACACTTTTTCTCTCCTATTAATCACAGGTTTAAATTCCCACTTAAGGAGAAAGATGTACTCATTGGAGACTTTGACGGGGAAGACATTGGTATGGATTTCAAAAAGACTTGATATTTGGCATTGCGCCTAGCTAAAAGGCATTAAAGAAAAGCGATTGTTGGGAGGCAACCCATTTTTTTATTTATGCTTTCTTGAGTCATTGAGTTGTTGCTTCTGTAGGAACTTCATTGTATCTTTTTCTTTTGGTTTTTTGTGCCAAGAATTAGCCTCTAATGCATTGAAACAGAAACAGATTCTGAGCTCCTGTTACAGAACATCTCAAAAAACCATGAACGTGATCTTTTTCTGGAAATTTTTTATTGCAAGCCTGATACGTTTTTCTATCTTTCATTAGTTTTAAGTTTTCTTATTTGAGCTACGTAAGTGCCTCTAAAAAATTGATATTTACAGACTGTCCAGTTTTGACAGATTCTGCCTTTATTTGTATTTGCCTGTTTTATTTGCATCATTTGCGGTACTTTGTGGAAGGAGTGCCACCTTTGAGGCTTAGTACACATTAGCTAATGCTAAATCAAGTTTGTGCAATTTGTCTTAGTGGAACCCAAGTGGATTTTATTTTATGGGAACTAACCCTCTAATCAGTTTATGAAAAGTTTTGTGCAAAGGGAGTTTTTAGGTTCCACGAGAGAGGATGATGAAAGAAATTGAAGGATGGACAAAAGCAGGATGCCCCCATGGCATCCCCCTAGACCTTCAAGAAGAGTCAAGCGTCAGGTCGTCTCCGTTGAAACTACGTTTTTATCACTTTACATATTATGTGCTATTCTTGGAGCGTCATTTTATTTTGCTTTCAGTTTGTTTTAGTTTGTTTGATGTTCATGTACTTTGTTGGATCCTAGCTATCTTGTGTGGTAGAGAGACATGCTCTGCTTTTTCATTAGAATACTCTTGTGCTTCGCTTATATTTTGTTGAGTATTCTTATCTTTTGTTTTTCTTATCAGCTCTTGTGCTTCGCTTATATCTTTTTAAGAGTTGTTAATTATTGTTATTAGACTCTATTTTGCTTCACTTATATTTGTTTAGAGAGTTGTTTATGGTTGCTTGCTTGCTTTGCTGGAATGATAAAATGCCGTGCATGTGGTAGTGGTATGATGAAAAACTTGCATAGTCTTGTAGTTCTTCATGTTTGAATGACTTGACACTTGCCAATTGTTTTGAGATGTTAAGTGAATTAATGTTTAAACTTGCTGGTTATTTAAGTTAAGGCTTATTAGTGAAGAACTACCGTTAAAGCTTGAATTTATACAGTTTTTCATACTTGTAAATTCAATAGTCAAGTATTTTCATCAACTGAATGTTTGGTTAGCAAGGAAGACAGTATAGAGTTTGGCTACTGATAAACAAAGGAGAAAGGGGAATGTTCTCGTTCCTCTATGGGAGCCGCTCTCAAAAGTCTAAAACCTGGCTTGGTATGGGGGACTAACGGATTTCTTTGTTATAGATTCGTTGAAAAAAGCATGCATATCTCAAAATTGTTTTACTTCTGTTTTATAAAATTTAAAAAAAGCTCTAGCACATGATTAATCCCTGCTTCCCTCTACGATGGGCCTTTCTTTTACTATTTATATTGAGTTAGTTTCCCTTTTCTCTCTCCATCTACTCAACGCAAGCTTGCAACACTAACTCTGGGTGCAGTTGATTATATTGCAGTTGATTATATTCCATCTTTATGCTTAATCATGATTCTTTATGTTGACTTTATCTATGAGATAAATATGTTGAAAGTTGAAGCAATGCTGAAACTTGCATCTTCCTTTGTGTTGACTTCAAACACTTTTGACAAAAAAATATTACCTTGAGGACTTTCATGCTATGTCAATCTTTATGCTTTCATGTCTCCAAAGTACTATTCATGAAAGGCTTTGCTTAGATAATGCAACTTGGTTACTCATTGTTTGCTTATTATCAACTATAGAAAATTGTTTTGGATCACTTTATTCATATCATGTTTTTTACAGTACTACTTTGATCAAGATTTTGTGGTAGCATGTCTCATAAAAAATTATCTGTTTATCACTTACCTACGCGAGGACGAGTAGGAGTTAAGCTTGGGGATGTTGATACGTGTCAAACGTATCTATAATTTTTTATTGATCCATGCTAGTTATATGTCATTGCTATATGTTTTCACTATCTTATTATATCATTTTAGGGCATTTATTGGACTATTAAAAAGATGCCTAGTGTCAGTTCCCTGTTTTTGATGTTTTCTATTTCAGAAAATCTACTTGTGGAAATATTCTCGGAATTGGACGAAAATTTACGAGGAATTTTTATTCGGCGAGATGACGTCAGAGACCAAAGGGCAGCCTGGGGGGCACCCAGGGGCCAGGGGCGACCCCTAGCCGCGGCCCCATAGGGACGTACGGGTGGGGCCCGCCCCTGCCCCCTGGAGGTCGCCTCGGCCCCCCTCGATGCCCATAAATACCTAATAACCCTAATTTTATCGGGGCGACGATTATTTTCCACGAACTCCATCCCGAAGCCGCCGCCACCTTGAAACCTAATTCGGGGAGATTCTGAAGCTGTTCCCTGGCACACTGCCGGAGGGGAGATTGATCCCGGAGGGCTCTACATCGCCATGCCTTCCGCCGGGATGATGTGTGAGTAGTTCCATCTTGGACTACGGGTCCATGGCAGTAGCTAGATGGTTGTCTCTCTCCCTTGTGCTTCATGTTTATGATCTTGTGAGCTGCTATAACATCCCAAAACTTTGGAATGTTTTAAAAATCACAAAAAATTAAAACTTTTGAAAGTCTCCAAAAATTAAGGAAACCATATATAGAAGATTATATTAACATCTTCAAGGATATTTTATTTCAAATGTTCCTTTATCTTTCAATCTTAAAATTTTAAAGTTTTAGTAATAAAATAATTATTTGGGCTTTCAATAAATTCTAAAGCCATTTTGACAAAGTATTTTAATACTTTATTTTTAACCCAAGATTAAATGGGTATTTTATTTAAAGGATTAAACAAACCCAATTTTGTAAAATGTTTTATCTTAAACTATTTTGATGAAAATGGTTTATCATTTTGAATGATATTACGCATATTATTTTCTGGATTTTATTTGAGTTAAAAAGGAATGTATAAAACCTAATTTTAAAAAATGACAAAAAGGTGTCAAATATGCATATATGCAATATTTGAATTTTCCAAACTTTTAAATATTATGGAAAAGGTACAAAGAGTTCAAAATGATTAATTAGAATTTTACAATTTTTTAGAAAGTTAATTGACTTGATTTGGAGCTCTATTTCAAAAGTTATAAGACATAAACAGAAAAGTAAAACATAAAAGAAAAAAGGATGACGTCATGCTGACATCATCGTCTTCAAAATGCAACCACGCCATTTTCGGCCAAGAATTTCTCGCGCTTGATTGCTCGCGTTTAAGAGCTTTAAAACCTAGCCCGAACCCCTCCTATAAGAGACCTGGTCCTCCTCTCCTTTTGCCCTCTGCTTCCCTTCCAAATCTCGCCGCCAGGTCGTCGGAATCGCTCGCCGGAGTTGAGCATTGTCACCGCCGTCCTTCTCCTTTGCCGGCGAGGAGAGTAAGCGCCCGAGCTCGAGACCACTTCCATCTTCTCCCCCGTCTACTCGCGCATATTACTGACCCCCCATGCTATTTTATTCCGCAGCCAGACCCTCGAGATTGAGCTCGACAGCACGTTGCTGACGCCGCCGCCTCTCCATCCGTCGACCGACGCAGTTCCGGGACGCAATCGAGGACGCCACCGCCTCCATCTTCTTCTCCGTGTCGTCCCGCGCCTCGTCGTCGCCTTCTTCATCTCCGGGAACCATCGGAGCAACCCGCACGTCCTCGGCCGAGCCCAACGCCGCCGCATCGTCCCTTTTTCGGTGAGAAGCGCCGCCACCCTTTGACCCGTTCCCTCCTGGCCATCAGATCCAGATCGGACGAACCAGATCCATCCCAGCCGAGCCCGAGTCCAGCCTGAGCCGAGCCGAAGCTGAACCGACCTGAGCCCGAGCCCAACCAATCAGGAGCCGCCGTGTGGCCAGCCTATTTTCTGGAATTTTGCCGAATAGTTTTTATTTGGCAGTTTTGCAGAAAAGCCCCTAGATATTAGAACCATCATAACTTTTTATCCTTTTGGCCAAATTTTACAAACTTTATATTTTTTGAAATCCTCTGGATCTATAGATTATTTTGGCTTCGTTAGTTTTTGTTTTGAAAAGCTTAAATTTATTCAAATTTCAAATGTGATGTTTGAGTAAATTTGGCATAACTTTAATTCTATAATTTATTTTTGAGTGATTCTATTCATAGCTTTGTTTAAAATCCCTCTGTCCATTAGACCAATCCTAATTTTTATAAATTATTTTTGAATTATAGAAGTATTAATATTATGTTTATTCCCCTATAGGGAGTGGGTTTATATGTTTCTTTATGTTAAAATTGTGTGAAGTGTCCTATGACATCATGCATGTTTCAAAAAATCAGAAAAAAATAGATTAGTTTATTACCTGTGTTTTATTTTGCATTTCATGTATAGCATGTATTTTTGTATTGCTATACTTGTATGGAATTTTTATGTGTGGCTTGTGTTTATTTGTTAGACTATTCGGAGAGACCCGGGAATTCTAGTAATTGTTGCTCCTGCTCTACTTGTTGCCAAGGCAAGTGATACTCCAGCATAAAAGTCCTACTATTTATACTTATTGCATTTTTGGAGTTTTCAGTAGTATGCATGATAGGTGTACTACTACTATGCTATGCTATGAAATCCCAAAGTAGTGTAGCCACACCCTTCTATATCCTGTTGATGTAGTAACCTTTAACTTAGTAGAATTGCTTAGCTTTGCAAAGATAAATTGTTTTTGTACATGTCTGGGAAAATAACTAAGTTAAAGAGCTACCTGGGTGTGTGGATGGTTTTAAGCATTTTCCCAGTTTTGGGAGTATAAAGTTGCTAGAAGAGGTTGATTTCCCAGTTTTGGAGTATGGATCACACTGCCGACAGCCACCCAGGATCCAAGAGATTTGAAGTTGCTCCAAGTTTAGATTGCTTCCCGTGCAGCCACTTGATATATGGGCTCTGTCTTGACTAAGTAGGGACTATTCCCAAAAGGTCTCGTCTCAATCTTCTCCTTTCCTTTTCACTACATGAAGGTCAAGGATAGAATGGGTTGATTGAGTCTCGTGGTGAAAGTGCACAACCTCTCGAGAGTGTCAAACTATGATCATAGTCGTGTCCCCGGTTACGGACAATTCTGAGCAGCTGGACAAGGAAGACGACGGAAAATCTCATCATGCCAATTTCTTAATAAAATTTGTGTAGTGAACAACAATAGGGACTCACCGTAGTGAACAACAGTAGGGACTCACTGGAGTTTACCGTGTGTAGTCACCTGACACACTGGAATTTACCATGTGCTGTCAAGGTATCATTGGAGTTTACCAGCGTACCACTTAATTAAAGTCATCTGACACACTAGGGTTTACCAAGTGGTGTCACGGTTACACTGGAGTTTCCCAGTGTTACCACTTAATGAGTCAAAATGTTTATTAAAATATAGGATAAAATTTGCTTCACGCAAAGAGCCTTCAAAACTCCACCAGCCAGATATGCATATAGTTGATAGAAGTTTTCCTCTATGAGTCCACAAATTTGCTTCACGCTTTTACTGTTGCAGGTTGTCCTGGCGATGAGTAAGGAACGAATAAGGTTTTCGAGTCTTCAACCAACATGCTCGCCTATTTTTGCATCAAGATGATGAGGACTCCATGTTTTATGTTATTTATTCCGCTGCAACTCTTTCAAATCTAGCTTTGAGCTATGCACCCTGTAATGAATATTTATAAATTCTGGATCATGTTGAGAATATAAGCAATTTTTCGATTAAATTAATCCAAGAATAAATCATGAGCATGACGTAAACATTACTAAGCACATACTGATATTTGATCATATTATCGCGTACTAGACAAATAGTAGAAACATCTACGCAAATGACTAGTATCGCATACACAGAAATAAGGAGGAGCGGGATAAGCGAGTTATACCCTCCAGTAGGCCAGTTAGCCGTAGCAGCCGCAGAGGCGGCGGCAGCAGCGGCGGCGGCGGCCTCATCGGCAGCCCTCTTGTCAGCAGCAGCCTTCTCGGCAGCGAGTCAATCGGGGTCGGTGCTCATGGCGATGAAGTAGGCGACGCAGACAAAGACGATGTAGTGGAAGTAGACGAACAAAGGTAAGCAGTCGCGTAGGAGACGCTCCCCAAAAACCTAATCGCCCCTCTCCCGTACAGGATCTGGAGAGGCGGGGTTTCGGAGGCCTGCTCTCCCGTCGGTCGTGTACGCGGTAGACAGGATGGGATCACCGGCGGTAGCAGCAGCAAGAGGAACGATAGGAGCGTGGAGACTGAGCAGATGTGATCTGTTTTCTGTATATACTGGAGAGGCGCGACCACTCTGATATAGGCTCAGAGCCAGACCAAAGGGCCAACGGAAACGTATGCAATGAAAACTGAAAACGTGTGTACTTAAGAGCACTTAAGACAAAAACGTTTTAGCTCATATTAATTCTCCATCAACGGCATTAAGGCAAAACGTTTCAGTTGCCGCTTTATTCCTGCGTGATAAAAATAACACATCGGCTCGGCGAGATTCACGCAACCCACGACGCGCGTGTGTTGTGACAAGGCGAGGCATGGTGAGGCGGGCGGCGGAGGAGGAGGAGTGCGCGTGTGGAATGCCTCTCTTCTCTTCACACCAACTCATACAGGTGGGAGAGGAGCTCACCTTATAAATTGGTGCAACTCTCTCCCAACTAGCCGTATGGGACTAAACTCCCACCACTTCCCTAACCAGCATGGGCCTTTAGAGATTTTCTGAAATTGTTAGATGGGCCTAAAGCCCACCCTAATATTTCAACAGATCATTCGTGTAATAAATTGATACACTATTATAGTATTCATCGTAAACTATGTGTGCTAGCGATTCGATCTAGGGACTAGCACTATACACAGGGACCTTTCCTATTTTAAAGGGCATGACCGCTACAGCTGCCCTACATGATCAAGATCGATCGAATATTTGTAATGCTACATGATGTGTTTGTTGGGATCCGATGGATTATGAAGTTATGATCAGATTATGCATGGTTCTTATATGTTAATTTATGGTCTTGCATGCTCTCCGATGTGTGTAGTTGATTTGGCCAAGTGATTGCTTATGTCTCCAAGAGAGACAATTTATGCTAGATGGTTGGTTCATGCCCCCTCTTGTGCCTCGACACGAGTGACAGAAACGTCTAAGTACGAGGGTGTGCTGTTGCGACTAAGGGTAAAATAGTGGTGTTTATGTCTTTATGATTATGAATATTGATTACATCATACACTTTACTTAATACAAATGTCTGTTGCTTGCAACTTAATACTGATGGGTGACATGCTGGATAGCGATCCTTAGGTGGACTTTTTAGACAAAGATGCAGTTGGATGGCGGTTTTTGTTTTTTGTTGTGATGCCTACATGAATATTAACATGAACACTTTGATATAGCTAGATTAAGTTTGTGTCATAATCTTGTCAATTGCCTAACTGTAATTTGTTTACACGTTATATGCGTATTTTATTTATTGGAGAGACACCACTAGTGAACCCATGGACCCCGGTCCATCTTTTTACATTGTTTACAACCTCATTTACTTGCTTTTCATATTCACTTGCTCGCTGTTCCGTTCCATAATTTCATTTACTACACTATACGTTTAACCGCTTTGTTTTCAGCAGACCGGAAGATTGACAACCTTTCCTGCCGTTGGGGGCAAAGTAATTGGTTGAGTGTGTGCAGGTCCACGTTCATCGACGGTTAAGTGCCAGAGATCATTGACGTGCACCTCGTTGTTTATTTCAAAGTCTTACTGGTTCGATTAAACCTTGGTTCTTCACTGAGGGAAAACTGCTACTTACAACATCCACGCCTTCGCTTGGGGGCACCACCCAACTCATCATCACCAATCATCATACGACTACGCCAACCATGTTGTAAAACATTTCCGCTCGTGTTCTTCAAGGGTATGAAGATCTAATCTGTCTCATTACAAGTATTCTCCTAGATTAGATCTTGGCTTTCATTCGCATCTCGTAGGAATTTTTTTCTATGCCGTGAATCCCATCAGTGATATCAGAGCCAAATCGATGTGTAGATGCTTACGAGTAAAACACAATGAGTTTGTGGGTGTTGATCCTCTTGTTGCTACCTTCCAAAGTGTATTTCTATTTTCGCGGGATAGTGGGATGAAGCGGTCTGGACCAACCTTACTTGTCCATGGACAAGAGACCGGTTCTGCACCTGACATGCAACTTGTATTGCATAAGCAGTTGGCGGGTGTCCGTCTCTCCCGCTATAGTTGAAAATTTATTTGCAACGGGAGACTTGTAGATCAATATCTACATGGGGTTCATGCATTTACGAAGTTAATGAATAGGCTTGAGAGATGTTCGATCTTTCTTGTTTATTCACCCCGGAATAGTGAATAAGCAACTTGTTGAACCCTGTTGTGGTTTTTGCGTAGGTAAGAACGGTTGTTATGCAGCTCATAGCAGCCACGTAAAACATGCAAATAATAAGGTAGAGGCGTCTAACTTTGTAGAACGAGAAAGAGATTGGCGTAATATGTTGAATGTATTATTGAGCCTCATGGGCGAGTATATATAGTGGTACAAGGGACCGACTTGGAATACAAGACAAGAAACTAATCCTATCTCTACTGTATCTTTCCGTAACAAATATATACTCTAACATCCCCCCGCAATCGTACGGTAGCGTCGTGAACAATAGGAACGTCGTGGACGGTCAGCCTGGAGATAAATCGAAGTAGACCCAGTAGGCTGACCCCCCCCCCCCCCCCGCGCAGTCGTAGTGGGAGCGTCGTTGGTGTCGTCGTGATGCATAGTGCTTGGACTGTAGAGGAAACTAATGAGGTGCTCAGGCGAGGTGGTAGCCCTTTGTGCCGATGTCGAGATAGCCGAGAGCGCTGGACGGTGCGCTTTGGTCGAGGTAGCCGTGCGAGGAGTCGCCGTGGTTGATGTCGTGGTTGGGGATGCCGCTGTAGAGGTAGCCACACATGAAGCCGCATGTGCATAGTGAGCGTGCAGAATGATGGACATGCAATAAGGCAGCGAGGCAGTTTTCGAGGATGCCGATGCCGGAGTCGAAGCAGCCCGAGCCGTCGAGGACGAGGTGCGGCCATAGTTTTGCCAGAACTTTGCGCACGTCGGGGATGAAGGCATACTCCTGTTTTGCCAGAACCGAGTACGCGTAGAAGAAGTCGGTGACACAGTCGAGGCAGTCGTAGAGGAAGGAGTCGATGCCGAGGACATTGTCGCAGCCGATGAAGACCAGGCGCCAATCCGAGCTTGCCAGCCTCGAAGACACGTCGGGGACGAAGCACGTGCCGATGTTGCCAGTACCGTGCGAGCGGGGACAGGGACCACCGTGAACCATACGACAGTGTCAGAGTAGATGGGGATGAGGACGTCGACGACGTGATCGTAGTGGACGAAGACGTTGAAGGCGGCGAAGGCAGCGTTGGCCTGGACTGGCCATGCTCGACGCCTGGAGAAGGTGTCGTCGGTGGGACCTGCGATGGCCTGGAGTGGCCATGCAGGTTACCTGTAGAAGTGCGGCGGCGGTACTCGAAGTAGGCGGGGAAGAACCCGACGGCATGACGAAGACCTTGCGCGGACGGTGGCGACCCGCGCCATCGGTTGGCGTGGTGGAAGCCAAGGACATTGGGGTGCGGGGACGGCGAAGATGACCGCGTGGAGCGACGCTCCCGAGGGGTGGCATAGCTACAGGGCGCGAGTCGATGCGGTGGCTAGGTCTAATGGGCAAGTATATATAGTGGTACAAGGGACTGAATTGGAGTACAAGACAAGAAACTAATCCTATCTCTACCGTATCTTTTTATAATGAATATATACTCTAACAAACTTGTTTTTGCAGGGCATGTGATGTGGTATGGTCAAAACGGTAATTATATGTGATGTATGAGATGATCATGTTTTGTAATATTTCACAACTTGCGTGTCGATGATTACGGCAACCGGTAGGAGCCATATGGTTGTCTTAAATATTGTATGACCTTCGTGTCAATTTCAAGGACCATGTAATTACGTTACATTATCGCTATGAGTTAGCAATAGTGGTAGATGCAACGTATGGTGGAGACATCCGTATGTCGCGCCCAAAACCTAGGCGCCATGCCGGAGTTGATGGAGATCATGCCGGCACGTTCACGATTGAGATCAAGACGCAAAAAAGGTTATACCATATCACATTATTTATGCATGTGATGTTTATCCGTTTATGCATCTTATTTTGTTTAGACGTGCCGGTAGCATTATAGGAAGATCTCTCACTTAATATCAAGATAAATGTGTTCTCCCCTAGTATGCGCCATCGCGAAAGTTGGTCGTTTTGAAGCACCTCGTGATGACCGGGTGTGATAGAATCTACGTTCACATACGACGGGTGTAAGCTCGAGCTTAGCATGTACAAACATGACCTCGACACACATGCATAAATACTTGGGTTAACTTGACGAGCTTAGCATGTACAGACATGACCTCGGAACACACGAACCGAAAGGTTAAAAAGGAGTCATATGGAAGATATGATCAACATGTTGATGTCCACCATTGAAACCACACCTTCTCTCGTGATGATCGAACTTGGTGTAGTGGATTTGGATCGTGTGTCACTAAAGCAACTATGAGGGATGATGAATTTAGTGGGAGTTCATTAGAAATATGATTAACTTGAACCAATTATCCTCAGCGTAGTCTAAATTGTAATTGCTTTAGTCGTTGTAGCTGTGACATCTGTAATCTACCTTTACACTAGGCTTGTTCATTGAGATCGAAAATTGTTTAATCTGGAAATTACTTTATGGAATGATATCATATTGTTAAGAAGCCAAGAATGTTATATATTGGTTCTGTATAGGTATATGTATACCGACTGTACATTCTGTGTACATGTATTTGTAATCTGCTATTGATATATATACGTGATCAAGTGGAGGCTAGACCCCATGCAAACCCTAAACCTATTCTAAAACTAGGTATCAGAGCCTTCCTAGCGCCGCCGCCGAAATGTCCTCCTCCTCGACGCTGCAACTCTCGAATCCGATCGGGTCGATCGTCTCGGCGCCCTCTGCCACCATCGCCGCAGCTTTTCCCGCCCCTGTAGTGCACCTCGACCGGAGCAACTTCATGCTCTAGCGCGCCCTCACCTTTCCCAACTTCTCCGGGGCGGGACTCCATGGCCATCTCGATGACACGGTGGTGGCGCCTGCGAAGACCACCACTGAGGGCACGGGTGACGCAGCAGTCACCAGTGCGAACCCCGTGTATGTCGCGTGGTGGACACAAGATCAACGAGTCCTCGGGATGCTCCTTGGATCCATGGCACCGGACATCGCTTGTCAGATGATCGACAAGACCACGACCACCTCTGTGTGGTCAGTGGTTCACTCCATGTTCGGTGCCCAGAGCCACGCCAACGTGCGACACATCCGGCGGCAAATCCAGTCGTTGAAGAAGCGTGACCTGTCTGCCGCCCAGTACATGAACAAGATCAAGGTTCTGGCAGACACCATGGCTGCCGCTGGATGCCCCTCTCCGACAACGAGATCGTCGACTACATGCTCGCCGGGCTCGGCCCCGACTTCAATCCGCTCGTTGCGTAGATGATCTGCAACAACGAGGAGGTTTCCCTCTCCAATTTTTATTCACATGTGTTGAACTTTGAGTTAATGATTTGCGGGCAGCAAGCAGACGGACAAAACGGGGACTGGTCGTCTTCGGCGAACTCAGTTTCGTGGCCTGGCCACTTCTCCAATGATGGTCAACCGCGTCCCTTCAACGACAACACCACTCACCAAGGAGGGGGTGGCAGCGGACGCCCGTACGCTAGCAATCCACAACATGGGCATGGCGGCCACTTCCGCTCCAACGATAACCACGGTGGCGGTTACTACCTACAGAACAATGGCTACCGCCCTGGCGGCAATGACAAATCCAGCCGCAGCAAACTGATCATAACTTCATAATCCATCGGATCCCAGCAGACACATCATATATCATTAGAATAGTTGATCTTGATCATGTAGGCAGCTCACAAGATCATAAACATAGAGGCATAAGGAAGAGAGACCACCATCTACTGCTACCATTGACCCGTAGTCCAAGGTGGAACTACTCACGCATCATCCCGGCCGAAGGCATGGCAATGTAGAGCCCTCCAGGATCGATCTCCCCTTCGGCAGGGTGCTGGGATTGGCTTCAGAATCTCCCCGAATTAGGTTTCAAGGTGGCGGCGGCTTCGGATGGAGTTTGTGGAAAATAATCACTGCCTCGATGAGATTAGGGTAAATAGGATTTTATAGGCATCGAGGGGGGCCGAGGCAGCGCCCATGGAGTAGGGGCGGGCCCCACCCGCGAGTCCTGGTGGGGCCGCGGCCAGGGGTTGCCCCTG
>QRDG01000400.1:447309-502310 GCA_012064385.1 Puccinellia tenuiflora
GCTTCCCCGACCTTAGCAGTAACTAAACACTAGGAACTACTTTTCAACTGAGCAAAATTCATGATTCAAAACCATTATCGAATTAGGTTGTTTTAGTACAGAAAAGTACGGCTCCACACTCTACTAACACATATTCACTAAACAACTCTAATAATGTTAACCAACACATTTTAACCATTAGTTTTATTAATACCTCACAACAATTGATAATCATCAAATTTTCACATAGTGATCTACAAGACTATGCAGGTTTTTCCATCATACCACTACCACATGCACGACATTTTATTGTTCTAACACATCAACCAAGCAACCAAAACAACTCTTCAACAAATATAAGTGAAGCACAAGAAAGTTTAACATCAACAACTAGCAGCTCTAAACAGGATAAAAGGTAAAAGCGAGAGCTTACTAGCAAACAAACAACAGCTAAGAATACTCTATAAGATATAAGCGAAACACAGGAGTACTCTAATGAAAAAACGGAGCGTGTCTCTCTCCCACACAAGATAACTAGGATCCAACATGTTACGGACCAGCAACAAACAAAAACAAACGACGCTCCAAGAACAACACATATCATGTAAAGTGATAAAAACATAGTTTCAACGGAGACGACCTGATGGTTGTCGATGTAGAAGTGGGGATGCCTTGGGCATCCCCAAGCTTAGACGCTTGAGTCTTCTTGAATGTCGAGGGAGATACCCGGGATGCCATGGGGGCATCCCCAAGTTTGTGCTTTTGTCCATCCTTCAACTTCTTTCATCATCCTCTCTCGTGGAACTTAAAAACTCCCTTCACACAAAACTTCTCATAAACTGATTAGAGGGTTAGTACTCTTAAAATAAAATCCACTTGAGTTCCACCAAGACACATTGCCCAAACTTGATTTAATATTAGCTACTGTTTACTTAAGCCTTATTGTGGCAGTTTTTTCAAAAAGTACCCCCAATAACGCTTGTAAAAGAGGCGAATACAAATAAAGACAGAATCTGTCAAAACAAAACAGTCTGTAAAGATCGAATTTTAAGGGGCATTTCCGTAGCTCAAATCAGAAAACCTAAAACTAATGAAAGATAAATAAAAATATCAGGATTGCTGTAAAAAAAATCAGAAAAAGATCACGTTCTTGGATTTTTAAAGATTTTCTGTAACAGGCGCACATAATCTGTTTCTGGACAGCAAAACAACACCTTGCATTTTCAATGCATTAGAGGCTATTTCTTGGCACAAAAACCAAAAGAAAAGGATACAATGAAGTTGCTACAGGGGCGACAACTCCATGAGTCAAGAAAGCAAAAATAAAAATTGGGTTGCCTCCCAACAAGCGCTTTTCTTTAACGCCTTTTAGCTAGGCGCAACGCCAAATATCAAGTATTTTCGAAATCAAGATCATCGTCATCTTCACGAATCACATTACCTTTCTTACCATCATCAGTAGGCCTCTCATATAAGCAATCAATCTCTGATATGTAGGGTTGAGAGCCTTCTTTATTCTTCTTCGTGGACTTGCTTGCTTCATCAAAAATATTTTCAGGTGAGATCCAAGCAAAATTATCTATCAAAGCATTGGCTATCCCTAAAAGTTTGAAGGGAATAGCAATATGAGCATCATCCTTCATATCATCAAGTTTTAGAAACATTTTCTGCAATATAGGATTGAGGTTAATGAATCTTGCTTCCATAATTCCAACTAAAGAAGCTATAGTAGTTTCATAAGAATCGGAAAGTTCAACCAAAGGCTTTTCATTAAAATTGCTTAAACCATTAACATGATTAAGAAACTCTTCAATATTACTTCTACCAATGACAAAGCCACTTCCCACACTAATATATTTTATACCAAAATTAGTAGGAAACATAGCTACTAAACAAAAGATAAAACTAAGCAAAACAGAATTAAAGACTACACTAATTTTTTTGGGTTTTGAAAATTTTAAACAAGCAAAACAAGAAATAAACTAAGCAAGACAAAAGCAAAATAAAGAGATTGAGAGTATAAGACTCCCTTTGATGCAGCTCCAAGTTCATCGGCAGCGGCGCCAGAAAACTGCTTGATGAGTTGTGATGGTAGCGTTGGTGGTGCCCCAAGCGAAGGCGTGGGTGTAGCAAGTAGCAGTTTTCCCTCAGTGAAGAACCAAGGTTTAATCGAACTAGTAGGAATTTGAAATCAACAACGAGGTGCACGTCGACGATCTCTGGCGCTTAACCGTCAACGAGCATGGACCTGCACACACTCAAACGATTACTTTGCCCCCAACGACAGGAAAGTTGTCAATCTTCCCGGTCTGCTGAAAACAAAGCGGCTAAATGCATAGTGTACTGGATGAAAATATGGAAACGGACCAGCGAGCAAATGATTATGAGAAGCAAGTAAACAGTGTTGTAATCAATGAAAAAATATGGACCGGGGGCCATGGATTCACTAGTGCTGTCTCTCCATAAAATAAAATACTCATATGATGGGTAAACGAATTACAACTAGGCAATTGACAAGATTATGACACAAACTTAATCTAGCCAAATCAAAGAGTTCATGGTAATATTCATGTAGGCATCACGACAAATAACAAAGACTGTTGAATCCAACTGCATCTTTGTCTAAAAAGTCCACCTAGGGATCACTATCCAGCCTGTCACCCGTCGGTATTAAGTTGCAAGCAACAGACAATTGCATTAAGTAAAGCGCATGATGTAAGCAATATTTATAATCAGGTAGACATAAACACTGCTGTTTTACCCTTAGTAGCAACAACACACCCTCGTCCTTAACGTTTTTGTCACTCGTGCCCAGGCACAACAGGGGCATGAACCTACCATCTATCATAAATACTCTCTCTTGGAGATACAAGCAATCACTTGGCCAAAGTAACTACGCACATCGGAGAGCATGCAAGAACATAAATCAACATATAAGAACCATGCACAAACTGATCATAACTTCATAATCCATCGGATCCTAGTAAACACATCATATAGCATTACAATAGTCGATCTTGATCATGTTAGGCAGCTCACAAGATCATAAACATGGAGGCATAAGGGAGAGAGACAACCATCTAACTACTGCCATCGACCCTTAGTCCAAGGTGGAACTACTCACGCATCATCCCGACGAAAGGTATGTCAATGTAGAGCCCTCCGGGATCGATTGCCCCTCCGGCTGGGTGTCGGGATTGGCTTCAGAATCTCCCCGAATTAGGTTTCGAGGTGGCAGCGGCTTCGGGTGGAGTTCATGGAAAATAAACACCGCCTCGACGAAATTAGGGTAAATAGGATTTTATAGGCGTCGAGGGGACAAGAGGCGGCGCCCAGGGAGTAAGGCGGGCCCCACCCGCGGGTCCTGGTGAGGCCGCTTCCAGGGGTTGCCCCTGGCCCCCGTGTAGCCCCCCAGGTCCCCTTCGGTCTCCAACTTCTTCTTGGCGAATAAAAAATGTCCATAAATTTTTGTCCAATTCCGAGGATATTTCCAGAAGTGGATTTTTGAAATAGAAAACATCACAAACAGGGAACTGGCACTGGGCATCTTGTCAATCGGTTAGTCCAATAAAATGCCTAAAAATGATATAATAAGATAATAAAAACATGTGACAATGACACAAAACAAGCATTGATCAATTAAAAATTATAATACGTTTGACACGTATCATGGCATTAGCGTCTTGGTCACCCCGCCAATAATGCAGTCCAAACTATTGTTAGGAAAAACAATCTCGTGTGTTCCCCTTCAAACAATCATGTTTTAGTGTGTGATGCATGCCAACATGGAAAGAGTCGTCGGTTATCTTATACTACATCTTGTCGTGTTTCTACTATGCCATGTTTGGGGCCCGACGGTCTCTTCCTCTGGCGGTTATAAATATTATGTTAGCTTCATCGATGATTATTCTCGTTTTTGTTGGATATATCTTCTCAAACACAAATCCGATGTCGAGCATGTTTTCTATGCTTTTGAGGCTCATGTTGAACGCCTTTTGAACACCAAAATCAAGGCCGTTCAGTCCGATTGGGATGGTGAGTATCACAAGCTACACCGCTATTTCTAGCGCACGGGTATCTCACCCCGTGTTTCGTGTCCTCATACATCCCAACAAAATGGTGTTGCGGAACGTAAGCATCGTCACTTAGTCGAGACTGGCCTTGCTCTCCTTGCGCATGCTTCTCTTCCACTATGTTACTGGGATGAGGCCTTCATAACTACGTGCTACCCCTGTCCTTCGACAGGACACACCTATTCAATGCCTTCTTCAAGTTCCTTCCACTTACTCTCATTTTCGTATTTTTGGTTGTGCCTGCTGGCCTAGTCTCCGTAAGTACAACACACACAAGCTCACGTTTCGTTCTAAAATGTGTGTTTTCCTAGGATACAACCCTATGCATAAGGGATACAAATGTCTGGATAGGTCTACCGGGCGCATATATATTTCTCGTGACGTCATGTTTGACGAATCCGTTTTCCCCTTTGCTACCATTGGCGTCACGGTTGATGTTTCTACCCTTGAGCACTCCATCACTTTTCCGTCCACCAAACGGCTATGAGTGTCCATGTGTGAAATTACGATCTGTCCTATTTGTCTACTGACATGTCTGTTCCAGTTTTTCCTTCGCCGCAGGTACACACGCCGGCAAGAGAAGCGGGTATCAATCCCGTGATCGATGTGCATGTGCATGGCACGCACATCGACAATGCCCCACATCGCGCGTGTGGCCCGTCCGCTCCTGTGTCGCCTGCTCTGCATGGGCTGGATGATTCGGCCTACTCCAGGTCACCGGCTACCTCCTCTCCGCACGAGCACGACTAACCCGGTCTTCATGGGCCAGATGATTTAACCCAGTCTGAGTCTCCCGATGTCGGGTCCTCCCTGGTCGCGACGCCTCCGACTGGGTCACCTAAATTTGTTGCCTCTGCTGCTCAGCCGGGTCATGTCATGACCACCCGGCTTCACGATGGCACTCGTCCTGAGAAGGATCTCACTGATGGAACAGACGGTTATGACCCTTGTCGCCGTGCGTTCTTTGCGGCACTGGTGTCGCATCGGGACACTCTTCATGAACCCGCCTGACGGGCTGCCATGGTTGTCGAGTTTGCGGCACTTTGTCAGACCAACACCTGGATGCGTGTGCCTCAACCTCCTGGTGCCAATATTGTCAGCTCTAAATGGATTTTCAAGACCAAGCATCATCCCGATGGTTCCATTGACAAGCACAAGGCTCGCCTAGTTGCTCGAGGTTTTACACAGCAACATGGCATTGATTACAGCGACACGTTCAGTCCAGTTGTGAAGCCAGCTACTGTTCGCCTGGTCCTCTCCTTAGTAGTCTCTCGAGGCTGGAGCATTCGTCAAGTTGATGTGAGCAATGCTTTCCTTCACGGATTTCTCTGACAGAAGAGGTCTATATGCAGCAGCCCCCTGGATTCGAAGATCCACAATGTCCTACTCATGTCTGCAAGTTGCAACGTGCTCTCTATGGTCTTAAACAATCTCCTCGCGCCTGGTATGCCCGTTTGAGGGATCGTCTCCTTCATCTTGGTTTCACTCCATCCAAGGCCGACACTTCCTTGTTTATTTTATCTCATGCTGGTGTTCAGATTTACATGCTGGTTTACATTGATGATATTGTTATTGCCGGCTCAATACACCCGCTGTTGTTGATCATCTGGTACACTCTCTCTCGGACAGTTTTCCTATCAAGGATCTTGGCTCGTTGGATCATTTTCTTGGATTAGAAGCATCTTACAATTTTGGGGGTCTGAGTTTGACACAACAGAAGTATGCACTTGATCTTCTTCACCATGTCAATATGGAGAATTGCAAGTCTACTTCTACTCTGCTAGTCACTTCAGAGAAGCTTGCTTGTGATAGTGGAACATCTTTGAGTATCGATGATGCTTTCCGATACCGAAGCGTGGTAGGGGGTCTTCAGTACTTAACCCTCACCCGACTAGACATCTCTTTTGCAGTTAACAAGGTGTGCCAGTTTCTCTCTCAACCAACTGAGGTGCATTGGGAAGCTATCAAACGCATATTGCGATATGTTAAGGGTACAATCAGCACTGGCCTATATTTTCGGAAACCATGCTCTACCGGTGTTAGCATTTTCACTGATGCAGATTGGGCTGGATGTGTTGATGATCGACGCTCCACTGGAGGTTTTTCCATCTTTGTAGGACCGAACTTGATTTCTTGGAGTTCGAAGAAACAACCTACCGTCTCGAGATCCAGCACCGAGGCTGAGTACAAAGCATTGGCAAAGGGAGCTGCTGAGGCCATGTGGGTAGATTCTTTGCTCAAGGAACTTGGCGTTGTGCAGCAGCGCACACCGTTTCTGTGGTGTGACAATCTAGGGGCTACATACCTGACTGCAAACCCGGTGTTTCATGCTCGGACCAAGCACATTGAGATTGACTTCCACTTTGTGCGTGAACGAGTAGCTGATGGAGCTCTTCAAGTCAGGTTCATTTCCTCCAATGATCAGTTGGTTGATGTGTTCACTAAACAAGCCACACAACAGATGTTAGACCGATTTAGAACCAATCTAAACGTAGTATCTAGAAGTTTAGATTGAGGGGGAGTGTTAAATATCGGTTATGTATAGGTATACACATTGCGACTATACATTTTGTGTACATGTATTTGTAAGCTGATGTTGATATATAAACGTGATTGATGATGGATGTCGATAGCGGTCGTGGTACCCCAAGCAAAGGTGTGGATGTAGCAAGTAGAAATTTTCCCTTAGTGAAGAACCAAGGTTTAATCGAACCAGTAGGACTTTGAAATCAACAACGAGGTATCCATCAACGATCTCCGACGCTTGACCATCGACGAACATGGACCTGTACACACTCAAACAATTACTTTGCCCCCAACGGCAGGAGGGTTGTCAATCTTCCCAGTCTGCTGAAAACAAAGCGGTTAAAATGTACGGTGAAGTGAATGAAATATGAAAATGGACCAGCGAGCAAGTGATTGTGAAAAGCAAGTGAACGGTGTTGTTATCAATGGAAAAGGATGGACTGGGGGCCATGGGTTCACTAGTGGTGTCTCACCATAAAATAGAATACTCATATGATGGGTAAACAAATTACAACTAGGCAATTGACAAGATTATGACACAAACTTAATCTAGCTACGACAAAGAGTTCATGGTAATATTTATGTAGGCATCACGACAAATAACAAAGACCGTCATCCAACAGCATCTTTGTCTAAAAAGTCCACCTAGGGATCACTATCCAGCCTGTCACCCATCGGTATTAAGTTGCAAGCAACAGATAGTTTCATTAAGTATAGTTCATAATGTAAGCAATATTCATAATCATAAAGACATAAACACCGCTGTTTTACCCTAGTAGCAATGGCACACCCTCGGCTTTGCATGTTTCTGTTACTCAAGCGCTAGCACAAAAGGGGGCAAGAACCTACCGTCTAGCATAAATACTCTCTTTTTGGAGATACAAGCAATCACTTGGCCAAAGTAACTACATACATCAGAGAGCATGCAAGAACATAAATTAACATATAAGAACCATGCACAATCTTATCATACCTTCATAATCCATCGGATCCCAGCAAACACATCATATAGCATTACAATAATCGATCTTGATCATGTTAGGCAGCCCAGAAGATCATAAACAATGAGGCACAAGGGAGAGAGACAACCATCTTGCTACTGCCATGGACCCGTAGTCCAAGGTGGAACTACTCACGCATCATCCCAGTGGAAGGCATGGGGGATCAATCTCCCCTCCGGCAGGGTGCTGGGATCAGCTTTAGAATCCTCCCGAATTAGGTTTCGAGATGGTAGCGTCTTCGGGATGAATTCATGGAAAATAATGGCCGCCCCGACGTTTTTAGGGTTGAAGTGATTTTAGAGGCGTCGGAGGGGGCCGAGGGGACCCACCAGGAGCAGGGGCGGGGTGGGCCCACGGGTCCCCCTTGGCCGTGTCTGCTGGCCGCCCCAGGCCTCTAGGTGGCCCCTCAGGTCGCCCTTCGGACTCTGTCTTCGTCTTGGCGTATAAAACATCTCCGTAAATTTTGGTCCAATTCCGAGGAGTTTTCCAGAAGAAATTTTTCTGAAATACAAAATAGCAGAAAACAGGGAACTGACACTGGGCATCTTGTTAATAGGTTAGTTCAATAAAATGCCTCAAACTGATATAATATGATAGTAAAAACATGTGACAATGATATGAAACAAGCATGGATACGTTTGACACGTATCCGCATCCCCAAGCATAACTCCTACTTGTCCTCTAGTAGATAAGTGATAAAAATAGTAATTTTTTATGAGACATGCTATCAACATAATCTTGATCAAGATAGTAATATATAGCACATGATGTGAAATAAAGTGATCCAAAATAATTGTCTATAGTTGACATTAAGAAAACAATGATTAACATATAGTAGCTATCAATGCTAGGAACTTTTCATGAATAAGTGCGTTGGAGACATGGAACCATACATAAGGTTTAGAAAGAAGAATTGTAAATTATGTCTCCAATATAAAGCATCAATCATTATACAAAACATCAAGTAGTTATTCATGAAATAGTTAAGTTCCAGTCAAGTGATCTAGTTCACTTCATTCCCACATCAACTATTTCGAAGTCTACTCAACTAGTGCAAGAAAGAAGTGGTTTTTGGCACCATGAGGTTATGGTGCAGAGAATAATGATGGTGGTTTGGAAGGTAAAAAAGAAAGGCTCAAACAGTGAAGAGGGTAACCACAAGACAAGAGGAAGTCTCGTAGTTGACACTATAAGAGGAGTAGTGGTTGCCATGCAACGGATGCACATAGAGCTATAAGTGTATGAAAGCTCTCCAATGTAACTAGTGGGGGTGCATCCAACTTGCTTTATCATGAAGACCTAGAGCTCACTTGAGGAGGCTCATCCTTGAAATATGCAAGCCAAGTTCTATAACGAAAAGATCCCCCACATAGTTATACAACTAAAAATATGAAAACTCTCTAAAACTAAAGTGTAGGTGCTAACAAGGGTACAAGTGTGGAATAAAAGTATAGTAGTGCTGCTCCCCCTCTCTTTTTTATAATTTTTCTGGTGGCCTCAATGGCTCTTTGTTATCTCATTTGGCCACTTTTGGGCTCTTCTTTTTTATTTTCTTTTTCTCTTTTTTTTTCTTTTTCTTTTTATCCTCATAGGTAGGAGCAACACTCTATATTACAAATGAATCATCACACTTTTGGTACTCATAACTCATAAATACTAGAACATGATGTATAAAGAAAGCATGCATGATCGAGCGTAGCGTGGAAAAAATGTAGAACATGTGGCAAGCCACTCATCACGCTAACTCAAATGATCAAGCAAGGCTATATAACAACGAAGAATGACACCAAGTCATAATGATTGATGTTGCATGGCAATGTATCTCGGAACGAATATGGAAATGCTGTGGTAGGTAGGTATGGTGGCTTTTTTGAGGAAGATAATTGGCTTATGTGTAGGAGAACAAGTGGAAGTCCTCCCACAGAGTTGGATGCACTTGGCGAAGTATGAACCAAGTCTCGATGAGAAAGAGGGCATTGCACAACACTGAAGAGGCTAGCAAAATATGGAGGTGGATGTGCCAAAAACCAAAACTCAACAATGCATTCGTATAGTGCAAACAACTAGCAGTTTCAATGTTCCACAAGTGATTAAAACACTCCAAGAGGGATCGTGGCGGCGACACAAGGTCCCGTTGGCTTCCCAGACCTTATCAATAACTAAACACTAGGAACTACTTTTTAACTAAGCAAAATTCATGATACATAAGCATTATTGACACGTATCAGTTATCAAGTGGAAGCTATACCCCACGCAAACTTTGAACCTATTCTGAAACTAAGAAAAGATTGAGTCCTATTGCAATCTTTTGGTAACCCTCAAATGCTACATGTGATTTGTAAATCTATCAGCAGCGATTCCAATTAGCATCTAAAATCATGCTTGTCTCCATGAAACCTAATTTTCAAAATTGTTTGAGAATTGAGGTTGAAAAGTTTGTTTTCAGAACCAAGCATGGAATGAGATATATATATATAATATCTAAGACCTTGTTTTGATACAAGAATGAATATAATTTAGTGAGACTACACATGCTTGGGGGCGTGATCCAGGGACGACGGCGGATGCGGAGGAGGAGGTTTACCGACCACCGGTCTCCTTGGTTTCTTCGGTGAGAGTTGATGGGACGTGAGAGAGAGATACGAGTGGGCAGTGATAGCAGGATTCACCGATAAAACTCAATAGCATCAACTACAACGAGGTAATCAACACCGAGGGAGTGATCCCAATGAATAGAAACAAGTTACAACTCTAGATGTTACAGCGGGGTGAGATGGGATGACCATGATGAAGGTGCTGTTGGTGGAGATGACGTTGATGATGACCCCGACGGTGCCCGGCGTGATAACGATGCCGACGATTTCCCCTTCCGGGAGGGAATTTCCCCGACAGATTTCTACATGCGGGAGAGCCTTCTCTGTCTGGTTTCCGCCCCAAGGCGGCGGCGAAAAAATAATACGAAGAGACTTTTTAGGTCAGAGGCGGGCGCGCCTGCAGGCCGCCCCCCTCCTGGTGGCTCCGCTTCGCGCAATCTTCTAGCTCCGTGGCTTATTTCCATAAATATTGACTTCCTGAATTTTTCATAATATTTGGGGCTTCGGATGCTGGGTCTCTTGACAGGTGTTTTTTCCAGGTGATTCCTGACTCCGACCGATAAATCTCGGAAACTGTAAAACAAGCAAAATAAAAAATAACATAAGTAATGCATCCTAATATGAAATATATCGATGGATAAGAACAAATTATGATATAAAATAGTGATGCAAAATGTACGTATCACCGCGATGCGAAGACTCCCGGCCTCGAACTCGGCAACGACGTCCGTTCATGGCGGCCGGCCGGGAAGCAAGCTTGGGGCGGGATCTAGGGACGGCGGCGTTGGAGGAGGAGGTTCACCTGCCATCGGTTTCTTCGATGAGAGTTGATGGGACGTGAGAGAGACAAATGGGTGGGCGGTGACAGTAGGGAGTGAAGAGTCTGACAGTGGATAAGGATGCGTCTCCCGCCCTTCACCACGCGTGCAACCCGTCGACAGTTTCGTGGCATGTTGCGCTCTTCAGGGCCAGGCTCCACGAGAACGACTGAATCGAGCATGCCTGTCAGGCCTGGTCGAGCTTGCCTATATGGATCCATACCGGTAACAACAACAATTCGATAACATTGATGGTTAGAATATAACTAAAGAGCATGTTTCAGACTCGTGCTAGAATCGAGAGATATAACGACTCGACGGCCTTGCTAAGTGTAAGTTGAAGGAAATGTCTTTTCCGAACGTTAGTCGAGTTTGTTCATATGTGGTCTTAGTTCCTTCGTGGTAGGCTTGAAGAAAAATAAAAATGGAAAATATAGAGTTTTTCCCGGTGAAAATATAGAGCTAGATGCAGCAACATCAAAGGACTCTCATGTAACTTTTGGTTGCACGAGAGATCAACAGTATATTATTTGTTGTTGGATTAATAAACAGTGTTTGTAAAATGCATCCAAGTTGCACAAACATAGCTCGCGTGTAATTGGTCGAAGCAGTGCGTGCGGCCGAAACTGGACGATCCAAGACCCCCTCTCCCGATCCTTAGGGTTAGGGTTTTGCAAAACCCCCGAGTAGAGACAAAACCACGCGGATCCAACGGCCCAGCCCACCCCACATCGTCTCAATACCGAGCCGACGCGTATCTCCGCGCCGTCCGCTATAAAAATCGCGCAGCTCTCCCCCCAGCTCCGCCTCCCTCTCGCTGCCCGCTTCTAACAAACGCACACACTCCCTCCCTCTAGCTCCCGCGGCGCAGGTCGGAGGCTAAAACCCTAGAGAAGAGCGACCATGACGGCGCCGGCGGACAAGGGGAAGAAGGCCAAGACCGACGCCGACGCCGGCGAGGAGAACGAGCAGATCGACGGCGCCCTCGTCCTCTCCATCGAGAGGCTCCAGGAGATCCAGGACGAGCTCGAGAAGGTGAGCTCCTCTCTCGACTTCCCGATCTGTTCTGTTGCGTCCTGAAAGGCTGGGGGTGACTGGGCAGCTGGATTAGGCAGTGGGGTTGGAGGCTTGAAGCCGGTGTCCGTGTCGAATTTGAGAGCAATTTGATTTTGATGGAGGGGGTTGTTGGTGGCGAGTTTGGTAGAATTCCCCGCACCTTGGCAGTCGTGGCTGTGCGGAGTTTCTGTGGGCTGTGGCGGATGTAGCAGTAGTAGCTCAAATGGGGTGAGATTTTGCCATTTTGTCGAGTTCTGTTAGGATGATATAGCCTCTAGAGGTTGAGTAGTACGTGCACTTTTAGGTTTTAACTGCTTAGTTTAGAGCGCCTGGCTAGTGTGTGCTGTTGCCTGGTGCACCATGAGGTTCTGGCAAGTAGCATTTGAAATACTAGAGTGTTCAATTGCATCATCAAGTGTCTAGGTTGTTTCACAGTGGACACATGATGAAGGTTTATATGTGGGGCGGAATAAAGGTCTATATAGTACTATTCAGTAAGCATTTCCTTTGTCGAACAACACGAATGATCTATTGCTTCAGTAAAATTTAATTGCCCTGACTGCTATGTTGGTCGGCATGTTAGACCTGATATGTTTGCCAACCTATTTAAAACATAATGTCAAGATATCTGGAGTAACTTAACTACTTTCACGTCAGTGCAATTTGGAATTTAAGTTCCGTGATGAAAGTAACTGCCGAAGCAAGTCTGGGTTTCATTTCTTGTTCCCATTAGTTCCCGGGCTTGGCAACAACAGGATTTTGACCAGGCTGCCTGGAACCACTAGTAAGCAGTTTCTCACCAGAGTCCTGATTATGAATGTAACAGTCAATTGTTATCGGTAACTGTCCGAGTATAGAAAGTGCAAATTGGAGCTTTATTTACAGTCAAATACACAAAGCATGGACTAGTGGTGCTAGCCTCTGCCGTCTTGCTGCTATGGAATCTAATCAAAGACACCACACTCGACAAGATACTAACAACACTATGTTCATTTGCAGATGTTGTATTTGCTCTCCCTGCCCACTTGATTCCACTAGCTAATCTGTGAAAAAAACCATGTTATTCAATTTAGTTTGGTTCAACTTAGTATGTTTATATCTGCCAACATATGTAGCAGATTTTGCAATAAAATTTTGATATTGGATTCAGCATACACAGCCTTTTCCACGATCTCCTGGGCCAGGGTAGGGTGTTCGGTTCCTGTTGTTAACAGCTTGAGCCTAGTTTAGTTACTGCAGTGAAATGGTGTTCTTAGCCTTGATTGCTGTCTTATAATTGTTACTGTATACTATCCCAATGTTACTCTCTTTTCACCTTTCAATTTATATGACGCCTCACTCTATTAGGAAATGTTGATTTCATCTTTATAACTATATACCTGTATATCGTTAGACTTATTTTAATTTCATTCTTTGCTCACAGGTTAATGAGGAAGCAAGTGATAAGGTTTTGGAGGTTGAGCAGAAGTACAGTGAGATTCGCAGACCTGTCTATCTTCGAAGGTGTGACATCATCAAAACAATCCCAGACTTTTGGCTGACAGCGGTATGCATACTACCATGTTGCACACTAACAATCTCCATGTTTGTTTATTTGATTGTTGCAAGCAACATGGTCACATTTCTACATACTATCTTATGTGCTGTTTACAGTTTCTCAGTCATCCTCTTCTCAGCGAGCTTTTGACTGAAGAGGATCAAAAGGTATTTTATTTATTTGTTATGAAGTTGATTTCTGTATTACTTGCAATATTGTGCAAGCGTGCACATGGAATGAGAAAGAAAGCTAAATTATCATGAGCAGTTACGCTATTTTTATAGATCTATGTAACATACAAGGTTCTGATTTTATCTTTGTCTTATCATAGATGTTCAAGTACTTGGAATCTGTTGATGTGGATGATTCTAAAGATGTTAAGTCAGGCTACTCCATCACTCTTGTAAGTATCATTTCCTCTTGTGAATTATGATGTTTTAATTGCATCACTTGTGCGAATGAAAAAAAAGCATATAATAGAGAAGCAATTGCAAAAGATAGAATGATGTATTTGACATTGGCATAACCTATCCTTAAGGGCCTAGTGGAGAAAGACCAAGTCATAATCTATCTTTGATTAAGTGTTTAATATTTCATCTTTATATTCATTATCCCCTTCTTTTGGACTGTCAGAACTTCTCTGAGAATCCGTACTTTGAAGACAGTAAGCTTATCAAGTCATATGCCTTTGCTGACGATGGAACAACCACAATAAATGCCACTTCCATTAAGTGGAAGGAAGGAATGGTATCACGCTCTCTCTAATTTTATATCTAATCACTGGTTTGGATGGATAAAATCTAATACTCTTATAACTATGTACACACAGGAAGTTAATGGAAATGCAATTAAGAAGAAAGGGAGCAAGCGCCCATTGGTTGAAGAAAGGTTAGTTGCTTAGTATTGTTTTTTCTTGTCTCGTGACCGTTATGCATTTTTTCATGCCATGATGCTTTACAATCTATAATATTTGTAAAAAGCAATGGAACTGTAAGCTACTCTGTTACCGAATATCATTAGCAATTGCGAAATATGTTTGCGAAAGTAGGAAACATACCATGTTATACGATTCAAATTGATGTTTTAAATATAACTGGAACAAAAAACTTGCACTTATATGTGTTATGCACTTTTATATACCTAATGTTTCCTTCAGTCATTGGAGCTGTATATGGGTACATCCGTTTTTTTTCTCGGATAACTTATCACAGAGCTTTGATTATGTTTCATTTCTAGCGTTTCTGCTGTGATTTCTTTCAAGAATGCTTATGCTGAGACAATTTTTCCTGGGGTACCAAAATATAAACCATGCTTTGTTAAGTAGTACTGGAACTTGATAGATGTTGTCATTTAGAAAATCCTCCTAATATACATCTTAATCTGCTATCTTCAATATTAGTGCATTATATCCATCATCATGTCTTGTGAAATATTTGTGGGCAATATCTGATAGCTTTTTTTTTCCCTGTAGTTTCTTCACCTGGTTTACTGATACTGAGCACAAGAGTCTTGCTGATGGGGTGCAAGATGAGGTAACAGACCTCATGTGATTTGTCTGGCCTTTTATTAACATGGTGATTGGCAACTTGGTGCTTTTAATTCCTTGTGAGATTGCCTTATGAGATTTGAACTGTGCAGGTGGCAGAGATCATCAAAGAAGATTTGTGGCCCAACCCTTTGAAATATTTCAACAATGTTAGTATTCTATATGATCTGTTGCATCATTTATCTTATATTCTTATGTCTCGTCCTTAAAAAGATATCTTGTTGCAGGAGGTTGAAGAGTTTGAAGGAGACGATGAGGATGAAGAGGTATAAGCTTTATCTTGTCATTGTTTACTTTTGCGTTCATCCTATTCTAGAGAAAATATTCCAATCGCAAGACATCCTATGTACGTGAGCAATGAAACGCTATAACATGACTAGTTCAGTAAAGCAATCAGTGTGAGTTCTTGTTGGAAGCTCATTCCTTTTTGTTTGCAGGCATCTGACGAGGAAGCTGAGGAGGACGAGGAAGCTGAGGAGGACTGAGCCCTTGGTTGGATTCGTGATCCCGTTGTCTGTTCCCGTTTGTGGAGGCCGTGGCTGTCTGAAGGGTGAAGCCATGTGACCCTTTAGTGATTGTTTCTTTTTCTTTTGTGCTTGACTTAGCTGGAACCTAGCCTTAGTAGCTGTTTAATGTCTTATGAAGTACTGTCGGTATTTTCGACTTAAAGGAGACCTCTATATCATAATCTGGCTATATTATGACGACAATTTAACCTGCTGATGTCTGTGCTGCAATCTTGTGCTATTTGCTATAATGCGCTTTCGTGATGTCTCATGGGCATGTCCTCTGTTTCTAATGGTTCTCCAAGCATTGTGATTCGACCAATGTTCTTTTTAGTTTTCTGCCTTGCTGCTGTCTCTACGTGGCAGAAATAATAAGTTGGTGCTGTTTCGGACTCGTTGTTGCTTGCAGGACTTGGCGTGTCACCTCTGGTCGTATCACCAGAACAGCACCTGGCAAAGAACGTGAACATGTTTTCTAGCCTTTGCCTTCCCAGCATCGTTTCCACACCTGCCAATTTCGGCAAGATCACTGACTTTGTTATCCTTATCTGGCGATGTGTTGTATGGCCTGAACGCTGAGCCTGATGGTGTGTGGATATTCCATCGTCTGGGTGGAGGTGGAACCCGGGGATGCAGATACCTTCTTATTTTCGCACTAGCACCACCTGCCACTCCGCGTGCCTATGCTATACTTGGGAGGCAGTCATGAATAATGCTGATCCGCTGCAGTGGATCACGATTGCACGAGATAAGGACAGCTATTTCCAGATAGAAGGTATGGGCGTATGGCCGTAGCTCCATGGCAGTACTGTATCACACAAGTTGCAATCCTCTCTAGCTATATCTGACGCAACGTGAGAATGACAACGGAGCTGAGCCCTCTCGCCATTGAACTTGCTACGGCAGCGTGTGGTGAGAGATCCAGCAAATTTTTTTTGGACGGATAAGGCCCCGAAGGGCCTGGAGCTTTCATTAACGCGGCATGTACGGAATTACAAGAAGGATCCCGAAGAAAAGGAAAATTACAAATTCATCCTCCAGAATTACAAACAAGACCTCAAGATGAAAATAGGAAACGTGATCAGGTCCTTCGTCTCCGCCGCCTGCAACCACGGACCTCGAGGCCAGGGTGCCACCGTCATCACCGGAGTCTCTCCCGCCGAGATCGAAAAGGAGGAAGAAGTACCTCTGGAAAGCTTTCCAGAGCACGGAGTGGCGCCCTTCGCCATGGATAGACTCGGCCGCACCTGGCCGTGGCCTGGGACCTCCGTGAATCGACGCAGCTCCGTCGGCACGCACCGTCGCACGCACCACCTCCGTCCGCGCCCATGCAGCAGGTGGATTCAAGGGAGAAGCTGCAGCTCCGTTCTCCCCATCGCCACGACGGCAATAACACTCAGCGCCCCCAAATCGACCCAGCATAGGAACACGTCGACGACTTCCAGAACCAGAAGCCGACCTTCGAGCTTATAGAGGAAGGAGGGAGCAGCGCCGTCACCCTCCGCATACGGCTCCGTCCACCGGAGCACCACCAGAAGGAGAGCGAGCGCCGCCGTCCCGCAGACACGGCTCGGGCATATCAGCGTGCAAACCCTCAGCGGCATAACACCAGTCCGCACGTCGGCGCACTCACAACCGAAGACAACCCTACATCTACGACCTAATCTACTTCTGTACAAAGGGGGATGGACCCTACAACATCTCTACACCAGCCAGCGCAAGCGCCGGCGGCGAGAGCGGCCGGATCTGGGCGTCTACTGCGGCTGACTCTCAAAGGGGGAGGATGGAGATGAACTGACCCGTCGTTGACTCACTCAAAGCAAAGCACACCGAATGAATATGCCGGCAACACCGAGAGTTCCAACAATTCATAAGTTCACTATCAGCAGAGGGCAACGGTCTCTGCAGGTTGCCTTGACGCACAACTTTAAACCACCTTTCCCTTGCGAACGAACTTGCACTGGCAAGCAAAATGGTTTAATGTTTGAGGCATCTGCATAGAGGGAGGGGACAAGGGTAAGTTTGGTCTGAGCCCGAGTTTGCCCTCCAAAATATTGGTGATGGTTTTGCCTGTCTATGGCCAATGTTGGCAAGAAAATAATGCTTAAGCTGGCAAAGAGGCATTGATATGCCAAAATATTGGCAGTCATCCAAACAAAGATCAAAGAGTTGTAGTGACCTTGGCATACTCTATAACCCCTCACTCTGGCGTATTCTAGGTCAGCCACCACCTCCTTGCGCGCTCCCAACAAGCTCGCCATGGACGACGTGGTAGAGCGAGCAGGCTCCCCCCAAGGCGTCGGGCCAGAGAAGAAGACGACCACTAGTGGATTTTTTCGGGGCTTACCCGATCTGGGGGGGGGGGGGGGGGGGCAAATCGTGGTTGGCGAGCCCGAATCGGCGAAGGTGGGTGTCCCCAATCTCCATTGTTGATGGTTCGAGACCATTGAAAATTGAGATATGAAGATGTTGCATACGATGTTTCAACATGTTACTATCACATATGCGTTTTGCTACGCGTCTTTTCAAAATGTAGCAAACGGTGACATGCCCTTTCATGGTTTGCTATAACCAAATTGGGATTTGTTGCATACGTTGTTGATTTCACCACTCTTTCACCCCTACATTATCCTACAAAGATAAACTCCTTCAATTAATTTTTGGTGAAATCTAACTCACAGTTTGTTCTAAATTCATTTTCATTAAGAAACACGTCGATCCAACGTCAACCAGTCGTGCAACAGCAAAGACGGCTGGCCTGACTCCATTATTGGTAATAAATCACATGTGCAACCAACCGGTACAATTTTCATGGGATAGTATACGGAAACAGTTAGACGGATAAGACCAACTTTATACACACAAAACTGGGCACGTCATCATAGTCAGGAATCGTAATGAATTTCCACGTATACCGTGCCCTCGCAAGTCCCAACCTCCTTCAACAAGAAACAAAAAAAAAAAAAGGAAAGGATCATAGGATAGCCTGAAGGTTAGCCAAAACCTTCGAACGGATAAAACCAGATAAACCATCCATCGCGTGTCACTGCCTGTGGGCCACCCGCCGTTAGCCCACCCCCCACGGTGTTTGCCCTTTAAAACCCAGCTTGAACCTTGCTCGCCCATCCCATCCCATCTCTCTCTCTCTCTCCTCTTCGTCCTCCTTCTGCTGCGAGACCACCGCGCACTTGTCTCTCCATCGCAACGAACTATGGAGGAAGGCCGGAGTGATCTCAAGCAGGAGCCCAACAAGGTCGAGCTGGCCTTGTCCCTGGAGAAGGTCCGGCAGATCGAGGGCGGCGGCGACGGCAATGTCGACGAACGGAAGAAGGTCTGCGGCCTCCTCAGGCTGTTCTTGGCCTGCATGGTCTCCGGCGGCATCCAGTACGGCTGGGCGCTGCAGCTGTCCCTCCTCTCGCCGTACTCCCAGGTACAACGTCGTCGATGCTGCATTTCTTGTCTCTTCCCCGCTTAATTTCTCTCCGTTGTACATACGTGTTCTTGTCAATCTTCTTCTTGCTAATTTGTTTCTCTCTCGTTTCCAAATCTTTTGGTCGCAGACTCTCGGGATTCCTCACCAGTACGTTTCTTTGACTTGGATCTGTGGACCGATAGCCGGATTTGTGGTGAGTAATTTCGCGCGATTTCACCTCCCCATTTGTTTTCTTTCCTGTCCAAAATTCGTTGAAGAATCTGTTTCCAAGGTAGTACCATACCGTCGAAAATTGTAACAGAGATCTGGATGATCTTTCTTTTTTCCAAGCCTGCGATACTGAATAAAAGGGAAGAAACAAAAACCGGTATTAAGGTGCTAAAAACCGGCAGTTTTAATGTGGTGATTGATTCGGCAGGTGCAACCCATCGTGGGTTACTACAGCGACCGGTGCACCGCCAGGATCGGCCGGCGGAGGCCCTTCATCCTCGTCGGATGCCTCATCATCTGCGTATCCGTACGTGTAACTAACTACTAAGCTCATGGACAGTTTGCGATTTCTGCTCTGACGTTTTGTGCTTGATGAACAGGTGATGCTCATCGGCTTCTCCGCGGACATCGGGAGGCGGCTCGGCGACACCAAGGAACACTGCAGGTCAGTCAGCACTCAGCACCATCCTAATTTGAAGCTCTGACCCAGCTGACTTGCATGCACTTGACTGCTCGTCGTCTTCTTTTTTGACCCTGATGACTTGGTTGCAGCGCGACCACCGGTCCTCGCTGGGCTGCTGCGGCGGTCTACATTGTTGGCTTCTGGTTCCTCGATTTCGCCAACAACACCGTCCAGGGACCGGCTCGTGCTATGATGGCCGATCTATCCGGTGAGCAATTCATCGCTTCATTTTGACTTGTGATCTTCGAAAAGGGAATAAAAACGGGTGACTCACTGTTGGCTTTGCAGCTGGAAACCATGGCCCCAACGTCGGCCAGGCCATCTTCTGTCTGTGGATGGCAATCGGCAACATCCTCGGCTACACGGCCGGCGCCAACGGGAAATGGCACGAGTACGTTCTCGACTCCCTCCCTAGTCACAACCCTTCCTTTTCTTCTTCTTTTATGACTCACCATGTTGTTCGTTTGTTGCAGGTGGTTCCCTTGGCTCAAAACTGCGGCCTGCTGCGACGCTTGTGCAAATCTTAAGGGCGCTTTCCTCACCGCTGTGGTGCGCACTCTGATATGTCTTTTTCCATAGATTTCCCTGCTAGTTCTCGCTGGCGTGTCTAATTTTTTCTTTTCTTGGTCAGATCCTCATTGCCATTAGCATGACGGTGACCATGTGCCTGGCGGACGAGAAGCAGCTCGGCAAGGCAGATGTCGCGGCCGGCTCCGGCCGCGGCTGCATCTCCGCCTTCGGCGATCTCTTCAAGAGCTTGAAGAACCTGCCTCCCTCCATGTTCAAAGTACTTGCCGTCACGGCCGTCACCTGGGTACGTACAACGTACATACACACATCAGTCGCCTTAGCACTAAAATTAACCTGACATCGTACTCTGTTTTTTTCCAGTTGGCGTGGTTCCCCTTCTTCCAGTACGACACCGACTGGATGGGCCGGGAGATCTACCACGGCGTGCCACAGGGTCCCAAGGAGGACATCTACGACGCCGGCGTCCGCGAGGGCGCCATCGGCCTGCTCCTCTGCTCCGTCTGCCTCGCCGCCACCTCCTTCCTCATCCCCAAGCTGTGCCGCAAGCTCACGTCCAAGGTCGTCTGGTCCATCAGCAACTTCATGGTGTTTGGCATCATGACGGCCATGGTCGTCGTTGGTTTGATCTCCACAAAGGGATACAACACGTCACTGACCGACAGCCTCACGGGGCCTGACCCCAAGCTCAGGGCCGTGGCGCTTACCCTCTTCGCGCTCATCGGAATCCCGCAAGCCGTGAGTTGACAGACACACAGCTCCTTCGTAATGTTTTATCCGGGTACATATATGCTTACTGTTCTTGGCACAATGGCGTTGTTGCAGGTGCTGTTCAGTGTGCCATGGGCTGTCGCTTCTGAGGTAGTCGCTGAAGAGGACGGTGGGCAAGGCCTTGCCATTGGTGTCCTCAACATAGCCATCGTTGTGCCACAGGTATCAAACAAAAAGCGCCTACGTACTTTGTATTGGCAACTCGATCAATCCTGTCTTGACTTTAAACTTGTTTACTTGTTGCTCTTTGTTCAGCTCATCATCGCGCTCACCGCCGGTCCAATCGACAAAGCCTTCGGGAAGGATAACACGCCCGCATTCGGCATCGGTGGCGCATTCGCCTTCATCTGCGCTGTCCTCGCGCTCGTCCTGCTCCCCAAGACAAGAGGCATCTCCAACCCAACCGTCATGGGCGGTGGGCACTGATACGATACACCTCCCGGCAGCAACTGCTCTCCTGCACCGCCGTCGTCGCCGCTCGTGACAGCCGGCCGGGAACTTTGGTTGCAAATTTGTTCTTTAGCTAGTTTGTTCATATCTGAGCTTAGGTCATGTTTCCGTTTTAATTTACACCGTCGTTCCTTCATTCATGCTCCGAGTTGAGAGTTGAGACTGCAATGCAGTGGTAGAGGACGAGATGTGTTCCCTGGTCGCCATGTTTTAGCAGGTCAGGGAACCTCTCTGAACATTCTAGGATTATTATCAACATTTGTTCTCTCTGCTGTAATGAAAGATACATCCTGCGTGTCATGGACTCATGGTGACTTGGTGAGAACTTGCTCAAACAAGTATTTTTCTTTCCCAAACCCGGAGGCCAAAGAGCTTCAATCAAGGAAAATATTTGTTGACTAGTTAATTCGAAAAACATTAGCATCTTATCTGTGCACCGTGCAGCACGGTGAAATGTAGCAACTCTTTTCCCCGCAACGAGCAAAACAAAAGCCATGTGAGACAGTCAGGTTTCCCTTCTAGCGCCCCCGCAAAGAGAAAAGGTTTCCCTTGTAGCGGCCAACAAACATGCAGTTTGAACTTTGAGGCCCTGCTACATACAGAGCTATTCTTACCTGTAGATTTTTTTTGTAAGTCCTGCGTACCACGATCCACATATCTTCACTTATAACTGCTAAATAAGTCATGGAATAACTGGATGGTATATACAGTTCACTAATTCTATGATGGTTGAAACAAATAGTTAAAAAGAAAGAGCTCTCCCTCTAAAAACATAACTGCTAAATAAGTCCTGGAATAACTGGATGGTATATACAGTTCACTAATTCTATGATGCAAGGTTGAAACAAATAGTAAAAAAGAAAGAGCTCTCCCTCTAAAAACCCTAGCTGTCCCAACTCCGATACCTCCATCCATCGGTCCCTCCTCCTCCGGTCGGGCTTGCTGCTGCCGGTGGGTGTGAAACCTATTCTATGGGCGAAGTTTTTCAATACGATTAATACTTTCAACAAATTTGTTTCAGGTTTGGTGGTCGTTTTCTTCTTGACCATCGTGTCGTTGGAGATGACATCTTCTTCAATAAGTGATGTTCAACTCTTTGTTCGACGACGAGAGTTCCTTCCCGGCGTCAATGGCGGTGTTGGTACATTAAGTTTCTCTATGTATGATTTTTCAGATCTTGTTTCGTTGGATCGATTTTGGATGTTTTCTGATGGTAGTTGCGAGGAGGATTGTTCTCGAAATATCTGTCCCGACTGCTACGTCCTCGACAATGGTGATTAGCACTCTCGGCTACTCAGCGACGTCGACCAGCTGTTCGGTTGTCTTTCACCAAAATACTGATGTTGTTACTCTTCCCGATGTTGATTAATTATTTTAATGGTTCTCTCGTGTGCGTAGGCTTGGTATCCATATCGTTGGTATTTACATGTCCATGGTTTGGTATCCATACCGTTTTTTCTGCTGTTATCTTCAGAAAAGTACAAGATTATATCATGCATGAAAAAAGAGTTTGAAGACCTTGATGCTTTGCTATTTTTATTTTAAACTTTATTTTATAACCGTTGAAGATAGCTCATGTATCTCTACATGTACTGTTCATTACTATAAATACATCGTGGTATTGATTGTTTAAAAAATGAAAAAACGGGATGGTACATGTAGGGCCCTGGGCCATCTGTAAAGCTGGGTATCAATTCTGACAGTGCATTGTCACACGTTTGTTAATTTCAGCACCATCGCTGCCCCCGGCTCGCTCCCCTCTCCTCTCCGGCGGCGTTGCCGGTCGGCGTGGACGAGGATGCGTAGCACGGGTTGTATATACTAGCTGTAGGCTTAGGTTTTGGTTTGTAGTTTCTGGCTCCGTGCCGACTGAGATAGGTTGGTGGATCTTGGCTACCAGATCCGCTGCGCCGGGGCTTTCTTCTACCTTGCTGCACTCCGCTGGTGGCAGGTGGCGTTGCATGTAAGGTCGACGAGGTCCCGCATCTCTCTTAATAAGGTGCGCATCAGAAGTTTGGAGCTGGGGTTCTCAGGCCACTCCCGGCTCTGTGTTAGTTTTTCTCTCCTCGTGGTGAAGCTCCCATGGTGGGAGTCAAATGCGGCGATGAAGATGAATACCGATGGCTTCTTCAATAAGGTCTGGTCCCTGGTCTTCTGTAGCTGCTATCTTATTCATTATCTGCCTCCTCCGACTCGTGGCGGGAGTTCGGAGTATGATGGTGGATCGACTCTCATGGTGAGGCGGCCGAAGGCTGGGTTTGGTGGAGCTACTGTACCTGCTATCTCTTCTAGCCCTAGCCACCATGGTGGTGGAAGGATGAGTGAGGTGAACGGATTGGGAGCTCTAGGGGAAGTCTGCGCTGTAATTTGTTGGAGCTTCTACATGGTGGCCATGGCTGGTCGCCATGATCTTTGGCTGTTGAAGTGGCCGCTCCAGTTGCTGTCTTCAGCAACCGTTCAACCTCCAAGATGGAGGCCCTGTGATGTGGGATTCTCGTCGGCGCTACACGGCTCTGCTGTCCCAAGTGGCTACGTCCCCGGCGATGGCGGAGGCGGCCGGCGGTGGAGTCCTGGATGTGGTCGTAGAGATAAGGGACGTGATTGCTTTTTCATTTCTTTTCCCAGGGTCCCTGGTGTAAAATGCGAGGACTGTTGTGTAATTTCCTTTTCCTTTAGCGTCCTCCGTGTACTTTGTACTGCCACCGACGAAATTTAATGCAGCAACTTGGGGTCCTTCGTGACCCCTCTCCCCTTTCAAATTTTTTTTTTCAGCACCATTGTGGAAGATATGGCCGCTACTATACCTTCAGTTGACTAGACATAAATGAGTAATGTCATGTGCTTGTTAATTTCAGGGCCATTGTGGAAGATATGGCCACTGCTATACCTTCGGTTGACTAGACATAAATGAGTAATGTTGTCCCTTGATCCTGCTCCGGATTCGAGAAATGGTTTCTATGAGAGCTGTTCAACAAGTTTGTTTTGCTCCGTACCAATCCGTTAACCTCTTGTGAGTACAACTCCATTAAACCACGTAAAAATGTACTCTTTTTTCTCAATAATACCGCCGCCGAAACAACCAAAAGCCACTGTCTAAAATTTTCATATTGGGTCAATCCTGACACATGAGCTATTACTGTAACAGTAATGCTATAGTTCGGACCAAACTTATGGAACGCCGTGGCAATCCGACGTCAAACTATGCGAGAAAAAACCCGAACAACCACCACAAACTCTCCAATCACACTGAACCACGCCTACGCCCGTAAGTTTGGTTCGTTAATAAATCCCATAAGTGTACCATGGTTGTTACATGTGCGGTACATGGGCAAAATAGTATTATGACATATGAAAAAAATGATTAAATGTGAGGGCTATAGTGCAACTTTTAAACCTTAAACTGTATCATTCTCATTTTCTCGCTTTCTTTAACTCAAGATGTACATGTGGCTTTTTTGTTAGAATTTTTTTAAACATACAAATATATGTTTTTCTTCTTCTTAGTTTTAGGAAGTGGGTTTTGGTGTACCTAAGTTTAGACTAGTAGTTTTGGCAGTTGCTCCTTATCTTTATTCCTGTGATCTGAATTATATTTGTATCTCATTTATCTCCTTCAATGCAAAATAGACGATGTTTTAGACATTCATACATTTATAAAGGTAATATTTTTTATATGATTATATTAATAATAAATTAAAAAATCATTATAAAACATTCTCGACAGAACTATCACGTCACCGTCTGGTCGCACAGTATAGAGGGGGAGGGTGAATAGGAGTTATAAATTTTGTAGCGGAAATGACATGTAAATGAAGTAATGTTAAAGAATATATAGTGTAAACAAGATGGATGTGCATGACTTGAAGAGCTACTCCAAAATGAACGCTTAGATTGATGGCAAGTAGATTGAAAAAGATTTGATGGAAAAGGATGCACAAAGATAGAGACATGTTTCATTATGCTGAAGAGTACTAGAGCTAAAGCGTACATCCTTCAAGCGAAGATAAGGCATGTAAGGATGAACATGCTTAAATATGGACACTCAAGGTTAAGGATAAGTACCCATTATAAGTCACTTCAAACAAACAAAGATGATCCTAAAATCAGGGGGATAGAGGTAATTTTCATGTGACTACAATTTACTCCACAATATAGGCACATGTTTTAACAGAATAAAGTAAAGCATACGTGACATGTGCCAAGGAACAAATACAATGGAGTGGAAAACATCAACAGAACAAGTGTAGGTTGAGGAAAAACAACAAGATCAATTGGAACGAATAAATCCTCAACCATGATGATGGAATAAGAGTTGGAATGAAGACGTGTATAACAGACTAAGAGTTGGAATGAAGACACCTGACATTTTTAGGAGTTCAAGTTAATTGTTGGCACCAACTCTACATCTCCGTTTGAAGAGGCTGTGCACGTATGCACCCAAGTTCATTAGCATCACCTGCTGACCCACAAACCTTTGCGTACGAGCTTCACCCTCTCGCGGACTAAATCTTATTGTTGACTAAGCTTCACACGCTTGACCTGATCACTAGTGGAAGATCTTCGATAGGTGATATCCAAACCCTGTCTTGGCTAATGAACAACTTGGATGGTCGATGACAATACCTTGGCCAGTCCACACCTTGGACGATCGGCACCTAAACATGCAGGAGATGCCAAATCTCTAAGAGTAACAGTCTGGTTGGATAATTGTGCTCTTGGTAGGTGCTCGATCATACTCACACACACTCTCTCTCTCTCTCTCTCTCTCTCTCTCTCTCTCTCTCTCTCTCTCTCTCTCTCTCTCTCTCTCTCTCTCTCTCTCTCTCCTCGTTGGACAAGCATAGAAGCAAGAGAGAGTAAGGGAAACTTGAGAAGAATCGGATATGGAATTCTGGATATGTCCTCCAAGTCGCCAACCTTGCCCGTTGGGGTTTATGTGCTTTTTATAGGCGCTTGGCAGATCTAGCCGTTGGTAATGGTAGTTGTGTACAGATGAGTACAACTGCTATTCTTTGGATGCGTTTGACCTCAGATAAGTATGTTCTCAATTGAGGTTGTGTGTATGAGGAGGTCAACCACATAGAGTTTTCAATAATGGCCATGAGGCCCAGACATAATCAACTTTTCATTACATGGGCACTAAATTAAACACAGGTCTACTAGGCCGCAGCCTCAGTTTCAACTTCTTGTGTCAAGCTATTCAAACAAACTGATTCTGATTTCTAGCAGAATCACCTTTTCAACAAGTGAGGCACTGAACTCAACACAACACTATTAGGCCGCGACCTCTGCTTCTCTAGCTATCAAAGCGAGATGATTCCGCTTTCTTAAACTCAATGTTGTTACGAAGAGACAACATTCATCTAGAGTTTCAGTCGTGGCCATGAACCTCTAACTCCAAGACATTAGCTTATCACTGCATGAGACACTTCACTCAATACAAATTTACTAGACCATAATATCTTCAACCACATGTGTTCAGATTAGAATCTCAAGTTGTTAGTGGTAGCCTGGTGCAGGTACTGTCACGAGGCATGTGACCTTACGTTTGCTTATTTTGTATCAGTCTGAACTTTAAAATAAAATGGTTGTGTTGCATCGTTTTAATACAAAGGCCAGCGCATGCTTCCCTTTATAAAAAATAGAGCTCTTCTCCGGTGCATCAACTCAACTTGGTGCGTCCGTGGGGGGTGATCCAACGGACGAGAGTGACAGTACTACGCAAGATTTCATGCAGTATATTTCCGTGGGAGGGGTATTTTAGGTAATACACTAGACCGACACATTGGGCTGACGCACAACGCCATGGCCGCGAGCGCTCGCCAAGATCAACGAGGGAGATGGGGGTGGGAAGTACCAGTCCTTCACGAGAAACCTAGTCGTCCCTAGGCTCTAAAAATGGCTGTTCTTAATCTGTATGAACCATTGCCGCAGCTTATCCATGGCCATCTTGAACGATTCAGATTTTGAAGTCAGAGGATTAATCCACTGTGTCACTCAAAGTATCAAACTCCCCAATCACGATAGGAATTCAGAGTTAGGAGTCAGGACGCGGGAGGAGCATGGTCACATATTCCTAGCTTCTACGTTCTGGTCAGGCCGCTGCCGCCGGCCGGGTGAGGCGGCCCAAAATCAAATCTCAGAGAGGTTTAGAAGGGATTAATTAAGCACAAAAATGAGAAGCCTACGAAAAATAGAATACATTGGCAACACTAATTTGTGCGGAGGAGCAGTACGTTTGGCCGGGTTGTGGAGCTCCGATGTATGGCAGAAACCGCAGAGAGAGGAGAAGAAGAAAACGCGTTCAGGAAAGAAGATGAAATAAAGGAAAATTACTAACGTCTCCTTGGGCCTAACTTAGGCCCAAATAATGTTAACCGTTAGATCTAATTTATACTACACCCTAAAATGTGTAGTATGATGCACCGTAAAACACCTCAAAAAATATATTTTATGATACGAACATACCCATCATCAAACCTAGTCGTGCAATGTAGCAATGGTTGAAGTTCGTGAGATATCTAGCACATGCGTAATTTTAAAAAAAATGGCATGTGGGATTTTATTTCATGACAAAAGATTTCGTATCAATTTTTTTTCCGAAACGGTTATCATTGTTTTTTCCCCTTATTCAAGCGTAGTCATGCATATATGACATGTGCCTAATCTCAAATGAGATATAGCATGTGGAACATATCTTCACGTCCTGCGTCTAAAGATTTAGCATCCTTGTGTTAATGGGAGATGGCAACATTTAATAGTTTCCTTATCGTGTTGACCTGTTTACCTCCTCACAGGGATATCATCCATCTATTTCTACAGCAATTTGGAGCGTCTTAAAAACATCCTTATCCTGTTCTCCATGAGGTGTGTCATCTTCACGTTATCATCATGGGTGGATTTGTGGAATGTTAATGCCGCAGATCCCCCGGTTAAATTTCTTCCATCTATGTGACCCCGGGAACCAGCTGCTCAGGCGGTCAGGCCTATAAAAAGAGGAGGCGGACTGAGAGCGGGGGCACCTCAGTACCTCACACATCCATACCACACCTCTCGCATATCACAAAGTTGTTGGCCCCGTAACACCAGTGAGCTTTAGCAAAACCACCTGCGAAGGCTACTACCATGGCGACGGCGATGGCTTCCAAGATGATCGGCGCCCTCTTCCTGGTGCTCCTGCTGGCGCTCACCCCGAGCAACGGCCAGGTGATGCCGACCCCTTGCTGCCGCTTCGACTGCTGCGACGGCAAGCCCGAATGCTGCGGCCCATGGCGCCCGCCCGTTACCGCCGCGGCACCGTCACCTTTCCAGGCCGCGGCACCGGCCGCTACCACCGCCGCGAAAGCAGGGTTTGCCACAGCGGGCGTTGCGTCTCGCAAGGTCTCTGCCGGGAACTAGCGATCGAGGTGTCCGTCACATCTTCAAAGTTTTCGCTGGCCAGACTATCTAGCTACGTGACTAAATGTATGTGGGTGCCTCTGTTGGCACCCAGATAGTTTAGCTTAATTAGCTGGGTTTAATCTAATTTAATCGCCTATGATATTTAGCTCGTACCTGCATGTATGGTGGAAACTGTTCCATCGACACAGTAATAAGAGTTTATATCCCCTGCTGGAATAGCTCATTTGAGATTCACGTCCCCCTGCGGCTGCAGCCTGTGTCTAACGATAAACCATACTCGCAACACAGATGATTCCATCGTGCTTAGGAAAAGAACAAAACGAATCCTTCAATTATCCGACGAAATTGCTGAATCAACCGTAGCTGCTCTGGTCTGACCAAGTCGGCCGCCTTCTCACCTCCAGGTGAATGCCCGGTCGAGCTGGTCAGGCAACAAAATAGAGTAATTCCCTAAGCTTCTTGTCACGTACTCCATGATCAACTGAGATTTTGTTTCCCAGAAACGTGGTAGATTCAGGCCTACACTGAGCGGCCAAATTGGAACATGCATGTTTGAATTTTGCAATTTTCTAGGGGTATAAGAGCATCTCTAGCTGATTCAGTAAAAGTGTCAAAACCATAAAATAATCGCTAATTTGTGGTATTAGACGAAAAAATACGTCCATACCAAATCCCATAAAATCTGAAAAATTGTAAATTTTTCACTTTCTCCTAAGCCGAGCTTGGCGAACCCAAAATAGTCGGGGCTAGTTTTCCAGCTCCCCTAAACCAAAAAAAGGTTGGTGGGATAGAATTTCAGCTCCCGTCGTCTCCCTTCCACTGCTGGACTCGCTAGAGTCTACCGCGCCAAATTCGTTTAAATTTCGGTCACTTTCAGATGGAGAGTCTCGTTCCGCCTAATTTTCTCCCAAAATTTGTTCAAATTTTGGAGATGCTAGAGCGGAGCCGGTGGGCGAGGTCGACGGCATCACGGTGGTCGGTGTCGAGGGCGAGGAGCGCAAGCTTGTGGCGGCGAAGCGCCTCGAGTGCACGGGCACGTTGGAGGAGGGCTTGCGGGAAGCGCGACTCGATCTGGACTTGTGCCGAAGACGCCGACTGAGATCGCAGGGGATGCGGCTATGCAGACTTGGGGTGGGCGAGCGGGCGGACATGCAAAAGCGCCAAGCGTGGCTACGCTGTGCGGGCAGTCGGGAGGGTGCGCTAGCATCTGGGGTTAGCGTCTGTGGGGGGGGGGGGGGGGGGGTGCGGTGCGTGAACGGGAGAGAGGGGATGAAGAAGAGGAACGGTAGAAAAAAAGAAGATAAAATGAAAATGGCGTGCCTGTCGGATTTTATACGTATCTCAATAATTCTGAGAAATTTGTTCTACCAGACCACACTTTATGCGTAAAAGTATGGTACGAGTTGTAAGGGATCCTATAAAGATGCTCTTACTAGCCGAAGGCCACCGTGTGCGCAGGACATGTGCGCTGGACGAGTGCAGAGCGACACGTGTCATTCTGTCAGTCTCCCACCGCGCAAAGTATATAGCACATGCGTAATTTAAAAAAATTTGTCATGTGGGATTTTACTCCATGACAAAAGATTTTTTATCAATCTTTTTTTTCAAAACGGTTATCGTTGTTTTTTCCCTTATTCAAGCGTAGTCATGCATTTTAGCAATGGGATATATGGCATGTGCCTAATCTCAAAAGAGATATAGCATGTGGAACTTATCTGTAACGTCCTGCGTCGTCCAAAGATTTAGCATCCTTGTGTTAATGGGAGATGGCAACATTTAGTATTTTCCTTATCGTGTATTCATGTTTACCTCCTCACATGGATATCATCCGTCTATTTCTACAGCAATTTGGAGCGTCTTAAAAACATCCTTATCCTATTATCCATGAGGTGTGTCATCGTTACGTTATCATCATGGGTGGATTTGTGGAATGTTAATGCCCCAGATCTCCCGGTTAAATTCCTTCCATCTATGTGACCCTGGAAACCAGCTGCTCAGGCCTATAAAAAGAGGAGGCGGACTGAGAGCGAGGGCACCTCACACATCCATACCACACCTCTCGCATCACAAAGTTGTTGGCTCCGTAGCACCAGTGAGTTGTAGCAAAACCATCTGCGAAGGCTACTGCGATGGCGACGGCGATGGCTTCCAAGATGATCGGCGCCCTCTTCCTGGTCCTCCTTCTGGCGCTCACCCCGAGCCACGGCCAGGTGATGCCGACCCCTTGCTGCCGCTTCGACTGCTGCGACGGCAAACCCGAATGCTGCGGCCCATGGCGCCCGCCCGTTACCGCCGCCGGACCGTCCACTTTCCAGGCCGCTACCACCGATGCGAAAGCAGGGCTGGCCGCGTCTCGCAAGGTCGCTGCCGGTAACTAGCGGTCGTGTCCGTCACATCTTCAAAGTTTTCGCTGGCACCCAGATAGTTTAGCTTAATTAGCTGGATTTAATTTAATTTAATCGCCTAAGATATTTAGCTCGTACTCCTATTGTGGTACCTGCATATGTATGGTGGAAACTGTTCCATCGACACAGTAATAAGAGTTTATATCCCCTGCTGGAATAGCTCATTTGATATTCACGTCCCCCTGCGGCTGCAGCTTGTGTCTAACGATAAACCATGCATATTCGTACCACAGATGATTCCATCGTGCTTAGGAAGAGAACAAACGTATCCTTCAATTAAATCTGACGAACTTGCTGAATCAACTATAGCTGCTCTGGTCTGACCAAGTCGGCCGCCTTCTCATCTCCAATCTCCAGGTGAACGCCTGGTCGAGCTGGTCATCTCGGGGCAACAAAATAGAGAAATTTCCTAAGCTTCTTGTCACGAACTCCATGATCAAGTGAGATTTTGTTTCCTGCAAACGTGTTTGCCAATTGTCAAGTGTAAGCCCGAAGCCCCACTTGATGCGCTAGTAAGAGCAACTCCAGCCCCCCCCCCCCCCCCCCACGAGGCCCCACAGGACCGCTTTTTGGACGCCGGCGAGCGATTTTTCTCCCAGTCGCGCCCCCAGGGTCTCGTTTTTCGCCGGATTTGGCCCAAAAGTTATCCGGCGTACCCAGGCCGAACCCAGCGCGCTGGGTTCGGCCTGGGGGCGCCGGCACAAGGGAAAAGCCGCGCGGGCCAGCCTTGTCGGCGAGACAATTGTTATTCCCGCCGTTTTTGTTTCGCTTCCCTTCATTTCTCCTTCTCCATATCCCGTAGCTCCCGCCGTTTCCCGCGGAAATCACCTCCCATGGCGCCCAAGAAATTCAACAACCCACGAGCCGCCGGCGAAGAACCACCGGCGAAGAGGGCGGGGGTGAACTCCGGCGGGAGGGAAAGGGGGAGGGGGAGGGGGCGGCCGGACGGCTTGAGCAACACCGAGTGGGCGAACAAGTCGAATGAAGGAAGACTGTCACCGCCGACCGCAAGGCAAGGGGCGAGAGGAAGAAGGCCAAGGAGGCGGAGGAGGCCAAGGAGACACGACGAGCGGCGGCGGTGGTGGCCGGGAAACCGTGCTTTCCTGCGCCGTCGCCACTGTATGCGCCGCACGGCCTCTATTTGCCGCCCGGCGCTTGGGGAACCCAAGGAAGCCTCCAAGGAGGAAGCCAAGCAAGCGTGGCGTCACCGTCACCGTCGGCCTTCTCACCATCGCCCACCGCCTTCTCGCCGGCGTCTCCAGCCACACCCCACTGGAGGGGGGACACGCTGGACTACGGAGACGGCGACTCGCACGGTGGATTCAACCCCAACATAGTGTTGGAGATATGCCCAAGAGGCAATAATAAATGTTATTGATAATCATATTTCCCGTTTATGATAAATGTTTATATCCATGCTAGAATTGTATTAAGCGGAAACAAATACATGTGTGGAATATAAACGGTAATGTGTCCCTAGTCTTTCCTCTTATGACTAGTTCGTTTGATTAAGTAATGGTTAGATGTTTCCTAACCATGGATTTGTGAATCACTTAATAAACGAAGTTTGTATCATGGGTGATGATATAATGGACAAGACTCAAATTAAATAGATGTCAAATATAGTTTCCTTAGACCATGAGATTATGTCACTCCCGCTTATCGGAGGAGTGCTTTGTGGATATCAAACGTCACTTCGTAACTGGGTGATTATAAAGGTGGCTTTCAGGTTCTCCGATGATAGGTTGTGGGGTGGCATGTTTCAAGACTGGGATTTGTTCGTCCAACAGTTGGATAGATATCTCTGGGCCCTCTCGGTAGCATAGCATCCAAACGCTTGCAAGCATATGACTAAGTAGCTAGTCATAAGGGATCCTATTCTATGGGAACGAGTAAAGAGAACTTGTCGGTAACGAGATTAATCAGATATGGAGATATCAGTGGATTAAATCTCGGACAAGTAATATATCGCGAAACAAAAGGAATCGTATATGGATTAATTGAATCCCGGACATTGTGGTTCGACTAGTAAAGTACTTCGTCGAATATGTAGGAATTAATATGGGCATCCCGGTCCCGCTATTAATATGACATATTCACGAACCCGCAGAGTCACACACTTAACGTTCGATGTAGTTAGGGTTCGAGATAAATGATGGTGAGAACGAATATTGATTCGAAGTCCCGAATAGGATCCCGGACGTCACGAGGATTTCCGGAGTGGTCCGGAGAATAAGATTCATATAAGGAAAGTGGTTTCCGGAGGTTTAGAAAGGTTCGGGAATTTATCGGTAAAGTACCGGAAAGTTCTAGAAGGTTCTAGAGGGGTCTAGAAGTGGGGCCCATAGGAGTATGGGGCCCACAAGGCATGAAGGGGTAGTGGGCTGGCCTAATGGGCCAGCCGCACCATACCCTCAAAGGCCCACCCGGGCCAAGCTTCTAGAAGGGGGGGGGGGGGGCGGCCGAAACCCTAGGGGTGGCTTGGGGGCCAAGCCTCCCCCCTTGCCGCCGGCCCTAGGAGGGGGTGGGGCGCAGCCCCCTGGCCTCCTATATAAGGAGGGGGCAGGGGAGGGCTGCCGCACCTGTGTGCTCCCCCCCAAGGTGCCCTAGCCGCCGCCCCCTCTCCCTACCCTAGCCGCACCCCTCCTCCTCCTCTCTCCCGACACCGCTTGGCGAAGCCCTGTCGGATCTCCACCATACACACCACGCCACCGTCGTCGTGCTGTTGATCTCGAGCCTCTCCACCACCTCTTGCGGGATCAAGAACGTGGAGTCTTCATCGAGCTGAACGTGTGGATATCTCGGAGGCGTTGCTCGTGCGGCGCTTGGATAATACATCTCCTCGCGACTAGACGAGTCTAGTTGCGGGGATCGACTAGCCAACCCCTGCCTCGACAAAACACTCACGGTTTTCTTCGAGGGTGAGATTCGATCTCCTTCTTGCTACCAACCTCTCGTAGATCGGATCTAGACGTTGGGTTTATTCCGCTATCTTTGCGTAGGAAATTTTTTGTTTTCTATGCTGCGACCCTTCAGTGGTATCAGAGCCTAGATCTATTCGTAGATGTTGGTGCGATTAGACACAAGTGTTGTGGGCGTTGATAATTTATGTTGCTACCTTCTCGCGTGCACTTTGCATCTTTGCGGTACTGTGAGATTGAAGCGGCCCGGACCAACCTTACTCGTCCACGCACGAGAGACCGGTTCCACGACTGACATGCAACTTGTTTTGCATAAGTGGCTGGCGGGTGTCTGTTTCTCTTGCTTTAGTGAAGGTGCAATTTTTAATGGAAGGCCTTTCAAAAGGATGAGTAAATAAGCAACTATTTTTATCACCGTTGTGCCTTTGCGTAGATTAGAACGGTTCTATCTAATGACCCATTAGAAGCCACGATTTTTTTTTGCATAAACAAAGTAGAGGACGTCTAACTTGTTTTTGCAGGGTTTGTGATGTGGTATAGCCCAAGATGTGATTATGTGTTGTATGCAATGATCATGTTTTGTAATTGTCACGACTTGCATGTCGATGAGTACGGAAACCGGTAGGAGCCTTATGGTTGTCTCATATTTATTGTATGACCTGCGTGTCACTTTAAAATGCCATGTAATTGCTTTACTTTATTGCTAAGGTAGCCATAGTAGTAGTTGCAATAGTTGGTGGAGGCAATCATGGTGATGGCGCCACGAGCTGGTGATGATGGAGATCATGCCAGTGTCTTGAAGATGGAGATCAAAGGCACAAGGAAAGGCTATACCATGTCACAAATTATGAATTGCATGTGATGTTAATCCTTTTATGCACCTTATGGTTTATGCTTAGATACGATCTCGACGGTAGCATGATAAGGTGATCTCTCACGTTAATATCAAGAAGTGTTCTCCCCTAATATGCGCCGTTGCCAAAGTTCGTCGTTTTGAAGCACCACGTGATGATCGGGTGTGATAGATTCTACGTTCACATACAACGGGTGCAAGCCAGTTTGCACATGCAGAAATACTACAGTTTCCTTGACGAGCCTAGCATGTACAGACATGGCCTCGGAACACAAGAGCCGAAAGGCTAAACATGAGTCATATGGATGATATGATCAACATGGAGATGTTCACCTTTTGAAGCTGCACCACTTCACGTGATGATCGGTTGTGGTGTAGTGGATTTTGGATCGTGTACCACTAAACAACTAGAGAGAGATGTTGAGTTTAGTGGGAGTTCATTTTATAATTAGATTATTTCTCGAACAATCTATCATGAACATAGTCTAAACACCTTGCAAATAATGTTGTAGATCAATGGCCCTTCCCAACATCACCATGAATTTTAACGTGTTCCTAGAGAAAGACAAGCTGAAAGACGATGAAAGCAATTTCTCAGATTGGTTTATGAATCTGAAAATTATCCTCAAAGCTGCCAAGAAACTGTATGTCCTAGATGCACCGCTAGGTGAGGCTCCAGCAGAGGGAGTGGCTGGAGACGTTAGGAACGTCTGGGCAGCCCGCTCTGAGGACCACGAGATAGTTAAGTGCGGTCTGTTGTACGGCTTAGGACCCAAGCTTCAAAAGCGTTTTGAGCACCATGGCATTCATCAGATGATAGTTGATCTGAAAGCTATGTTTCAGACTCAAGCCAAGGTGGAGAGGTTTGATGCCTCTTCTAAGTTCTTTAGCTGTATGATGGAAGAGAACAGCTCTGTCAGTGAACACGTGCTCAAATGTCTGGGTACGGTGATCGTCTGGCACAGCTGGGTGTTGTGATTCCCAATGAGTTGGGGATTGACCGTGTTCTCCAGTCACTTCCACCTAGGTACAAAAGCTTCGTGATGAACTATAACATGCAAGGAATGGAGAAAACTCTTCCTGAGCTCTTCGCGATGTTGAAGACCGCGGAAGTGGAAATCAAGAAGGAGCATCAAGTGTTGATGGTCAACAAGACCACTAGTTTCAAGAAAAAGGGAAAAGAGACTACCTCAAGAAGGACGGCAAGCAAGCTGCCGGGCCTGCGAGGAAGTCAAGGAAAGGCCCTAAGTCTGATACTGAGTGCTTCTACTGCAAGGGAACTAGACACTGGAAGCGGAACTGCCTCAAGTATCTAGCAGACAAGAAGGCTGGCACCGTCAAACAAGGTATTTATGATATACAAGTTATTGATGTGTATTTAACAAGTGATCGTAGTAGCACCTGGGTATTTGATATTGGTTCGGTTGCTAATATATGTAACTCGAAATAGGAGGTGCGGAATAGTCGACGCTTGGCAAGGGACGAGGTGACGATGCGCATTGGAAATGGATCAAAGTTGAAGTCATCGCTGTCGGCACACTCCCTCTGCATTTACCTTCGGGATTAGTTTTAAACCTTAATAATTGTTATTATGTGCCTGCGTTAAGCATGAACATTGTATCTGGATCTTGTTATTGCGAGACGGTTATTCATTTAAGTCTGAAAACTTTGGTATTTCGATTTATATGGATAATACCTTTTATGGTCATATACATGAGAGGAATGGTTTATTTCTATTGGATCTCGATAGTAGTGATACACATGTTCATAACATTGATGCCAAAAGATGCAAAGTGAATGATGATAATACCACATATTTGTGGCACTGCCGTTTGGGTCACATTGGTGTAAAGCGCATGAAGAAACTCCATTCTGATGGACTTTTGGATTCACTTGATTTTGAATCATTTGAAACTTGCGAACCATGCCTTATGGGTAAGATGACTCGAACACCCTTCTCCGGCACGATGGAGAGGGCAACAGACTTGTTGGAAATCATACATACCGATGTGTGTGGTCCGATGAGTGTTGCAGCACGCGGTGGATATCGTTACTTCTTGACATTCACCGATGATTTGAGTAGATATGGGTATATTTACTTAATGAAACACAAGTCTGAAACGTTCGAAAAGTTCAAAGAATTTCAGAGTGAAGTCAAGAATCATCGTAACAAGAAGATAAAGTTTCTTCGATCCGATCGTGGAGGCGAATATTTGAGTTATGAGTTTGGCATGCATTTAAAGACGTGTGGAATTGTTTCACAACTCACGCCACCCGGAACACCACAGCGTAATGGTGTGTCTGAACGTCGTAATCGAACCTTATTGGATATGGTGCGATCTATGATGTCTCACACAGATCTGCCACTATATTTTTGGAGCTATGCATTAGAGACAGCCGCATTCACTTTAAATAGTGCTCCATCAAAATCCGTTGAGACGACTCCATATGTGTTATGGTTTGGCAAGAAGTCAAAGTTATCGTTTCTCAAAGTTTGGGGTTGTGATGCTTATGTGAAAAAGCTTCAACCTGATAAGCTCGAACCCAAATCGGAAAAATGCATCTTCATTGGATACCCTAAGGAAACCATTCGGTACACCTTCTACCACAGAACCGAAGGCAAGATTTTTGTTGCCAAGAATGGTTCCTTTCTAGAGAAGGAGTTTCTCTCGAAAGAAGTGAGTGGGAGAAAAATAGAGCTTGACGAGGTTATCGAACCTGTTCTTGAGATGCCGAGTAGCGCAGATCTGGAAGTTGTTCCAGAACAGCTATCGCCACCTGAAGAAGGAGCAGATGATGTTGATCATACTACCCCGGTCAAAGTTGCTATTGAACCTCGCAGATCAACGAGGGAACGTACCGCCCCTGATCGGTACGACCCCGTCATGAGTGTCATGTTGTTAGACAATGATGAACCTGCGAATTATGAGGAAGCAATGATGAGCCCAGACTCCGATAAATGGCTAGGAGCCATGAAATCCGAAATGAAATCCATGTATGAAAACCAAGTATGGACTTTGGTGGACTTACCGAACGACCGTAAGGCCGTTGAGAACAAATGGATATTCAAAAGAAAGACAGACGCTGACGGAAACGTCACCATGTATAAAGCTCGACTTGTCGCAAAGGGTTTCCGACAAATTCAAGGAGTTGACTATGATGAGACATTCTCACCCGTAGCGATGCTGAAATCTGTTCGGATTATGTTAGCAATTGCCGCTTTTTATGATTATGAAATTTGGCAAATGGATGTGAAAACTACGTTCCTTAATGGTCATATTAAGGAAGAGCTGTACATGGTGCAGCCCGAAGGTTTTGTTGATCCAAAGGATGCTAACAAGGTATGCAAACTTCAGAGATCCATTTATGGACTGAAGCAAGCATCGAGGAGTTGGAATCTCCGGTTTGATGAAGTGATCAAAGGGTTTGGATTTGCCCAAACTTATGGAGAAGCCTGTATTTACAAGAAAGTGAGTGGGAGTTCAGTTGCATTTCTAATACTATATGTGGATGACATATTATTGATTGGAAATGATGTTACAACTGCTTGAAAGTGTAAAGTCTTATTTGAATAAGAGTTTTTCAATGAAAGACCTTGGTGAAGCGGCGTACATTTTAGGCATAAAGATTTATCGGGATAGGTCAAAGCGCCTAATTGGGCTTTCACAAAGTACATACCTTGACAAGGTTCTGAAGAAGTTCAGAATGGAAAATTCAAAGAAGGGGTTCTTACCAATGTTGCAATGAAAGGTTCTGAGTAAGACTCAGAGTCCTGTTACGGCAGAAGATAGAGAGATAATGAACAATGTTCCTTATGCCTCTGCGATAGGCTCTATCATGTATGCCATGTTATGTACAAGACCAGATGTGTGCCATGCTGTAAGTTTGACTAGCAGGTACCAAAGTGATCCAGGAGTGGAACACTGGTCAGCTGTCAAGAATATCCTTAAGTATCTAAATAGAACTAAGGAAATGTTTCTCGTATATGGAGGTGACCAAGAGCTAGTCGTAAGGAGTTACGTCGATGCTAGTTGGGACACAGATCCGGATGATTCTTAGTCTCAGTTCGGATACGTGTTTATTCTGAATGGTGGCGCTGTGAGTTGGAGGAGTTCCAAGCAGAGCGTGGTGGCAAAATCTTCAACAGAAGCGGAGTATGTTGCGGCCTCGTCGGCAGCAAGTGAAGCAGTCTGGATGAAGGAGTTCCTCTCAGAGCTGAGCATGGTTCCAAGTGCGTCAAGACCTCTGGCCCTGTACTGTGATAATACAGGTGCAATAGCTCTTGCCAAGGACCCGACTTCACACAAGAATACCAAGCATATTAAGCGCCGCTATCACAATTTGCGTGAGAATGTCAAGGATGGTGACATAGAGATTTGCAAGGTGCATACGGATCTGAATGTGGCAGACCTGTTGACTAAACCTCTTCCACGAGCAAAACATGATCAACACCGAGAGGCCATGGGTGTTAGATTGCTACAAATGTAAACTAGATTATTGACTCTAGTGCAAGTGGGAGATTGTTGGAGATATGCCCAAGAGGGAATAATAAATGTTATTGATAATCATATTTCCCGTTCATGATAAATGTTTATATCCATGCTAGAATTGTATTAAGCGGAAACAAATACATGTGTGGAATATAAACGGTAATGTGTCCCTAGTCTTTCCTCTTATGACTAGTTCGTTTGATTAAGTGATGGTTAGATGTTTCCTAACCATGGATTTGTGAATCACTTAATAAACGAAGTTTGTATCATGGGTGATGATATAATGGACAAGACTCAAATTAAATAGATGCCAAATATAGTTTCCTTAGACCATGATATTATGTCACTCCCGCTTATCGGAGGAGTGCTTTGTGGATATCAAACGTCACTTCGTAACTGGGTGATTATAAAGGTGGCTTTCAGGTTCTCTGATGAAAGGTTGTTGGGTGGCATGTTTCAAGACTGGGATTTGTTCGTCCAACAGTTGGATAGATATCTCTGGGCCCTCTCGGTAGTATAGCATCCAAACGCTTGCAAGCATATGACTAAGTAGCTAGTCATAATGGATCCTATTCTATGGGAACGAGTAAAGAGAACTTGTCGGTAACGAGATTAATCAGATATGGAGATATCAGTGGATTAAATCTCAGACAAGTAATATATCGTGAAACAAAAGGAATCGTATATGGATTAATTGAATCCCGGACATTGTGGTTCGACTAGTAAAGTACTTCGTCGAATATGTAGGAATTAATATGGGCATCCCGGTCCCGCTATTAATATGACATATTCACGAACCCGCAGAGTCACACACTTAACGTTCGATGTAGTTAGGGTTCGAGATAAATGATGGTGAGAACGAATATTGATTCGGAGTCCCGGATAGGATCCCGGACGTCACGAGGAGTTCCAGAGTGGTCCGGAGAATAAGATTCATATAAGGAAAGTGGTTTCCGGAGGTTTAGAAAGGTTCGGGAATTTATCGGTAAAGTACCGGAAAGTTCTAGAAGGTTCTAGAGGGGTCTAGAAGTGGGGCCCATAGGAGTATGGGGCCCACAAGGCATGAAGGGGTAGTGGGCTGGCCTAATGGGCCAGCCGCACCATACCCTCAAAGGCCCACCCGGGCCAAGCTTCTAGAAGGGGGGGGGGGGGGCGGCCGAAACCCTAGGGGTGGCTTGGGGGCCAAGCCTCCCCCCTTGCCGCCGGCCCTAGGAGGGGGTGGGGCGCAGCCCCCTGGCCTCCTATATAAGGAGGGGGCAGGGGAGGGCTGCCGCACCCGTGTGCTCCCCCCAAGGTGCCCTAGCCGCCGCCCCCTCTCCCTACCCTAGCCGCACCCCTCCTCCTCCTCTCTCCCAACACCGCTTGGCGAAGCCCTGTCGGATCTCCACCATACACACCACGCCACCGTCGTCGTGCTGTTGATCTCGAGCCTCTCCACCACCTCTTGCGGGATCAAGAACGTGGAGTCTTCATCGAGCTGAACGTGTGGATATCTCGGAGGCGTTGCTCGTGCGGCGCTTGGATAATACATCTCCTCGCGACTAGACGAGTCTAGTTGCGGGGATCGACTAGCCAACTCCTGCCTTGACAAAACACTCACGGTTTTCTTCGAGGGTGAGATTCGATCTCCTTCTTGCTACCAACCTCTCGTAGATCGGATCTAGACGTTGGTTTATTCCGCTATCTTTGCGTAGGAAATTTTTTGTTTTCTATGCTGCGACCCTTCACATAGCGTTCCGCGGCCCTTCCGCACTCAGCGCCGGCACCGGGGGCTCGCCGGCCATGCCATACCGTGGCCCTCTGTTCCACCCTCCGGTCGAGTTCGATGGTACCCGCAGCGTGCTCGGCCAAATGCCCGAATCGCAGGAGTCACAGGACGCATGCATGGACGACATCATCGCGTCTGGCTCAGCGGCGGCGGCGGCGTCATACCCCCGGGGAGAAGAAGAGGACGACTTTGCCGGGGGAGACTTCGCCGGGGAGGAGGAAGAATACGGCGAGTACGAGGAGGAGGAAGAACAACCCGTCGCCGCGGAGAAGGGGAAGAACAAGAAGAAGAAGAAGAAGAAGGCGGCGGCCGCCGACAAAGCCGAGCCTCGCATCAAATGGTCCGCCAAGGAAGACGAGTGTCTCGCCGAAGCGTGGAAGACGGTGAGCATTGACCCAATCACGGGCGCAAATCAGAACTCGGAGAACTATTGGGCGAGGGTGAAGAGATCGTTCGACGAGCGCAAGCTTTGCGACCCTGAGTTCAAAGGATTTTACATGGCGCGCGGCGAGAAAGCGATGGCGAACCACTGGGCGGTCGTCCAGGCGGCCTGCAGCAAATGGCACGGGATCGTCGAGGAGGTCATAGCTCGCCCGGAGAGTGGCGCCGACGTCGAGCGACAGGTAAACCCCGACTCGGTCACCCATGGCCTGTTCGTTTCTTCTTCGGCTGACATTTCCTTTTGTTGCGCGCCGGCAGATGGTCCGGATGTTCGAGATGTACCGGCAGGACAGCAAAGGCGCCGAGTTCAAATTCCTCCATGTCTTCTCCAGGATCGAGAAGTGCGAGAAGTGGGCGGAGGTTCGTCTGAACCTCGGCAAGGGGAAAGAACCTTTCAACCCCGACGCGCCGGGATCGGGAGCCTCGGATGGACGTCCAGAAGGGAACAAGAAGGCGAAGGCGGCGAGGGCGAGTACACCGGCAACAAAAAGGCTGCACACGTCGATCGAGAAGTGCATTGCCGACTACAAGACCCACGCCGTCAAGAGGGAGGAGAAGTGCGAGGCGAGGTGGTTGCAGATGATGGAGAAACAAGACGTGAAGATCGAGCTCCTCAAGGCCAAGGTCGTGGCCAAAAAGAGGAACACACCGATCTGGCGTTCCTCATGAGCGCCGACCCGGCGATGATCATGGACGGCAAGGTCAAGGCGTGGTACATGAGCCAACGCGACCTCATCCTGAACGAGATACCAGCGCCGATCCCGACCCCGACTCCACCACCGACCCCGACTCCACCCCCGACGATGACCCCGACTCCGCCAACGGAAGGCTCCACCACGAAAACGACGCCGAGCACCAGTACTACCCCGGCATCGTCGCCGCCGATCGCTGCGCCATCGACCGACCCCTCCTACGTGGTGCAAGTGGAGGACGACGAGCCGACATCGTCGCCGCAGATCGCTGCGCCATCGACCGACTCCGTCGTGGTGCAAGTGGAGGACGACGAGCCGGCGATTTGAGGTCGACGTCGTCGATTTGGCCGCTTTTGATCGCCGAATTATGTTTTCTTTCTAAAACTATGCAAACTTGACCGCCGAATTGTGGCTGGATCACCGGACTTGCGATCGCCGATATGTAGCGGGAACATGTCGATTCAAAAAAAAAGTGTCTTGGGGGGCCGAAAGCTGGGGGGCGGGTGGGAACCGAGGCCTCCCCAAGGCTTGGGGGGCGCCGGCGAACGGGCTAAAAAGCCTTCGCCGAATATCCTGGGGGGGCCAACGGCTGGAGTTGCTCTAACTTATTAGGTGGACCAAATTTATGGCTGGTTTAGAAACTGGACCAGGCCTCAAAATACCTTGAAAAGTGTACCTATGTCATCTAGGCATGGACTACTTGATTGCGCCGATACGGGACGCAGGCCGGCCTACACTGAGCCTGAGCGGCCTAATTTAAACATGCCTGTTTGGCTGTTTCAATTTTGCATTTTTAGGGTTATAAATAGCTGAATGCCAACCTTAAGAAAGNATGGGTAAGAATCCAGGACCCACGCAGCAGCGATCCAGACCAGAGTACAAGACGCACGCGGCACAGGCACCGGTACACCCGCCAGGCCGCCACGCATCGTGTCTCCGGCTTCGAAGCGAGCCATCGTCCACGCCAACGCCCACGTGCTCCCTCTTAAAAACGATCTGTGCTTGCTGGCTCCGAGGAGCGGAACGGAGCGAAGCTACGAACGAGCCGAGCACTCCTTCCTCCTAGGCGCCGCCGAGCGATTTCCGATCTGCGGGATGCGGATCCCGACGGCGGCGGCGGCGCTGCTGGTGCTGCTGCTCGCGGTCGCCGGGGTGGCGGCGGCGCAGGAGGAGGCGGTGGCGGTGGGCCCGGAGGAGAGCGCGGCGAAGGCGAGGGCCAAGGAGGAGGTGGCGGCGCTCGCGGCCGAGCTCGGGCAGCTCAGGGCGAAGGTCTCCGCCCTAGGTGCGTGCGTCTTATTACAATAAATACATGCCTCCTCTCGATTCGGTTGGCGTATGCTGCTGCCCCGGTGCGTCGTTCGGTTATGCTAGGTTCGGTGGGGTTTGCTAGGGTTTTGGAGGCAATTTTGTCCCGAAGAACTAGGCCCTTCCTCGATTTGAAGAGCTAGGGGACGGATTTGGCGATTAGGGAGCAGATTGGTCAGTGGCTTACAAGTTACAAAGTTCATGATTGGTTCGGTTGCAATGTTGTTGGGTACAAGCCTTCTAGTTTGACATAACAGTCCTACAGTTTTCCCTTACTTAACTACAGCCAGATAATCAGATTTGGTTCAGTCTACTCCTGGGTCAGTGCCATTGGAACTCGCCATGGAATTAGTTCACCCTGCTTGGACTAAGATTAGAATGCACGAACACCCTTCTAGAGTTTTAACTAAGGACCCGTTTAGCTTGATTTTGAAGAGGTTCGCCATAGGCATGTCTTTGGTCGAGTTAGTTTTAGTTACAAAGTGAATTACATTGTGTCGTGTCACCTCAGAAGCTGCGTTCAGTCGAATCAATTTGTAGTCATTGCAACGAACCAAATTCTAGACACCGCGACAATGTATTTGTGTCACTTGATCCTTCCTGAAAGATTCGAACTATTGTCTTGTCACCCAGCAGAGGCGAGCATCGTCGTGAAGGCCCAGGAATTGAAGAGCAAGGATGGCGGCATTGAAACACTGGAAAATGTTATTGGGGAGATGGAACAGAACATTGCTACTCTGCAGGATGAGATAGCTTCCCTCCAGGTATCTATTACCATAGACAATGCTTGGCTTTTTTCTGGGTACCCTGTTGAAGGAGTTGTGCTCATTTACTTCTGCTTATACAGTTAAAGGGATCTATAGCCGCAGAGGAGAAGGCGAGCAAGGCCAGTGCTAGGGGTTTTGAGCTTGAGAAGCAGGTAAGAGTATATGGAACATCGTGAACTTGAGTGCACCAATTAAGATTATGTGGTTTTTGATCTTGCCTCTTCCAGATTGAGAAGCTCAAGAAGGACATTGCTGCACAAAATAGCAAAAAGGCAACTATGGAGGCTAGGGCCAGCGATGCAGAGAAGAAGGTGCAAGAGCTGAACGCTAAGCTGGAGAGAGTAAGTATCCGACTGGCGATCATCGTTTTGTTCTCTGTTAATTCACAACTTCTATTTCTTTATGTGGGTATCAACTCTTGGAAAAGGTTCCATTTGCTCAACACTTTGAAATACTTCTGTGAGTCGGTGACATTGTTACTGATTAAGTGGTCAACCTTGCTGTTTCCGCAATTCTGACATGATGCATACCTTATGCTTAAAAAGGAGATCAATGCTTCCTAACAGTAGATCAACAAATGGTTAATGTTGCTGTTTTCAATTGCATGTGATTCCAAATACTGGTAGTCTGGTAATCGCATTTTACTTTGCTCAAGGAAATTTAAGTGCAATTATGTAACTATACCATAGAAAATTCACAAAGGCTTTAGGTGGAGTTTCTCCAGTCTAAGTTGTTCTTTAAGTAAAGGAAACTTTTATACGAAGTAACTTTGCAAGAAATCTGCTGAATGATTTTGCATAATCGATGCTGATACTATTGGAGGAAAAAGGTTTTAGACAATGGTGAATTTCTATATTTGAATTTGATACAATAGGTTGCATGATAGATAAATCAATATCATCAGTTTCTTAATCTTAGGGAGAGCTGAGCCTCATGCCCTGTTTAACTAAACCAAAAATGGGCTACTCATCTCTTGCTGACCTGTAAGGTTTTCTGTGGACTTGAGTCCACTTTCTTTGTTCGTCGTGTACTGTCCTTATGTTTATATTGTTTTAAATATTCTTGATAGCTTCAAAAGACAAGTGGTGAGCAAAAGCGTAGGGTCCAGAAGACCCAACATGCTCTTAAAGTTGCAGAGGTATGTGATATATGTGACTTCTGTGGTACATTTTCCTGTTACAGTTCCATAATGCATTCTCCTCAATTGATTGTTCTCATGTTTGCAGGAGGAGCTGTTGAGGGTGCAGTTAGAAACAACAACGAAATCTGAGCAGCTTGGAGAGGTAATTTTTCATCCCATAGCTGCTGTCCTATCAATGGTTGTTAGCTTGATGTGAATTTGCATTATATAAGTAAGGTAACAGGGCATAGATTTTAGACTGGATTATCTATTTGCTTAGCAATGTTGGTGCCATGCCAAAGTTGTTTGGGACGACACATTTCAAATGCAACTTAGTGCCTAGCTCACCCTAGTGTAGTTTACATGAAGTTTTACATAATGGTAATATACTAACTTCTAATCGCTGAACCAAGCATGGTGGGTACTTTCTTGAGATTATTGCGGCGAGTATCATACTGATTGTAACTCTTTGGCAGGTTCATGGAGCATGGTTGCCACCTTGGTTAGCGACACATGCAGCTCGCTCGATGGTACAAGTGGACCTACAAACTATGCCTCCTCTTAGTGTACATTCTTGCAACATGCTCATCATGTTTTCATGTAGGAGTTGATGTCAAGTCAATGGAACGAACATGGAAAACCTGCTTTCAACAGTTTATTGCAGAAGGTGCCTCCTATCTTGTATGCCAACCTAAAGTTCTAAACATATCACTTCTTCATTGTTCATAACCTGTCAATTAAATCGCTGCAGTCATCAGAAAAATCAGTGCAGGCGAAGGAATGGGCCAAGCCCCATATGGAAACTGCCAAAGCGGTACTGTTCTTGCTTGTTCCTGAAGTTATAGCTCAGCAAATTTGTTAGAAGCGTAGTGTTTATCTGCAACGTAAAGCTTGTATGCATCTATGTCCAATTCTTGGTATACATGGATATCATGTGAATTCTTTTCATGTTGTGAGCTTTTGGCATCTTTATTCACTTTTACTAACAATGATGTTTTTATTCTTGAAGAAATGGATTCCTGTTATTAAAGAAAAGTGGGCCATCGCAAAGACAAACACGGAACCTTATGTGCAAATGGCCTCAGCAAAATCAGTAGAGGTTTATCAAGCATCAAGGGATGCTATCTCACCTCATGTTCTGAAGGCACACCAATTTGCTGATCCCTATTTCCAGGTAGACTAGATCCTGCCTGTTCAGCAATTTGAGGGACTACATGTCTTTTACACTTGGCTCACAGTTTTTGTTGTTGTAGTGAACACTGCTATTGAATTATTGATCTATGTCCTTCGAATATATATTTTCAGGAAGCCAAGAAGTTATCCAAACCCTACATCGATCAAGTTGCTAAGGCCAGTAAACCACATGTCGAGAAACTTAAAACCACCCTGAAGCCTTACTCTAAAAAAGTTGGTCATGCATACGAAAAGGTTCTGGAGACTACTATTTTATATCATGAGCAGGTATATTTTCCCTTCTGTTAAATATTCCATATTTTAAGTTCCAATTAAAGATTGATGTTAGCTGTTTAGACATTTTTATGCTTCTTTTATCATTAACTCTTCGTTTGAGAAATTCTTGGCTTAATCTGTAGGGTAGGTTATGTGATCTTGATTCATATGTTCTTGTACACCACTGCTTTTCGTAACTTCCACTGTTTTTTCTCTCCTGAGATGTCAGTGTACCATCGATACATTTTGCAGCTCCCTATTCGAATATATATCATCAATTATCTAATGGACTTCTTAGCCCTATAACTTTGCAGTTAGTTATAGTTTACTGCAGTAGGTTGGACTTACTAGGAATCTTGCAGATACCTCCCCCTTCCCTTTCCCTATCCCCCTCTCCAGTTTTTAGTGGAAAGGCGCACACCCAATCTTGCACAGCCTTTGGATGTCATCAATACTGAAGCCCGGGCTTAGGTTTTGTCCTGCCGTACGGTCGTGTATGTGATATGATGGCCTAGTCTACTCTTGCAATTAAACCCTCTTATGTACCAGTGAGAAGCTCTTGCATTTTGTAAAAAAACAACGTGAACTTTCCAATAAATAGGCCCAAATTTCAGATATGTCTGCGTTTTCAATAGCTTGAGGCCAGTTTGAACCTGTGGTTGATGGGACCATGCCAGAAGTGGAGCTTTGGAAGGTGGCATGAGCAAAAAGCTTACTGTTGCACACTAGACCTCCTGAGAAGGATCTGCTTCGTAGACTCTTCTTTTTGGTAGCTTAGAGTAGGTCCTTTGGTAGTTTTGGCATGGTCCCTTTGCTTTCTGTTTGGTCATCATCGACACACATTTAGATGTGTGGTTGAGACTTTGAGCATAAGTGTTGCTGAATTGTAGCCATTTGTCTTCCAATAGGCTGGATGAGACAGTTTTAAATGTAATTAACCTTCCTACTTATACTCCTTGAACTATATATTACATTTTTCTCTGCTATAAACTACTGCGGTAAACTAACCTGAAGATCCACAGCACAGATCAAAGAATCTAAACAATTTTCCTTTTCAGGCTCAGGCAACTATCTTGGATTACATGCACCAACATGAATTATTAAAACAATTTGCGACTGGGGAGTTGGTGTGGTACCTGGTAAACACGAGTTGAACCGTCAATTATAGCATGTGCTTCCACTGATTAAAGTTAAATTGGCCTAAATATCTTACCTCTTTTGTTAGGCTTCTGCTTGGCTGCTTATGCCTGTATATGTTCTATACATACTTGTAACAGAAACCTTATGGTTAGTGTTTTTTCTTGACGTTTCAGCTAATGTCCGCTTGGCATGGCTTTAGGTGAATTGACTCTACTTGATGTTTGATTTCAACCCCTTCATTTTCATGCAGCACCCGCAAGCAGAAGAAGTCCACACGGAGTGATAAGACCCACCATGGCCATCGGAGACATAAACGCCGTCATGCTGACAAAGACCATGGACGAACACTTCGTAGTTGCCACACTGTAGTTGAAGAAGGTACTTTGCTCCTATGTTCTCAGTAAAATCAGCCAATGTCCTATGGTATATAGACTTCAGTGGTATCAGACCTTTCTGGTCAGCTGAACAACTTGGGTATTTTCCATAAAATTGTTAAAGCTTAGGTTCTTAATTCATAGCAATCTTTTAGCTGAGCACTGAACATGGACGAATGCTCAATTGATGATACGACTTTGAACTAAGAGCCGATATACATGTCAGTCCGTGATCGGTGCTTCGAACAAACTGTTATTCTACGGCATCTCTGCTTCTTTTGTTTATATTTTATTAAAGGGGCCACACGGCCCCCAATTTCATCATGTCCGGTGGCATCTCTGATATTTTGATTCTGTGCTGTGCAGATCTTTAAGTATGGCGATGTAGCTTTCCCGGATGAGTTTGTTGGATGTCACGCAAATTTAGTAGATGATCGCTGTACCTGCTGTGTACGTAGTGTGTATCATTTGGGAACTGTACTACACGCAAATTGTGTTCCCTTTTATACCCCATGGATTGTAGTGGCTGTCTTGTGTCAGCGCGTTGTTGAGTGTGGGATTACGAGGTTAAATCAGCGGATGTTCGTTTTATTGGTCCACTAATCGTAGTCTACTTTTGTTCATGTGTTTGGGTTTGTGTGATTCGTGCTCACTGCTTCCAACCGCGCGATTGCTGTTACTGAAAACATTCAAGCGTGTTCCCGCTGAAACCATGTATCTGTTATCTGGTACGCCTTTGATACCTTCTGCTGCTGCCAGTATATGGCATATGCGTGACTATTCACAAGGCAATAAGGGTTCCTGCCCCTCTGAGAAACAAAGGCTGCCAGTGAGCACATACACGTCCGAGTGGATGACATCCACAGTTCCACACACATGCAAAACATTATTGAACACCATTTCTCAGGTCACGAAGCCTTTAGTTCTACATGCAATTAGCTGAAGCAAAACAATCCTCTGATTTCTACAAGGAAGACAGTAGAACTATTCTGAAAGTTACAAGAACAAACGACAAAGAGAACTTTAATTAGCTAGTGATACAACAAAGGACTAGATCAAGATCACCGAGATCGCCTGCTCTACGTATATTGTATAGTACAACCATTGCTTGGCCAGTACCCTCAAGCGTGTTACACCTACATGTTCAGTAACTACCAGGCCAGTACCTCTCCACCAGCTGATCCACGTCTAAATTCTGGTACCTGGTGCCGGCGCCTCCCGTTCCTGCATCTGCACCGAAACCTCCACCACCTCCATTCAGTGGGATAACGCCGTTGCTGATCATATGCTCCATCGTCGCCACCTGGTTAGTAGCACCTATTTGCTGGTTCATCGGCATCGACATGGCGCTGAGGACATGTTGTGGCTGTATTGGCGTAGCCGGTGATGGGGCACCAAGGTTGAGGTTGAGGTTGGAAAGCGTGAATGGCGCCGAGGGGTTCATGTACCCCGGGTGTGGTTGGATGTGTGGGTGCAACCCCGGTGTACCCCTTGCGAAGCGCGAGAGCTCCACCAAGTCGGCAGGGCTCATGTAAGGGTGATGCCCACGAGCGAATAGGTCGTGTTGCAGTAGGGTAGGGAGGAATTGTGGGACCATATCTAGTGAGTATGGGTGGTGGGACCGGGAGTGCGTGTTGTTTGAAGGGTATTTCTTGACACCAGGGCTCTTGGCGAAGATACGACATACAACCCATTCATCCTACGAAAAGCCCGTATATACATATTAGCGCTGCACAATAGGAAAATTTGTTTCTCTAAACAAACTATAAAAATGAGTTATACCTTGTTTGATTTGGAAGTCGACTTCAAGTTGAGTCGATACTCATGCATGACCCAATTGGATTTTTCACCTCTTGGAGCCCTTCCTTTGTAGAAGACCAGTGTTTTCTTCATTCCTACTAGTTCTTGCGCAGCCGTTGGTTGTCCAGTGAAAATTTCCTTATCTTTTCCCGTTGTTTTCCAGTAACCGGCATTTGTTGCACGGTTCGTGCGCACACCGGTCGGGTACTTCCGGTCCCTTAGGCTGAAGAAATACCACTCCTTTTCTCCCATTTTCGCCTTCTCTGGAAATTTAGTTAATATAGGTTTGTAGTTGTTATACATCTGAAGTTATATCACCTCAAAAATATTTGGTGAAATATATAGGTAGTAACTAAGCAAAGGACTAACTAGCAACAGAAAATTCCATATGAATTAACAAATTAATCTTAATATCAAATTCACTTAGGATCAAAACCAGTAGTGGAGGGCCATTTCTTTTTACAAACGACACCATAATATTTTTTTCTTTAGGAGTTCGGTCCTCGAGAATACACACTTTTTTTCTTTGTTCTAAATGGCCGAGGCCTAAGAAAATACCCCTCGTCCAAACATGTACCCCCGGACCTAGCCTTTTTTTTGGAACACATAAGTTGACGAAAGCAAGAACACGAAAGCTTACAAACATTGTTCTATGTGGCAATGAAAAACACACACATGAATTTTAGATACAAGGAGAAGAACGCATGAAATGCAGTCAATTTCTTGTTTGTTTTCCTCCAAAAGTCCTACCCAATAGCCTACTTCATAATAATTTCAACTAAATCCAGATGGGCTATTCGTTTGCTCCGATAACACCACATGGGCCTTTTTTTCCAATCCACCAAAAGTCTTGTACTCTTATAAATCTTTTTATTCCGTTTGTTTCAACGGGGCATATTTGGAAAACAAGTAATTAATCACAAGTTTGCTATATGATGTACACACATATAGCTAGTCAACTACATGTTATGTGACGATGCACAACTTAATTATATTTTCCACACCAAAAAAATCCTTCTTCAAAATGAAATACGGTGCACACAAGTTGTGCATAGATATATGCATGATGCATGGTAGGAGAGAAATATAGCTCAAATATGACGACCGGAACTGGTCGTTCATGCCTAGTACTAGCACGCATGCACTGACGCGCGATTGATCGAGAATATTTTTGTTTGTCGAAGACTCGAAAGTAGTACAGTACTTGGTAATTTGCTTACCGGGGAGATCCCATGGCTCGCACTTGTTGAGGTCGACCTCGGTGATGGCCCTGGCGGTGAAGGCGCCGTCGGCGATCTTGCCGCGGAGGTAGTAGGTGACGAGCTCCTCGTCCGTGGGGTGGAACCTGAACCCCGGCGGCAAGCTCTCCTCCTTCTCCTTCTTGGAGCTCTTCTTCTCCGTTGATCCTTCCATCTAGTTACCACTTACCAAGCTAGCTAGCGACTGATCAACCAACACGTAGTACGGAAACCCTAGCCCGCAGCTAGCAAAAGCTGATGAGGAGAGAGTAATTAATGACCGGAAATTATCGATGAACACACACACGGCAGCTAGGAAGATATGTGTGTGTATGTCAAAACTTGTGGGCAGCCGGGTGTTTACCCGTGAAGAGGGCAAGGATGATATAAATGGAGGAGGTAGAAAATGTGTTGGTGACGCTGAGCTCGTACTACCAACCCGGGGTCTTGAGTGACAAGCTAGCCAAAGCTGGGACTAGGATGTTTTGCACGTTGCGCGCAACGCGGCTCGCGGAGTCGCAGCTTCGTCCCTCCCCCTGGCTGACGCGCCAGCAGCGCCCGGGTCGTCGCCGCGACAGCGGCATGGATATACGGTACATTTGTATATCTATCTCGTTGCTGCATGCCAGTGTGTTTACTAGTACTACTACTGTTGAGCTACTAGATTTGCATTACACATACGATCAGCAGCACATGCGCACGCACTGCTCGTGCGGCGTCATGCAGTGCTTATTAACTGTATCCAGGCTTTGTGGTTGCATGCATGTGTGTCTTCTGCTCATGCATGATCGGGTGGGTCTCCCCTGAAGTGATAATTTTTTTACAGCAATCACATATTAATTTCATCAAGTTGCACGAACAAACACACACTAAAAAACGGTTGTCCTTAAAACTTTACACGTAGAACCCTAAAAAGATATACAAAACGACATGCCACCGGCCAGCTCCAGCGATGCTGAGACTCCACCGTTGCCAGATCCAGGGAAATACCATCGCCAGAGCAAATTTGTGAGTCGATGAACAGACCTGCTGTAAGCAGCGAGGTACATGTCGCAGTGGCACGTAGACCGAGGTACGCCCCCATGTTGCATTGGATCTAGATCCGCTGCATCTCATTGACAAAGTCGGGGTAGAAAGACATATCCAACAACTTCGGACCAACATCCTCGCTCAAGAGCATCCACCTGAGCAAACGACAAACATTAGCGACACACCGACAAACCAATTTCACCAGATCTGAATAACGACGAGAGTACCAAGTCACCTGCTTCACGACGCCGTCTATTAGAGCATCATCGAGACAGAGGAGGAGGAGCAGTGGCACCTTATTTTCGACACGACGCCGTCGCCCAACCCGCTCTTGGAAAAATCTAGACCAACCCTACCTTCTCATCAATGTCGAAGTGACGAGGTTCCCAATACCTCCTGTCCCTCGCCCTAATCGTCTACATCGAGAAGGGACGGGAAAACATATGTCGTTAGACATGGTCCTGACTTGGTAACTAAATACAATTACCATATTAAGTTCTTCCTAAATTCTTAAGTCAGAAGTAAGAAAGAAAACAGCATTGACCAAATTGTGTGAACATAAATAAAAGATCAAACGTTTCCATGCCCGTCAATCGCACTGAGAAAAGAGATTGGAAAAACAAAAAGAAGCGGTGCTGGCTGGGCAGGTGATGAAAACCGACGCGGTACCGAAGAACATTTCGGACGCGATCACCGAAAAGCTTTGCCTTTCTCTATCTGTTCTCAGACCTCACGAGGCAATGACTCTGCGAACAGGACACGTGCAGGTGGGCCCAGGCGCCAGGATACGGCCACGTCGGATGGGCCCACCGGTCCCTTTGACCCGGGGCAGGGAGAGAACCGGCAGTAGCGTAGCGGTGGCGCCGGTTCCGGGTCTCCTCTAACCCCAGCAAACTCGCACGATAATTAGGAACAGAACAGTAGTATGTAGTACCCCTACTTGGAGGTAAGACAGTGCCGATGACCTATAAATCAATGACTAGACTGTCCAAGAAAGGAATTTCAATTTTCTCCAAGCACATCACCGTGCATTTTTTCCCCCTAGAGAATAAAACAATATTCTTTGTAGAAATAAAAACACTAGAAGGTAGATGCACAATTGCACACTGATGCGACACCGGGAGCAATATGTTTATTTATCATCACTTTCACAATTAAACATGTATTTGTTGATTGTAATATTTGACATACTCTAGAAATATACCAATTTCATAATGCTCACATACATGATACAAGTGGAGCAACTGGGACTGTCGGAACCGTTTAATTTAGCCTTCTTGTCCATTCACACCAACTATAACTTGTACTGTACTCAATACTGAACCATATATGTCTTATGAATGTCGACAATGATAGTAAGAAACAACCTTGACGAAAGGAACACTGCACTGCACGAGAATATCAATTAATTATGCAGCTGCGGCCGAAACGCAGGTTCAAATCTGATTCTTGTACATCACTCACGGGCGCCAACAGCAACAACAACAACAACTCAAATAATTCCCTAAAAGAACTGCTATTCTTTATTATTCTTGCCCAAATCTAGGGCTGTTGCTTATGTTGACCATTCAAATTGTCATGTTAGCTGTCTCTCGCTACTGATCATTTCTGTCATCACTTATATCCTTCTTTCACAGTATTCTAATATTTGCTGAGAGAGCGAGAGATTCATACTTTAAGTAGAGATGGGTATGTGCCATAGTTCTAGTCTAGGTTTGTGTCTGTAGTTTCTGAAATGAGGTTCTTTCGACAAAGTTTGAACTATCGAGAAAATAATCTTCAGACAATATTTTCTTTTAAATCGAGGCAAAAGATTTTGTTGGGACTATGCCCTAGAGACAATAATAAAATGGTTTATTAGCATATTCATATTTATGATAAATGCTTATTATCCATGCTATAATTGCATTAACCGAAAACATAATACATGTGTGGAAATATAAACAACAAGGTGTCCCTAGTACGCCTCTACTGGACTAGTTCGTTAGTCAAGAGATGGTTAAGGTTTCCTAACCATGGACTTGTTATAGTCACTTGATAACGGAGTCATATCATTAGGAGTATGATGTGATGGACAAGACCCAATAATAAAGAGTTGCAATTGATCGTGTCACACAGTTTCATTGCCAACGCTTTTAGTATATGCCAAGTATAGTTTACGTAGACTATGAGATTATATCACTCCCGCTTACCGGAGGAATACTTTGTGGACATCAAACGTCGCTTCGTAACTGGGTCATTATAAAGGTGGCTTTCAGGTATCTCCGATGGTAGGTTGTTGGGTGATATATATCAAGAATGGGATTTGTCCCTCCAT